>WAAB01010505.1:0-26574 GCA_013389865.1 Piaya cayana | reverse complement strand
TGTAGCCCCCCCCCCATCCGGTGCCTTGCGTCCATCTCCCCCCTCCCCCTCAGAAGCGCCCCCCGCCATCTTCCCCCCCTCGCCCTCAGGCTCGCCCTCAAGCGTCCATCTCGCCCTCAGGTGCGCCCCCACCCATCTCCCCCCTCGCCCTCAGGCTCCTGGCGTCCATCTCCCCCTCACCCTCAGATGCGCCCCCCTCCATCTTCCCCCTCGCCCTCAGGCGCACCGCCCCGCCTCGCCCTACCCCTCACGCTCCCAGCCTCACAGCCCCACACCTCAAGAGAACAGCTTCACCCTGACTCATGAGAGCTGGAGCCACCAAAGAGGGTAGGACAGACAAGGGCTGGGTCACCGTCCCCTCCCAACGCGTTGCTGGTCCAAAACAAGAGCTGCGAGCCTTCCTACAACCCCGCAGGAGAAGCCCGAGAGGGGATGCGGGCGCATTAAAATTGACTATGGATTATCAGAGCCTCAAATAGAGGGGGACAAGTGCTGGGTCACCCCGTCCCGTGGGGCTGGCGTCGCTCTCAGCTCCCTCTCCCAAGCAAAAGCTTCCCACGACCCACCTGGAGAAGCCCAAGAGGTGGGCAAAGAGGCGATGTGGGTGCGTTAAAATTGATCGTGAATTGTCAGAGCCGCAAACAGTGAAGCCCAAGGGCTGGGTCACCCCTTCCCGTGGGGCTGGAGCTGCTCGCAGCCCCCTCTCCAGAGCAGGAGCTGCAAGTTGCCTTGCAAGCAACCCAGCAGAACCCCGAGAAGCAGCCAAGAGGCACTGCAGGTGCCTTAAAGCCTCACCCAGACGAGCTGGGAGACAAAAAAAAAGCTCCCAGGGACGCGTCCACACCTCCCTCCCCAGCCTCCCAGGCACCTGCGACACCCCGGACCAGTTACACCAGTTGGGAGAAGGCCCGGGGAGCAGGAGGGGCCCGGGGAGCAGGGAACGGGCGGCTCAGCGCACCCACCGGCCCCCGCGCTGCTCCGCGTCCCAGCGCCACCGGGGGGCGAGCGCTGCCCGCGGGGTCGGGGTGGGAGGAGATCGGGGCTCCCCCGGCTCCAACCCCACCCCCAGCCTGCAGGCAACCGGCACCGCTTCCAACCGCCCCTCGCCCCCCCAACTCCAGCCCCGGGAACCGGCACCGCTACCTCCCTCCCGAGCTGGGAACCGGGCGCCGCGTTCACCCGAACCCCCTCGAATCACCCCCCAAGCCCCGATCTCGGCACCGACACCGCATCCCCCCGACCCCAGCCCTGCATCCCTTCTCCCCACCGCCCCCCCGAGCCCCGCATCTCTCTCCCAGCCCCACATCTCCCTTCTTCCCCCTCCCTCAAAGCCCCGCATCTCTCTCTCAGCTCCACATCTCTCTTCCCCTCCCTCCAAGCTGCGATCTGAGCACCGACACAGCATCGTGCCCCCAGCCCTGCATCCCTCCTCCCCTCCCAGACCCCTATCTCTCTCCCAGCCCCGCATCTCCTTTCTCCACCCCCACCCAGAGCCCCGCATCTCCCTTCTCCCACCACCCAAAGCCACGCATCTCCCTTCTCCACCCCCACCCCAGCCCCTCCCTTTTCCCCCCGATCAAAGCCCCGTATCTCCCTTCTTCCCCAACCCAGAGCTCCACATCCCTCTTCCCCCAGCCCCTCATCTCTCCCCCAAACCCCACGCACCGTTTTTCTCGCCTCTCACGGCAGCTCCGCACCCGCCGCAAACCTGACCTGGCGCCGCTCGTCGCTGTTCTTTATACCGGAGGGGCGGGGGAAGGCGGGGCCTCGCAAACAGCGTCGCCCGGGATTCCCCCCGCCCCGCCCCGGGGACTAACGGGACCTCCGGGGCAGGGACCCCCCCCCCATCGGAGACACGGGACCCTCTTTTCTAGGGATGCGGGAGACCCCCCCCATGGGGGATACAGGACCCCCTTCATAGGGGTGCGGGGATCCCCCCCATCGGGGACATGGGACCCTCTTTTCTAGGAGTGCAGGGACTCCCCCCTCGGGGATACGGCACCCATTTTCTAGGGATAAAGGGACCCCCCTATAGGGGATACGGGACCCCTTTTCTAGAGATGCGGGGACCCTCCTATTAGGCATATGGGACCCCTTTTCTAGAGATGCAGGGACCCCCCCATCAGGGATACAGGACCCCCTTCTTAGGGATGCAGGGACCCCCCCAAGGGGATATGGGACCCCTTTTCTAGAGATAAAAGGACACCCCCCCCCTCAGGGATACAGGACCCCCTTCCCAGGGGTGTGGAGACCCCCCCATCGCAAACATGGGATCCCTTTTCTAGGGATCCCTTTGATGTGGGGACCACCCCCCTACCCCCATTGGGGATACAGGACCCTTTTTCTAGCGATGCAGGGACCCCCCCTCAGGGATACAGGACCCCCTTCCTAGGGGGATACAGAGGGGGTATGGGCTCCCCCATAAAGGGATACAGGGACCCTCTAACTGCGGTTACAGGCACCACCACCCCAGGCCCCCCAATGGGGGGATACCGGGATCTGCTTCCTAGGGATGCCCTGCTGCCACCCCAGGGAATGCTGAGACCCCCTCCAGCAGAGAACACAGCGATACCCTTTCTAGGGGGCTGTAGGGACCCCCCTCACAGGGTTCCAGGGACACCCCCAGCCCCCCCAAGGCATGCAGAGACCTCTCCATCTCGGAGGATGGAGGGCACATGGAGTATCCATCACTTGGGGGATACAGAGCAGCCCCCTCCCCACTGGGACCAGGACGGGGGTGGCTCCACATCCCAGCCCAGCTTTTCTGCCCACCGGATCCCCAGGGTTAAGGATTCTGGGGGTCAATGGATTACGGAAGGGGTGATGCTCTCCCCCTTGCCATGCCCACCTCGGACCCACTTAGGATGACGTTCTCCTGCTCCTCAGGTGCTCCCTTACCCTGTCCTGGGCTGGGAAGATGCCCCTGGCCTCTCCGGTGGGATTTTCTCCCCAGCTTGGCTCCGATCTGATACCGAACCCCTGGCAAAAGCCTTTTGGGGAAGATCTGCTGGTCTGAGTCCTGCAGCCACCCAAGCAGGGCTGAGGAAGGAGGAACAAGTCCATGCATGTCCCGCAGGAACCTACGGAGAGGATTTAGAGGGATAATCATCCGGAAAAGGCATCCGAGTCCAAGGGCAGGAAAGGTCTGAAGTCAGGGCACCTTCTGCCGGGGTAGACGTGAGCAGCTGGAGGGCTCCTGCCCCTCTGCCCACATGGTGGGCCCTTCCCTGCCCTGTGGAGTGAGAGCTGATGCCTACGGATTCACTTTGTCCTGGAGCACAAGGGGGTGGAAGCTGCCCAGGCTCCTTGGACACCACAGCTTGGACAGCACGGGGCAAATGGGGTGTGTTGGTTTTAAACAGCTTTAAACTGGAAGGAGAAAATTTGGATTAGATGGTAGGAAGAAATTCTCCATGATGAGGGTGGGGAGGCCCTGGAACAGGTTGCCCAGAAAAGCTGTGTCTGCCCCATCCCTGAGGGGTTCAAGGTCAGCTTGGATGGGGCTTGGAGCCCCTGATCCAGTGGGAGGTGTCCCTGCCCATGGCAGAGATGGAACTGAATGGGCTTTGAAGTCCCTTCCAATCCAAACCATTCCATCATCTCATGATGCACAAGGAGATAACAGCACACTTCCAAGTGATAAAGACCAAGTTAATGCCGTCCCTTGGGAATGGGAGTCCCCCTCAAAAGCCCCTGGAGCCAGCAGGTGCTGGGGTGATGAGCAGGATCCTCAGAGTGCAGAACACTTGTGCATTTCCCAGCTGGACCAGCAGTTTTCCAGCTGGAGAATATGTCTAGGCATGTCTGGCTGGAGGTTGCTGTGCTCACAGCCACGTTTGCCATCTCCCATCTTCCCTCCACGCCCCAGGCTGGGCCAAGGGGCTTGTGCTGGTGGCTGCTCGTCCCCTCAATTGTCTCCAGGTGGGCACAGTGGGATCATAGGATTGCTAAGTGGCAAAAGACCTTTGAGATGATCGAGCCCAACCATCCCTGGCCACTACTAAACCAGATCCTTGAGCACCTCATCCACTCATCTTTTAAACCCCTCCAGGAATTGGGACTCCACCATCTCCTGGGCAGCCTCTGCCAGGGCCCAAGAACCCTTTCTGTGAAGAGTTTTTTCCTAAAACGGGGTGGGGAGGTGAAAGAAGGACGAGGAATGCGAAAGCACCTTAAATTATTCTTACACCCTGTAAACCCATCCTGGCAAAGCTGGGGGCTGGACCCCAACGCTCCCAAATTCAGCCTGTCGCTAACACACAGGGAGAGGAGGTGGGGAGAGGGAACAGCCTTTCCCCTCGGGGAAGCTGTCACTGATGCTTCCACATGGGAATGATTTCAGCTCCTGGTTGCACAGAGCAGCTTTCAGAACGGTGCTGCTGGGTGTGTCACTGGGTGCTAGCAGGTCCTCTCCTTGCTGAATGCCAGGTCTGCTCCAGCTCAGATTTGCTGGTTTGCTCCCTCTGCATGCAAGGAAGATGATACTGCAGGGAAACCCATAGGGATTGGCACTGAGTGGAAAACCCAAAGGGATCAGCAGTGTATGGGAAATCAAACATGATCAGCACCTCAGGGAAGCCCAAAGGGATCAGAACCACAGAGAAACCCAACACAATCGGCACTACAGGGAAACCCAACTCTGTCCCAGCCACAGCGCCGTGGGTATCCTCCCTTCTCAGTACATCCTCCCCTCCTGGCACATCTTCCAGCTGGGAGTGCTGGAAGAAACAGCATTTACCAATAAAACTCGCTGCTTAAATAGCCCTCTGAATATGCCAAGGGAAGGCAAACGTCAAAACCATCAGCTTCTTAAATTAACGCCCAACGTGGAGAGGAAGGAGTGGCCTCACTTGTGCAACCGCAGCGAATCCAGCCAGCCGTGATGCAAGATGGATTGAAAAAGTGAAGTGATGGCAGATAACAGAGTTGCCCGGCTGATGTGAATATCCCCGAATGCATGGGGGATACATTCCAGGGCGAAACCAGCCGGAAAATAAAACAGATGTAGATTTTCTCTTGGAAAACTAAACCTCTGGGATTTTGTGGTCCTCCGTGCACCCCGGGAGGGAGAGGGCAGGTTGTTGCAGCCTCAGCTCTTGCTTCTCTTGTCCGTGCTCCGCACACCCGGAGCATCAGAGGAGACCTCAGTGAAGTGGGTTACGGGAAAGGGGAAGTGGGGAGAGGAGCGGCGTCAGGGGCTGGGTCAGCGAGTCCATGGTCGGGTCTGCTGTGGCAGCATGGGGGAGAAAAAAGGGTGATTAATGCACAAAGGCCGTACAGGAACTGCAATAAATAAAATAACCCTAAAGGTGACTCACGATGCTCAGCCCCAAGGACACAGAGGAGGAGGTCGGAGGATGGGGACCAGGACTGGGGCCGAGGGTAGATGGGGGTTTCCTCCTCACCAGTTATAGTCATCCCATTGGAGCTCACCTCTTCCACCCAAGAGGGGTGTGACTGTGGGAGAATCCGTCCTTACGGATTGTTTGAAAAACCCATCCTAAACCCATAAGCGAAAGGAATATTTTAAATAAATGCACATTCCATAGCCTTCCAAGGAACACCTTCCCGGGCCCAGGGGCACTTAAATACCAAGCAGTGACCCCTGTCTCATCCAGGGAGCCCTCGGGAGCGTTTCCTTCCCAGAATATCTCCCCAGGTGGGTCCCACAGATGCTGAGGGGAGAGGAAGCCACTACAGACACAAGCGTAAATACATTATTCATGGCAAATACATTATTGGGTGTGTGACTCAGCCCACCCTCAGCACCAGCGCGGCCGGGATTTCGTCAGGGGAACTTGCCCAGGCACATCACTGCTGACACCGAGTCTCATCCTCTCCAGGGACCCGCGAAAGCCAAGGGGATGTGGGTGGGTGGGAACTTCAGCATGGAACAGGGGAATGGTTTGAGTTGGGAGAAGAATCCAGGGTGCGGGTGTCCCAGCCTTGGGTGAGAAGGTGGAGGATGGGGAACTGCAGAATTGTGGAACCGCGTAAGGAAACAGAGCAGTGCTACGGACTAGGAGGAGTCTGGCTGGAAAGCTGCCTGGAGGAGAAAGTATTGGTTGACAGTGACTGAACATGAGCCAGCAGTGGCCCAGGTGGCCAAGAAGGCCAATGGCATCTTGGTTTGGATCAGAAACAGCGTGACCAGCAGGGCCAGGGAGGTTCTTCTCCCTCTGGACTCAGCACTGGGGAGACCAAACCTCGAATCCTGTGTTCAGTTCTGGCCCCTCAGCACAAGAAGGATGTTGAGGCTCTGGAGTGAGTCCAGAGAAGAGCAACGAAGTTGGGGAAGGGGCTAGAGAACAGGCCTGATGAGGAACGGCTGAGAGAGCTGGGGGTGTTTAGCCTGGAGAAAAGGAGGTTGAGGGGAGACCTCATTGCTCTCTCCAGCTACCTGAGAGAAGGTTGTGGAGAGGAGGGAGCTGGGCTCTTCTCCCAAGGGATGGGACAGGATGAGAGGGAATGGCCTCAAGCTCCACCAGGGGAGGGTCACCCTGGACATCAGGATGAAATATTTCCCAGAAAGGGTCACTGGGCAGTGTCAGAGGCTGTCCAGGGAGGGGGTTGATTCACCTTTCCTGGAGGGGTTTAAGGGACGGGTGGACGAGGTGCTGAGGGACATGGTTTAGTGATTGATGGGAATGGTTGGACTCGATGATCTCGTGGGTCTTTTCCAACCTGGTGATTCTGCGATTCTGTGATAAATACAAGCTCTGGAAAAATCAGGATTTCTGCCTAGAGGAACAAACTAAGAGCAGGGGGATCAACCACAGGACCCCCATCCCAGCATGGAGAGAGGGCTGAGCACACGGGGCTTGGGGTTCATCCTGCAAAAGGCACCATCCTACACCCAAAAGGGCAGAGCTGGGGCTGTGGCCAAACTGCTAAGGAGCACAACGGGGACTCTTTCCCTCCTGGAGCAGCCTTTGGTGGCAGGAACAATGCAGGAAGGTGTGAAACTGCTTGGCCGAAAGCAACGGGCACTCACCTGAGGTGTAAGAGGCTTGGCTGGGGATGGAGCCCCAAGACAGAGCCCCACATGCTGGGGCAGTAAAACCCCTCCCTCCTCCACAAGATTGGAATCGCTGAGATTTTCTTTTTGCCTTTTTTTGTTATCTCTACTAACAAGCTTTTTTCTTTTAAGTGGGAAACGTGAAGGCTCTTAATGGAACACTCACGCTCCAGCAAAAGTCTAAATGAGCCCAGTGTTCAGCTGAATGGCGTTTATATCCCAGCGAAGGCTGTTTTCCCATCAGCTCTTTGAAGTGCCCAATTAAGTGATTTTATACTAATAGGATTTTCCCAGGAAAGAAAGACAAGAATGACAAAACGCTGAATGCTTGATTAACTCTGCCCCTAAAAGAACTCAGATCGTGTTAATTGACTGTTTCCCTGCCATATACAGCCCTTGTTTGCTCCATTTATGAAGGCATTTTGATGAGACAGGGACCCAGCAGAGTGGAAATAGAGTCCCACCAAGCACAAATGGGGGATGAGACGGTTCCATAAAACAAGGCCTTTGCTTACTGGAAATATTCCTGGATGCGGGAGCGCAGGCTATGAATCGGTCGCTTCATTCGGCCCCTCACTCATTTTCATCCAAGATTGTTTTTAGCCCCATTCATAGTCATTAACGTAATTGCTTCACTGACTTTCCATGAGCAGCTTGAAAGCTTTGTGGGTATTTTTTTTTTTTTTGCTGGCAGTACAGGACTTCATTGTTCAGAGCCCGGCGAGGGCGGCAGCGAGTACCTGGCTTCAAACCTCGCGCTCTTCGCTTGTTGATTCACCTCATTGACTACGACCCGAGAGCAAAGAGGGACCGTGCAGCTGGCCGGCACCCACAGAGGGGACACGGACACCCTGCTGGGAACCGGGAACAACGGCTCCAGCCTTTTGCAAAGCTCCTTGCAGGGTGTAAGGTCCATCCAAAATGTTCACAGGAGGGTTATTTTTGCAGGTGGTTCTTCCCCTCAGGGACCTCAGTGAGGGCAGGGGAAGCTTCCCATTGGGATGGCAGCGAGCACAGGGAGGACAGGGACTTCTTGAACCATATTCACAGCATGAGTGGGAATTAGTGAGAGGACCGTGTGGCAGAATTTCTGCTCTCTGTGCAGTGTCCAGGGCCTCCAGCACTCGGCTTGGTGTAGCTGGGAAGCTGTTAACTGACGTAACTTCTTCCCAACGGGTGACACGTGTGGCACGGTGCTGCTGGCAAGGGATTTGCTGCTCCTCAAGCTGTGGCTTTGCTTGAAATCCACCCGGAGCTCGATCCAGCCCTTTATAGCCACGGATGAGAAGGAGGTTGACTACAGGGAGCTGTTGACTAATGCTTGCTCACTGTGTGTACTATAAAAACAATCCCTGATTCTGCAGAGCGCACTCCACCCGGAGCAGCCAGATGCAAGGATGGGGAGTCTGTCCTTTTGCTCCCACTCACGGAGGCAGAAACATCTATCCCCAAACCCACCCACGGCTCTGGGAGACACGTGCCAGCCCGCTCGCCCATCCCAGGAGGCCCCAGGAGGCGTTGGCTCACCGTGTGTCAGCGCCTCCTGGGATCTCCCCGCTCGCAGCACCCAATCCTGTCACCCTGGGTGAGGGCGGGCAGGGGTGTGTGATTCACTTCACTGCTGCGCTGGGGGGCGAGGAGTGGGGCTGGGTGTGGGGCAGAGGAAGGGGCAGATGGGCCCCAGGGCAACGTGACTAAAGGGATGCTGGAAATGGCAGCACGCAGACCAAGCACTGTGGATGGACGGACAGACAGACGGACACTATCTTGCACAGTGACTCACGCAGGTGCAAAGTCTTGCGTGGAGCAGAGGTGCTGGGAGGGGACAGCAGTGTACAACTTCCAATAAAGCCATCAGTGATGACAGGACAGCCGCCACCCAGACGCCAGGGCAAGGGTCGATGGCTCTTTCCTTTCCATGCACTGGTCACGTACAGCAGGATTTCCTGGAGCTGGGGTGAAGGAGCAGCTTTCGGCCCACACTGAACCTACTGCTGGTTGGAAGGGACATTAAAGATCATCCAGTTCCACCCCTGCCATGGGCAAGGGACACCTCCCACTGGATCACGGGCTCCAAGCACCATCCAACCTGGCCTTGAACCCCTCCAGGGATGGGGCAGCCACAGCTTCTCTGGGCAACCTGTTCCAGGGCCTCCCACTCTCCTTATTATTATTATTCCTCCTTATGTCTAGTCTAAATCTGCCCTTCTCCATTTACACCCATTCCCCCTCATCCTATCACCACAAGCCTTTGTGAACAGTCCCTCCCCAGCTTTCTTGTAAGCCCCTTCAGGTACTGGAAGGTCACTCTAAGGTCTCCTCGGAGCCTTGTCTTCTCCAGGTTGAACGACCCCAACTCTCTCAGCCTGTCCTCCTACAGGTGATGTTCCAGCTGTCAGATCATCTTTGTAGCTTTCTCTGGACTCACTCCAACAGTTCCATCTCCTTATGTTGGGGATTCCAGAACTGTCAGTCAGGGAGTTCCAGGTGCCAGTAGAAAACACTTTCTCTTTTTGTTTCAGCCTCCCTTGCTGGTTTCTCTGTCTCGCTTGTGAGAATCTAGGTTCCACCAGAGAAAGGAAATAATGAATCTTGGAGCTGCTGTGCAACAGAGGCTGGGAACAGGTTATAAACGTCACCTGCCAGCAGGGATGCTGCACCAGAGCCCTCCTCATCCTCCTGGAACAAGGTTGGGCTTTTAGATGACCAACTGGAATGTGCTCCAAGGACAGCAAGAGGGAGATTGTGAAACAGGAAATATGAAAACCTGGAAATACCCACGCGACAGGCCCGAAAAGATCCCACCAGTCCCCGTCAAACCACCTCCTGTCTCTAAATCTGGTGAATATTTAGCCTTGAGTTCCTGAGCCGACGCCAAGCAGGCAGCCAGAATTACTGCTGGCAGGAGCGACAGCGCAGCACACCTGAGGCCAGCCGGGGAAACCTCCTCCCAAAAAGCTTATAATGGTAATGGATGGAAAGCTGATCGATTCCTGTTCAGCAGCACCAGGAAGCACGGCACCTTGGCCAGCTGGCAGGTGCTCTGCAGTGACCAACCGCATTTTAATGCGACAGCAAATAATGTTGATATCAGTCAGAAATGAGGGACTGCAAACATCGTAGAGCAAACACGAAGGGCGAGCCGTCCGTCAACAGGCTGGGTGGAGTGTCTGGGGGCGTCCTCGCTGAATATTGCTGAATATTCATGGGGAGAGCAGCCTGGATGGAGATAACGCTGCTGCTCCTCACAGCTGGCAGGAGCGATCTTCCAGCTGGCTCCCCAGTGACACCCCAGGTGACAGGGGGACCCACCCTGATACCACAGCCCCACCCTGATACTGTGACTCCCAAGCGGCTCCTGACAGAGCGAAGCAGCTCACCAAAGGGCTTCGAATCCTGGTCACAGGGAGGCCAGGCAGTAACGGCACTGAAATCGGTTGCTGCCGGAAAGGACACATTTCCTTCTTTTGACTAGGATGACGTATAGAATCACCAGATTGGAAAAGACCCACTGGATCATCAAATCCAACCATTCCCATCAATCACTAAACCATGTCCCTCAGTGCCTTGTCCCTTAAACTCCTCCAGGGAAGGTGACTCAATCCCCTCCCTGGGCAGAGACACTTTCATCCCGTAGAAAATCTGACACCTTTGAGGACAGAGCAGAACTACCACTCGCATCAATGTGAAGATCTGTTCAATTAAGAGTTATGCCAGCTCCCAAATTGTTAAAAAATGAATGAGTGATTCACTTGGGAACATAGCATTCCCATTGTCCAGGCTATTTTGTATTTCTCTGGATCTCGTGGTTATTTCAGTACACATCTCTATTTGTTTGAAAGGCGGCAACAGAAGGGAATTAATTGCAGTGCAACTTCAGAAATGAAACAGAAAACCAAGATAGTGATGGTATTTCTAGGAAGTCAGAATGCTGCTTGCGTGGGCTGGCAGGCGGGGATGCAGCTTTGGCTTCAGCAACAATTTTGCCAAATGCCTGTGAGCAAAACCCAGCTGCTTTTTCCCTGCTCTCAGCAGGTTGAAGAGCTCAACAAGAGCCACCTCCTCCTCGGCACTGGGGACACAGCTATCGCCTCACTGTGCAGGATCCAAGGTCGAAATGGAGCTGCTAGAATTGCACTCCTGCCCTTTGGCCTTCTGTTTGCCAAAGGGGCTGATGCTCCAGTTTTGTTTTTTTTTTCCCCCTAGCTGAGCTATATCAGCACCAGAGCAAAATTCATGAGGGTGACTGGATTTCCAGGGTAGGGTTTGAACACAGGGACAAGGCTGAAAACCAGCAGAAACGGGAGGAAGTTTGTCACATGATTTGTGGATCTTTACATCAGGAGATATTGTGACACCTCACAGAGATGAGATCATGGATAAACAAAAGCCAGACTGGAATCTGAAACAAGGTGAATTCTGTCCTTAGAAACAGGGAGACATTCAGGGTTAGAGAGAAACCCGCACTTCCAGGCAACGCTGCTGAGCCCAGGAGAAGCCCAGGGCACAGGGCAGTGTCCTTCCTGCCCATCTGCTTTGACTCCAAATCAAGAGAAATGTAGACAGAGCACAAAGCACACAAGTGATTTTCTAGCAAGAATCTGTTTGAGCTCTTGCTGTGAAGGGAGCACAGAGCAGCCCAGCTCCAGTGACACATCCCTGTGGAGGTGAAGCACAGTGGTTCCTGCTCTGTTAGCCCCTGCGGCTCTGTAAGGCTGCGACCGCTCACCCAGGCAAGGCCCTGGTTTGCTGAATCTGTTGGAACATTTTCCATCGGGAGAAAGATTGTATTTAACTTCTCCGTTTTCTGCTTTGAGAGCAAAGCACATTCTTGAAATGATCTCTGCCATAAACAAAGAACAGCATGTGCATAAAAAGAACAATAAGATCCCTTTTTTCACAAAACCATTTGCTCACAACAGTGGCCATCAGGGTATGAGGGAAGACCGAACCACACAGAGGAGGAGGAGAGCATCATGTGCTCCTGGGATGATCATCAGAGGAACTCAGTGCCAATCTCAGGATGCTTCCCGTGGGCAAAGGTGGAAGGAGGTAAACTTCTCCCCAGAGGAGAGAGGCAGCTGCACACCTCAGAGTGAATACGAGAGCAGGTCCTGGAATAACTTTCAAAGCAGCAGCCAGACCATATGGCCCCTCACCTGGGCCATCACCAAGGAGCACGAGCCACCTTCTGCCAAGGAACACTGGGGAGCACCTGTCTCCTCTGGCCAGGGCAGGCTGTGTCTCTTCCTGGGTTAAGAATCTTTGGGGAGAGGGGAGGGATGTGGCCTTGGCCCTTTGTGGCCTTAGAAGGGCAACACAAACATTTCTTTGTCAATTTAATTTCAGAGCAGGCTTTCTGACCACCACTTCCAGTGCTCCCCTTGCAGTAGCGCTCCCAGGTTGGTCACCCTGAGAGAAGCAAACTGGAAGCCTTAAATCCAAAAAAACATGTTATTAAAAATAGTTACACCCTGGAAGAGGGGCTGTACACTAACAGTATTTATACATTTCCCATCTCTCTCTAAAAGTTGGTAGTTTTATTTCCCAGCAACCCCCCCCCCCCCATTACCTGATTAACCCATCCTCTGCTGTGGAGCAATAGTTCTGATCCAGCTTAAGGGCCAACTTCTTCACGCAGGTGAGGAAAGTGAGATGAACTCAGAACCCCAACACTGACAAATATTTCAGTTCTACAGCCTCCCTTGTACGTTAAAAATCACAGCCTGCTTCCCCCCAGCATCCACCTCTAGCACTTCAGATTTCTTTCCCTCCTCTCCCCTTGGCAGCTGATTGAGAGCTACTTTTTCCCAGCTGTTCCCTCCCCGCTGCGGAACCACAAGCAGAACCACCGTGCCAGCAGAGGCTGGCTCCCAGGCAACCAGAACTGCAATCCTTCCACAAATCAAACCCGGGCAGAAGCATGTGTGAAAAAAAAAAAAAAGGAACAGGGCTGCGTGCAGCACACGGTATCATCTCCAGCCCTTAGCCGAGTAAAAACGTCTCTAGACCAAACTCGATTGCAGGAAGGCATGAGCCCCACCCGGCTGGCAGGGCTGCCCTGACCTCTGCTGGAGCCTTAAATCCATGCGCACCAGCTCAGCTTTCCCATCAGAGAACCTGAACTGCCAGCTCTGTGCCAAGGACTGCAGCTCAACTGCGCCTTCCAGCAGCAGCCGCCCACACAGCGCCAACCACTGCACCATGCTGAGCCTAATCAGGAGCAGAGACAATGCATTTCTGCTCCTTTTAAAGCTCAGCACGCTCCCAGCCTAAGATCATTTAGGGCTGTGTGTGCCTTTTGCCCCAGCTGCAACCTTCCAGCTCTTCCCCAGAGATGAGGCTCACACCCCAGGGCACAGCTCAGGCCAGAGCTGTTTAACTACTCAACAGTATAAAGCAGTTAAAATCCATCAGCTGAAACACTACATGCCAGCAGCCAAGGTGCCCACACCCCCATTCCCACCTCCAGACAGGCTGGAGAAAGTAGCTACTAATTTCCTTCCATCTCAGCTTTGCTCTCACCTTGTCCCCGCAAGTGAAGGAAATTAAACCACAAGGCTGTTCAGTAGGATGGGTTTAATTTGAACACACACAACTGAAAACTGATGGAGCTCTTATCATCTCTGGTACACAGGGAGAAAAAAAAAAAAGACCCTTCAGCAGTTTGGGAGGGGGTCTTTAACTGCATTAGAGCCACGCCACAGTTCTACATCCCAAGGAGAACCTTTGTGCAAAGCTTGTCATACATCAGCAATCTCAGAACTGACAGATATGAAACACACCAGAGTTGTTGCTACCAACCCACCGCCAGGATTCAAAACACTCTGCACCTTCGAATCTCCAGCTTGTTTTCCCAAGCACTGTGGAGCTCGCATTAGGCAAGCAGACAAGCCTCCCCAAGCTCACCCAGGCCGCATCTGTGACCCCAGTATCAGATGCCAGTGACAGAACACATGCCCCTCACTATGACACAAGGTGACCTGTAACTCTCCCTGGTGTTTAAGCTGCTCAGTGTTAGTGGAATGTGGTGAGTGTCCTTGGGCCCTCGTGCTCTGTGAACAGTCGTACCACAAGACACAAGTACATATTCCCCAAAGCAATGTACATAGCAGGTGAATACCAAACAACAAGTTGTAACCAAAACTTTAATCCCAAGGATCTCACAAAAGACATTTTACAAGTGACATGAAAAGTCTTGTACAGTAAAGAAATGTTTAACTCTGAACTGTTACAATGTACCATCACACACACAACCCACCCACTCCAGCATCAGTTCTGCTGAGTATTTGGTCTATTCAGAGGTTCTGGAATAGAGGGCCACGCAAACAATCGTCTCATGAAGAAGTACTCTAGTCACAAGAGGTACAAAATTAACTGACCCTATGGCTAAATGTTATTTCATATAACAAAGCAGCTCAGTTCCAAGTAATGGAATTCGGAACAAGCTCTGCATAAAACAGCAGCTCAGTCATCCCCTTTGCATACCACTGGCTCCACAATCCTGACTACTTTGGAGAAGTGTACTAAGAAGCATCTATGTCCTGTTCTGCACAAACACCGTTCACAGCCATGTTTCCGCAATGAGCACGTCTTCATTGCATGCTTTCTCCCAAAGGCTGAATCCCAGCAAAACACACCCCAGCACAAACCCAGAAACATTCTACCTATGCAAAACACACAGCTTACTGTTCAGAGTTCTGTGCGATGGTACGTTGTAAAGTCATTAATATTACAAATCATGATCTGCTTAGAACCATATACAGATTCAGATCTTTACATTTGCAACCTGTTACAAGATACAAGGAACAAAGCAAGTTCAACAGCTAAAACATTTTAAAAATGCACCAAGCTTTATGAAGTTTCAAAACAAAACAAATGTCCTGTACATACTCCTCCTGTCCTCAGCTTTAAGGACTTCCTGTACACAGCTCCTCCTCACAGTCCTATTTCCGCTCATTTGACCTGGAGCGACTAAAGAAGAAAAGATGTGTTAGTTCCCAGGTGCCCAGAGCAGTAGATTTTACTTAGCCCTCCAGCCCAAACCAGCAGATGACCTGTAAGCCTATAAAAATACCATTCATTTAGCAAGACTATTTAGTTCTTTGAGATAAAGAACCTCGTAAGACACTAGAGATAACTCTCTGCCACAGCCTCTTTCAGCATTTCCAACACATGGAACAATCCTTTTTGCAGATTTACTCAAAACTCCTCCTACCTGCGAGACCTGGAAAAGGAACGAGAAGGCTTGTGATTCCTATCCCGGGAGAGCGATCTCTCTCTTCTTCTGTCTCTGGAGAGGGACCTGTCAAAAATTACAGCGTAAGGTGATTACAGCAGCAAAACAAAGCCGAACTCATTAGGTTACAAAGCTGTCTGCAGAGTAAGCTACAGTTTTGAGCTATTCAACCGGGTGAAACCTGCTAAGGATTATGGGCTTGGCCCCTCCATCAGGTAAGGATAATCAGCCTGAGCCATACAACACAGCTCAGGTTGTGTTGTAAATGGACGTGCATCCCCTTGCAGCAGTTTGAACCTGTTCAGACTGCCTCTGCTAACACAGCACGTCCACAGATACTCACGCACCCCATACAGGAATGCAGGGCCTCACTCCCTAAGAACACAAGAATTGCCTATAAGCTCTGGAAGCTTCACAGCCCCTAAAACAACGCTGCCCATCACCACTGCATCATCAACTAATGCTGCAGTGTGCAACAGCAGACGTTTGCCGCATTTCATCAACTGTACTTGCAACTCACACATTGTAGAGGAAAGCAGTACACAGACACAAGCTTAAAAACTGGCAGGAGCCTTGGACAGCTCAACATAATTACTCCCATTTTGATTAACCTTCAGCTGACAACCCTGCAATTTTTAAGAGCTGTGTAAATATATTCACTCCAGGCAAACAGTATGACAGAATCAAACCCCTTTCTCCCTCTTACCCAATTAAAACATGCCCTAGAGTCAATTAACACCAACAGCCCAAAGAGCTCACTTCTTTTTCACCCCATCCTGAACCAAGCAGTCCAGGCTGTCATTAATCCATGCATACCTGCTGCGGCTGCGAGAAAAGCTTCTCCTTCGCGGCGATCTAGAATCAGAAGAAGAAATGTGAGGCTTTTTATCAATTATTTTAGCATTAATGGGGTGAGGCATTTCCCAACTTGTCAAACTCACTGTTGGGCCAAGAATAACTGGCATCCACCATCCAGTAAAAGGCATGGAAAGATTAGGCAGTAAAACAAAGCTCAGTGTGAACAGCACGTTTCCAACCACGAATTCACTTTAACTAAGAATGCTTCATAGCAGAGTTGTCCAATGCAACACTTTCCATTTCAACTACATCCACTGCCCAGAACATCACACCAAAGTCCCACAAGTGGTTCCAAAGAAAAAAAAAATAGCACAGACCAAATGGTTTTGGAACCCATGCAAGCCAAAAAGGTCCATGACAAGAGTAAGAGATACCAAGTGGAAAAAAGTGAAAATGCGCTCAGTGTAAATATTGATAATGCCATTAAGTGCTACATTAGAACTGCATATCTGTGATTGTCATTTTTAATGCCAGAGTGTGTTTAGACTATTTTCTTAAAAAATAAAAAAGTAACCTTAGCTCGGCCCAGTTCATCCCAAAAAGTAACTGTTTTTAAGTTTTGAAAACTGTTAGTAAAACCATTTAAAGGTGATAGGACTTTTCTGGCAATGAAAAGCTAAGTTTGTTAGAGCTTTATTAACCATTTAGTTTGGCATCTCACATGCAAATACACTAATTTCTTCGTTATTGAGTGTAAGAGCTTCCGTATCACCCTTAAAAGTTTTCTCAAGCAACAAATGTACGTTACCACTCAATTATGCACAGCCAGCCTTTGATTGAGAAAAGTAATTACTTATAAGCCGCTTACTCCTTATTTTAACCAGCAGTAAACTGTATAAGCAGGAAAAACTTACTAGTTTTTGGTTTCAACAAGCTAGAAATGGTGAGGTGAGGCTGCCGGACTGACTGCCAAGAAGAATTTGCTGAAAAGGTTTTGCCAGATGTTGCGTTGTATTTAGTTGGTTGGCGAAGGGGGTGTTGTGGATTTTTCCTGCTTTTTTGTTAGCCGAAGGCTGCTGCTGTAGTTGTTGTGAAGACATTTGGTAAATAAACAGCTGAGCTGATTGGCCGGGAATGTGTGGGCGGTCGAGGTGGCTGCTGCCGATTTGGTTAAGGTTGGAGAGAAGGCTGAGAGAAAACAGCATGCTCGGGAACCAAAGGGCGGTGCAACCTGACGAGTGGCCATGCCTGGGTCATGTGAAACGACACCAGCCAAGCTGCATGGGGCGCGCTGGTCACATGACGCTGAAAGGGCTAGTTGGCTGGCTAATGCAGACTCAGAGGGTGGTGAGAAGAGACATGATGGTGACTCTGCAACGGGTTCATTTTTATTAATAGATGGACCAAAAAGCATAAAAAAAATGAAAAACAAGCCATCAGTACAACCATCTATTAGCTAACAAATACTCCTAACGTGTTATTTCTCAACAGCTCGAACCCCTGACCTGGGAGGACTTCACTCACCTGCAACAGGTAAATTCAGTCCTGCAAAAACCACGCTGCAGACTTAAACCGCCAGACCAGCTAGTCTGGGTGCAAGAACGAGTCAGTTACCAAAAATCCTGCTACATCTTAGAGCTGGGTTCAAATCTCAAGTGACAGGATCGTCACACGATGTCTTAATTCCAATCTAAGACTAAGGTGCAGAGATTCTAGATGTTAAGAGCAACTGTCACTTGATCTATCGTTAAACAACTGCCTACTTGGAAAGTATTCAAACCGAGCGGAGAAACATCTGTATGGAAATGCTAAGCTGCTGTATGTCATGTTTTGCCATTATGGAATAAAGGAAAGGAACAGCCTATGTCAAGTATGGGGAAGAAAGGCAAAGTGTGACTAGAAGATGAGCAGATTTTAGGAGGAAGGAGGGGAAGTCCAGGGCTGAGGGCACTGACTACCAACCTGCACAGTGACCTAGGGACAAAAGCCAACATTCAACACTTCACCTCGGTTTTGTGGGGTTTGGGGTCTTTTTTAGCATTTGCCATCTCCAAATTGTGGTCAGATAGATGAATGTTATCCATCAACATGCTTTTAACAAGCCTGCTTCTAGGATGCTAAATGGTAACAGTGTCAACAGCTCTACAAGTGTACTTCGACCTCAGGTACCTGCGACGAGGAGGAGGACTTCTTCTGCGATAGTCATCTCGAGGACGCCTGCCCCAGGATGGAGGTGGGCCACGGTTCCGACTCCGCTTCTCGCCATTGGAGAGCTCCACTCTGACACGACACCCACAGAGGGTTCTGGGAAAAGAGACGGACACCAGTTAGCACGTCCAGGGGGACAAGCCTGCATACAGTGGAAAACCTACAGAATGAAGAAAAGGAAAAAGAATAAACAAAGGTAAAACTGTTCCATGGATACATATTAGTCAAAGCACATGGCATCCAGAGTCTGCATGTCAGACTGCAGCATGACAGACAAATGTCTGGCCCGTTCTTAAACTCTGCAGTAAGACACCCTGATTAGATTTGCCTCTTTGAGACTATCTGAATTTAACTAATACGCACCAAGAGGCCTAAGTCATGTCTAACTTGGGAGCCCAACTCTAAAATGAAAACTTAACTGTCCCAATGCTATTCCCACTTATGCCACTGTACCAACAAGAATTGCGTAACAAATACATAAAGTCCTGGTTTTGTCAGTTGAAGCTTCAAAATTTAAACTGTACACAATTTGATAGGAATGGTTGGACTTGATGATCCAGTGGGTCTCCTCCAACTTGTTTTTTTTATGATTTTTTTATTTTAATTTCTCTTATTTTCACCAATCAAGCAAGAAGCAGAAGTGACAGGACAAGGGGGAATGGCTTCAAATTGTAAGGCAGAGAAATTCTTCACAGTGAGGGTTGGGAGGCCCTGGCTACCTAGAGCAGTGGTGGCTGCCCCATCCCTGGAGAGGTTCAAGGCCAGGTTGGATGGGGCTTGGAGCCCCATATCCAGCGGGAGGTGTCTCTGCCCACTGCAGGAACTTTGAACTGGAAGACCTTTAAGGCCCCTTCCAACCCAAACATTCTATGATTCTATGATTTTACCTTCCATCTAGTTCTCTCACTGCATCTGCTGCATCTCGTGGATCTTCAAACTCTACGAAGGCAAAACCGGGAGGGTTCCTCGCCACCCACACGCTGCGCAGTGGTCCATAGTAGCCAAAAGCTCGCTCTAGTTCAGTTTTGTTGCCATTGTTTCCAAGGTTACCCACGTAAACCTTGCAGTCCAGCGGACAAGAGTCACGATGCATTGCTAGAACAAAAAATTAAAAGCTGATGTATATTTACCACACTGCAAATGTTCATCCATTTACAAGGAAGCGACTGGTTGGATGCTTTTTCAAGAAACCCCAACAGTGTTAGAACCTGGCATTACAGAAACACTAACCTGTGTGGAAGTTAGTGTTCAAAACCCAACACAAAACTAGTTGCTATATCGTTACCCCAATTAACATTTGCTAAGTTGGGAGTCTAAGTCTGAAACGGAAAATGCTATTCCTGTACTAAAAAAAGACTTCGTACTACTGTACAAGTAAAAAACTGCCTAACAAATACATCAAGTCCTTGCTCTTGCCAGTTGAAGCTTCTTGATTTAAATTATATTGCTACCCACAATCTCTTTCACCCATCACGCAAGAAGCAAAAGTGATAGGACAATGGGGAACGGCTTTAAATTGGAGGGGGAAAGATTTAGATTAGACATTAGGAAGAAATTCTTCACTACTTCAGGGAATTTGGGTTACTTTTATGTCCCACAGCTTTGAAGGGGAGTGTTTCTCTGCGTCCCCGTCCCCATTGTTCTCGGGGCAGGATGCGGGGGGGAGAATCAGCGCCATCTCCAGCCGAGGCTGGGCGGGACTGGCACCGAAAATGCCAAAAAATAAACTCTAAAAAGAGTAGTTTTGGAGTTTTAGAAAGCAGGGACCTTTTAATCAGGCCATGACAACACTGATCTCCACCGTGTGCAGCGAGGCAAGAGCTGGGGACAAGGTTTATTTCCCACTCAGCAACACGTGTAGTTTTTCCCCAAAACGTTACACATATTCACCTTCCGAGGATTATTTTAATGTTATTATGAACTTCACAAGCCAAACCTCTCGCTAATTTGGAGCTGGCTCCAGTTCTGACTGACCTCGCATTTGATAAGGGGGAAATCTACTCACAGAGATAATTAGAAAAAAAATCCACATCTGTTCAGCACAGATCATACTGAACGCAAGACGTTAACGACGTCTAGAAAAAAAGAAGCCACCATTTTAAAACACACGCTATAGAAAGGCGTGCTAGCAGAGGGTGATTCTGACCAACTTTCAAAAAAGAGCAGCTAAATGGTTTAAGTTCAGCTTAAATGAGAACAGTATAAAAAATAGGAACTGCTTTTCGTATCAGAGAAATGGCTCTAAACTGGAAGGGCAGAGACTTGGATTAGGTATCAGGAAACAAATCTTGGTTCCCTCAGGTAGTCTGGGTTACTCGTGAGGCCCACGGCTCTAGCAAGGGCGCCTCTCCCCGCGCTGCCCATTGTTCTCGTGGCGGCAGCAGCAGCAGCGCCATCTCCGGCCGGGCCCGCGGCGCTCGGGGACCCTCGAGAGCGGCTCTGCCCGAGGGCCCAGCGCTGCCCCAAGGCGGGTGGGGATAGAGCTCCGCCGCCCCACGGAGAAACAGCGGCTTCTCAGGACCCTTGCGTCCCCCCCGCGCCCCCCGCCCCGCCGCGGCCTCGGCGCTACAAAATGGCGGCCGCTCTTTGTTCGCCGCCCCCGGGCCGCGCCGCTTCCACCCGCCCCGACGGGCTCCCGCAGCGCTGCCGCCGCCTCCCCCGCGCCCTCCGCAGTGGCCCTCCTCACCGATGCTAAAAGGGAGGGTGCGCGAAAGGCGCCCGCGCTAAATTCGTAGCCGACCCGACCCTCCAACGAGACTCCGTCGCCGCTTTTCCTCACTGGACAAAATGGCGGACGCCGCCTACCCCGCCCGCCTTTATATAGGATTAGCGTCACTGCACGTCACACCGCCCGGAGGCCAATCAGAGGGCGCCGTTCCGGTGATTGACAATAGGCTTAGACCCGCCTCTTTCCCCACCAGCGGCGCGCGAGCGCGCGCTTTCTGGCCCCTGCCCCAGCCTCGGTAATGGCGGGAACGGCGGGTCCGGGGCTCCCGCCTCGCCCCCAAACCCTTAAAGATCATCCAGTTCCACCCCTGCCATGGGCAGGGACACCTCCCACTGGATAAGGGGCTCCAAGCCCCATCCAACCTGGCCCGCAACACCTCCAGGGACGGGGCAGTCACAACTTTCCTGGGCAAACTGTCCCAGGTACTCCCCACCCTCATCATGAAGAAATTCTTCCATATGTCTAGTCTAAATCTGCCCCTTTCCAGTTTATACCCACTGCCCCTTGTCTTATCGCTACAAGCCCTTGTGAACAGCCCCTCCTCAGCTTTCTTGCAGCCTCTGCATGGGAGGTGCTCCTGCCCTCTGATCATATTTGTAGCCCTATAACCATCCAGTCATCATCCTTTCTCTGTTTGCTTTTGGTGTTATAAAGAAACGGACTGTGGCATCGTGAATCAGTTTGGCTTGGAAGGGACATCAAAGCCCATCCAGTCCCACCCCTGCCATGGGCAGGGACACCTCCCACTGGATCAGGGGCTCCAAACCTCATCCAACCTGGCCTTGAACCCCTCCAGGGATGGGGCAGCCACCACTGCTCTGGGCAACCTGTTCCAGGGCCTCCCCACCCTCATAGTGAAGAATTTCTTCCTAACGTCTAGTCTAAATTCCCCCTCCAATTTAAAGCTATTTGCCTATGTCCTATCACTCCATGCCCTTGTATAACGTCCTCACCCAGGTTTCTTGTAGCTCCCTTCAGGGTACTAGGATGTTGCTCTAAGGTCTCTCTAGAGCCTTCTCCAGGCTGAACAACCCCAACGGTCTCAGCCTGTCCTCTTAGCAGAAGTGCTTCAGCCCTCGGATCATCTTCGCAGCCCGTATAGCCCATATAACTGTGACAAAAGGCAGAGGTCAGAAGAGAGGCAGCTACATTCTGCCAAAACCCCAGCCTATCTCCACAGCTGGTTTAGGGAATGCCCCAAATGCAGCCACATAGCGCTTCAATTATTCAGCAGTCAGCATTTTAATTGTCCTCCAGAAGATGACACCCTAAACCAGCTCTGAGCATCATCACGTGTGCATATATCAGTGTGTACGGGAAAGCTGCCTCGTGTGACATCCCTTTCTTCCTTATTCCAAGTGTATAAGGGGGTGTATGAAAAATCCTGCTGCATTGCAGCTGTCTTCCTTTTGCAGTAAGAAAGTGCCATTCATGTCCAGTGTTTACAAGATGTACAGGACTTGCACTTTATCAGATCTTCGTAAAAGGAAGGAGACAACTCTGACCTTATAAACAAGCAGATCTAGTTCAAACAGGTGTGCCAAGACTGGATTCAAAGGCACCTATGCCTGCACATTGCAGGGGAACACAGTTACCTGTTTTATAACGTGGCCAGACCAGAATCCACAATGACACCAATGTGAGTGAAGTGTTATAAGCTGTTGTTATGGTTCCTGAGATTTACATTCCACATAAGAAAATCATAGAATCATAGAACAGTTTGGGTTGGAAGGGATGTCAAAGCCCATCCAGTTCCACCCCTGCCATGGGCAGGGACACCTCCCACCAGGTCAGATTGCTCCAAGCCCCATCCAACCTGGCCTTGAACCCCTCCAGGGATGGGGCAGCCACAGCTTCTCTGGGCAACCTGTTCCAGTGCCTCCCCACTCTCATGGTGAAGAAATTCCTCCTTATGTCTAGTCTAAATCTGACCCTCTTGAGTTTATCCCCATTGCCCCTCATCCTATCACTCCAAGCCTTTGTGAACAGCCCCTTCCCAGCTTTCTTGAAGCGCCTTTAAGTACTAGAAGGTCGCTATAAGGTCTCTTTGGAGCCTTTTCTTCTCCAGGTTGAACAGCCCCAACTCCTATTCTAGCCATTTTGGTTTCGAAGAAATAAGGGATACTTTAGGAGACAGACAATATTTACTGAACAGTACTATCAGCAATAGGATCTCTTAGAGCTGCTCCTCAAGCAAACCTAGACAACTTTAGCAAAAATACATCTTTCCTGGCACAATTTCATCTGCAGAAAGTCTTTTGCAAGGAACTGATCTGCAGGGACAGCATTTCCTTCAGTCGGAAAGTTGACTGCAGTCACACCTCAGCCAGTGGCTTGTGAACTTCTAGTAGATTTAACCCATTTTCACATCCAGACAGGAGACTAATCTCAATGAAAGCTATTTCTGAAGAAAGTGACTTACACTTTGCTGATCTTTAGATAGATTACAGCCAGCCTGCATAAGCTTATTCCTGCCGTGACTGCTCTTCTGTTTACAAGGTACGAATCCTTGTATTTTATTCCTACATGTTTAAAATTTATAAATCTACGCACTGTGAAAGCTTTTAGCTGTGCCTCAGACCTTAAGAAAGCGAAACAAGAGACTGATTTATACATCACAGACCTGAACTGAGACACACTCAGTGCCCACAGCAGGGACACAGCATGCCCAGGATTGAAGCACTTAGAGGTTATTTAGCAAGAAGTCTGTTCACATCAATAACATGCCCTCTGAAAACTCAGTTCCTCAGCTTTCATCCACATCTTCCCAGGTGTGAGCCTCCTGCCACTGGTGGGGTCCCTGAGCCCTGTGGGCACGATGTTGGTCACAGTCTCTGCTCCTGTGCTAGAAGCCCAAAGACCTTCAGGGTGGCACTGAGGCTCCACATCCCTCAAACCAGGACGCTATAAACCAGGAATCCAGATCAGATTTTGTCCAATTCAGTCCTTTAAGAATTACTTTCTTGGTCTTACAGACATCAGTGACTTGGCTCCCCTCCAGCTAAAAGTTGTCCAGTCTAGGGACAGGACCTCTGGTTCCTGGGCAACCTCAGGCAGGATTTAGGCTACCCCTGACCTGTTCTCCACTGGCAAAGGCAGATCTGCTCCTTCTCAGCCCTGGGAGTCTCTCCATCATGTTTTTGCTCTGCCCAGGCCCTCAGCAACCCTCTCCAGGCTCTCCTCCAGCACTGTCAGACCAGGGGGGAGTTCATACAGGGCATTGCAGAAGCAACACAAGGGACCAGAGGCTTTGTCACAGCTTCACCTGAATTTGTTCTGCACACAGAAAATATTCCATCTGGAGACTGTTGTGGGAAGGAAAAAGAGTCAGTCACCTGCTTGACTCCAGGCAGGTTTTGCAGGGACGATACTGTGTTCAGAGAGCTGTGATGCTCAGGCACTTCTGTAAATGTGGCTCGAAAGCAGAAAATGGAAAATTAGAACAATGAGCCTGACTCATTGCTGTTTAACTTCGATTTTAATCTCCTGGAAGATGGGAGTTCTCCCTGGGATTTCTGCATGGCAGAAGACTGTGTACCCCCCAGCAACAGGAGGGTGATACAGCAGAGCTGTAAGCACTCAGACCGAGGAGAAGACTGGAGCCTGCTCTCTAGGAGCTGAATTTCATGCCCTTTAAGTGGTCATGGAGGCCATGCCGGTGGTTGCCCTAGGGGGCTGCGTGACGTGGGTCCTTCCACGGCCTCCGGATCTGCTGCCAGGTGTCATTTCCTCCTCTCGCTCAGGAGGCCACGAAGGGAGAGCAGCCACTGGTTAGCAACTTGCCTCCCACCAGCCCAGGGGAGCTGCACTTACGGTCCAAGCGTGGTCAGGCAGTTTCCTCTCAGCTGGGCGGTGGCTGCTGCCGTCCCACACACGCATCAAGCAGCTCCTGTGAGTTTTACTCTGTCAAGCTAACAGCAGCTAGGGGGGAAAAAATGATAGAAAAAAACAAGGTAGAAGCTGGTGAAGGGGCTGGAGAAGAGGCCTGATGAGGAACAGCTGAGAGAGCTGGGGGTGTTTATCCTGGAGGAGGCTGAGGGGAGACCTCATTGCTCTCTGCAACTGCCTGAAAGGAGGTTGTGGAGAGGAGGGAGCTGGGCTCTTCTCCCAAGGGACACGGGACAGGACGAGAGGGAATGGCCTCAAGCGCCACCAGGGGAGGTTCAGGTTGGGCTTAGGAAAAAGTTTTTCACAGAAAGGGTGATTGGGCAAGTGTCAGAGGCTGCCCAGGGAGGAGGTTGCGTCACTTTAAGGGACGNCCCCCCCCCCCGCCAACTGTGTATTATTTCTTCCCAATATCTAATCTAAATATTCCTCCTTCCAATTTAAAGCCTCATCCTATCACTACCTGCCCTTGTAAAATTCCCCTTCCAACTTCTCCCAGCCCCTTCAAGTACTGGAAGCTGCTCTGAAGCCTACCCGGATCAGGGGTCTCTTGATGCAGTCCAGCTTTTGCCTGATGAAGTATTCAAATTAGAGGAACTCCTTTGCCCTAAGGAGGCTATTTGCTTTGTACATTTGCTTTGCTTTCTGTTCCCTTCCCCCAGTCCTTCTTCCCCCTCAACTGGGCCTCCGGGCTTTCTCTTTCCTTTTTCTTTCATGCTCTGCAGCCCATATTCCTTCCTCCCCCACCTGGCTCCCTGGGGAAGAGGACTGGGAAGCAAAACAAAAGAATCGCTCCCTGGGAAACCTTAATTTGCCCAGCCCTCCTCCCTCAAACACTCCCACTGAAAAAGGTGATAGAACAGCAAAAGCACCCACCCTCTGTCACCAAATCCTGCCTTAAACCCAGGAAAAGCCAGAGGGCAGGGAGGGAAGGCTTTGAAGCCAGGGTTAAAAACCTTTGATGAGTTCAGGTGTGCTTGGAAGGAGCCCCCCCTCCCCCGCCCCGCCCCAGATAACCAAACTTCAATTGTTAGGGTCCGAAAGATTTTGCTAAGATGACGAGGCAGAGTTGCTAGCAAAATAAATGTTTATTAAAAATTAAATCCCCACTCCAGAGTGAAAATGAATCCATTCTTTGATTCATCTGGCTCAGTTTCTAGGGGTTTGTCTCTGGTAAGGACCAGCATTTTTACTGCTGTCATCCGGTTCTGTACAAACTTCCATGAATGCATTTACGATACAGGGATTTACAGTTAAGGGAAGCAAAACCAGGAGCAGCGGTTCAGTAAGAGCAATTACTGATGTGGTTGGCTAAGGAGACCAGCTGGACATTTTTCTATACCACGATTCTGATCCCCGTCTTTCTCTTTTTTGCTTCAAGAGGGTCTCTTGAATCTTTTTCTGACTTTATTGCGTGTCTGATCCGATTTCTTTTTTTATGTCTAATAGCTCCTCACTGTTCACTGACAATATTAAAATTTACCTTAGTTCACTATACGAGTTAGCAAAACCGATAGTTCTCATGTCATAATAGTGAGAAAAGATTGTTTTGATTAGGGCAAGTTTACGGATAGGCTAAACTTGAGTAATTCGTGTCCTTAAAGTTAGCAAATTCCTTATGGGATCTCAATACAGATAATCAGTTTCAGTTTTCTCTAAAATTGATGCCTTGAACACTTACAAATACATATTATAACT
>WAAB01010504.1:0-264809 GCA_013389865.1 Piaya cayana | reverse complement strand
CCTGGTGATTCTATGATTACAGTAGCTGTGNAGTCCAAACTGGCAGCGTTATTCCATCCTCCACCTGCTGCTGCTCTCACTACCTACCAGGGAGCAGGATGTTTTGTTTCATCCTTCATCCTTTGGCATGTTTTTTCAGTAACCTCTCAAAGGGTTCCTTCATGCGCTGGGTGATGTGGTTTCAGGCAGCCCCAAAGACCTCCAGGTCATTTGGATTTAGACAGTTGTGCTTGGATATTGTCTTATGCTGCAAACCTGTGGGGAAAATACAGTGTGTCAGCTCTGAACTAACAATATTCAAGGATGTCCCTTAAAGTTGGAGAAGCTTTGGAGAGCCCTACCGATGCAGCTTTGTCAGAATATGTTGAAATATCATGGCCTCAGTCTCTTGTGTTCTTCAGCACAGCAGGGAAATTTGTCTTTCAAGTGCCTCCCTTGTATGTATGGATTTAGGTACTTCCAGAAATCCTTGTTTAAAGATATGGGATGCAGGGAGCTCTCCCATGTTTCCTGTGTAGTGAAGTTTAACTTTTATCAGTTTCATTAATAGATATGGGATGGTTTCTGCACAGAAAGAGGAGCATAAATATTGCAGAAACGAGTACTTTACAAATACTTTGCTGGATACCTGTTTCTTTCAGCCTAAGCCAATGCTCTATCCCAAGAGTCCACAGCATGTTTGCGTAATTATAATGCAATTAAAAACTTTCTGGAGAAGAAATTGCATAGAGTTGATGTGGGGTGAGGAAGCTTAGAAGTATTTCCCATGGTTCCACCTGAGTAAGCCAGGGAGCTGCGATGACTTGTTTGCAGCTCGTAGAAAATTAGGGTTTGTTTCCTTGTCTTTTTGAGGATGGATTGTTATATGCAGCAAGAGCCTCACTCTGAGTTTGCTGAAGTTTTCTTCCATTGCCTTAAATAGCAGGATTGGGAAGTATTTTGAGGAGGGAGAACTAAAAGGGGGGATAATAGTTTTGTGGACCCAAATGAGATGAGGCACCACATGGCTATTCTTTGTTGTAGTTTCCCAGTCATTTGCCCTTTGGCTGTTTGGCTTGGCAGAGCTTCTTGAGGATGTCAGTGAGGAGCTCTAGCGTTTCATTGTTACTTTCTTTTTTNAAACTTTCTGGAGAAGAAATTGCATAGAGTTGATGTGGGGTGAGGAAGCTTAGAAGTATTTCCCATGGTTCCACCTGAGTAAGCCAGGGAGCTGCGATGACTTGTTTGCAGCTCGTAGAAAATTAGGGTTTGTTTCCTTGTCTTTTTGAGGATGGATTGTTATATGCAGCAAGAGCCTCACTCTGAGGTTGCTGAAGTTTTCTTCCATTGCCTTAAATAGCAGGATTGGGAAGTATTTTGAGGAGGGAGAACTAAAAGGGGGGATAATAGTTTTGTGGACCCAAATGAGATGAGGCACCACATGGCTATTCTTTGTTGTAGTTTCCCAGTCATTTGCCCTTTGGCTGTTTGGCTTGGCAGAGCTTCTTGAGGATGTCAGTGAGGAGCTCTAGCGTTTCATTGTTACTTTCTTTTTTTGTGTTGTGAGTTTTGTCCCTTGTGGAAACTTTATACATTTATACCTTTTTAGAATGAGTATAATCCATCTATGACTGCAGCCAAGTACTTCACGGATTCTGGCTAGACCAGTGTGGCTTTCATTCTAGGCTTATAAATTTATTCCTATTTACTGCTGAGACTTGCACCAAAAACATTTAATACCTGAGCACAGCCTCAGGACTGCAGTTGTCATTCAATATCAATTGATCCAGGTGGATTGGGACTGCAGGGCATGAGGGAAAATTAAAGTGCTGTCTAAAGTTTCCCCTGAATACTGGTCTGGAATTCAGACCAGTGCCAGGTTTCATGTTCTGCTTGAGGCTTGTCTATGCACGTCTCCTACCCTACCCTTCCTGCCATGGTTAAGTCTTGCCGTCGTGGTCGGTGTGTTGAAGCCCAGAGCAGGAAGGGATGCTCCCAGGAATGTGTGCCATGCTCTGGCTCATCTCTGAGAGGGCTTTCCCTATGGGAGGACCCTTAGGAGGTCTGTGGCTGTTGTGGTTCAGGTCCTCGGGATGCTTAGAGCAGCCCTCATTTCCCCTGATGCCTTGGAAGGTTAAAACAACTTTGGTCCATAAGCAAGGGGTAATTATGGAAAGCGTAGTACTCCAATGAGGTTGTATCTGGTAAGAATGTTAATCACGTCTCTGTATTTAGTATAAATATTTACATCTGAACTGTTTTAATTGGAAACTACTGTTGATTTTAAAAAACATTCTACACAAGTGGTGCAGCGTCTTTGCATGCTTAATAGGAAAAACTGGCTTCATGTGTGATTTAGGGTGCTAAAGAAGATATTAAGTTATGCAGAGTAAAATGTAAATGCGTATTCCTTATTTATGTTTTTCAGGTAAGAAATTGCATTCCGTTAAGCAAGGCTGCCTAAGGGACTTGACAGATGCCGGCTCTGTGCATTCATTTGTAAGGTACCAAATCATGCAAAGTATTCTAGCCTGCAAAATTAGGAGCACTGATTGTAAGTAAGGTATTTTATCCCTTCTTAATATACTGAAGAATTTTTAAAAGACAGGGGAGATGAGGAGATCTCAGAACGTGTCTAAGCCTGATTTGTCAGTTTGATAGGCAGCTGGGTGTCTTCTCCAGAGGAGGTGAGAGTTAAGATTTATTTGGCAAAATTTCTTGCCAGACTCCAAGACCTGCCATATTTCAACAGCTAGAAATCCCAATGGGATGGTGAGAGACCATATGTTGTGCCAGCATCTCTTGAAACCCTCGGAGAACTGCTACTGCAGCTGGACAAGAGGTTTCATGACTGCTGTCCCAGGCTGGACATTTGCAGTCAGGACAGTTTGCGAAAGCAGAAAAATAGCTGAACTGATTCATAAAGACATTGCTATTGGGCTAAGATGTTTGTCAAAACATTAACAAATAGTCCAGAGGAGGGTAAGTCCATGGTCTGCTGTGCTCATTTGTGTGTCAGTGCTTCATTTGTGATTTATGCTAGTTTCTCAGTCATGCTCATGCTATCACATTTTAAAAACAGAAATACAAGAGTAAATGCAGCCGGCTTGATTTAAAAATTTGAAACTTTCTTTTAAAAAAATCTAATGTAATCTTCTAATATTTTTAAACTTACCTTTATGAGTCAGAGGTAAACTGTGAGTCTTCCTGGTTGCTGATCTTTAAAATACCTATGTACAGGCTTTGATCCTGAAATTGCATAACTATAAATACTTTCTAGAGGAAGGCAGTTTCTAAACTATGGGCACCTCTGTAATCATCTGCAATTTAATTTACCTGTTTCTGAATCGTGTACCTGAGGTCCATTCCCTTAATTTTTCATTGGAGCAAGTCACAGGCATTGTGATTGTTTGGGGTTGTTACTAAGGCAGCTGAACTGTATGAATAACATGCTTGAATTATCAGTTCTTTTCTTGCACCATCACAAACACCGGTGGAAAGGCAGGTTGGCTGATGTGTCTACAAGCATTGGCTTCTTAATCCCATAATGTCTCTAGATCTTGGATTTACCAAATTACAGATTTTCTCAGCTACAGATTTCCTTGTCTGGGATACAGCTGTCTAAAAATACTCTCGTATTAGTGCTATGTGGCCAAAATTTAAATAGCAAAGAAGAAAAATAGTTCCTGGTCACTATTAATTGAAGGTCTTCCCTCCTCAGTTTTCTCAGCACAATGACAATTAAAAAATATTTAAAAAGGAATCATTTTACCATAATATGTAATTCTATTTTTTTTTTCTTTTTAATCCTGTTTGATATTTTGGCAGTATTCTGAATTAAACTCTTGCTTTTAAAATATCCAAACAAAATGTATCCTCCACATTCTGTTCTTCTTTTCCTTCTCTTTGCAAAACTATTTCCTTAATACTATCCAATTTAAAGAGTAATTTTTGATCCTTCCATAGACCTGCATATTTTTCAGTCAATTTTGTATACAAGTTTTGCCTGATTACTTTAGACTTTTCTGATATCTCTCAGTTAATGAGTTGCACAGGTATTTCTTAAAATACATGTCACAAAAGGCCGTCTATAGCTCTCCTTGTGCTGTGTATTTAAGTGTTGCCACTCAGTATTTCATCTCCATGGTGATATGATATATTCTCCCCCTCCTGAAAACTTTGCTCCCCTCCTCTTTTTTTTTTTTTCCTGTCTCTCTGGTTTGCAATACAAAAGGCATTAAAAAATGTTACTTCCAGTCTCTTATATCTAGCAAGTCTACAAACTACAATCAATAACTGAATTTCTAGGGTAAATTAAATGAAAGCAATATACGTGATTCTCCTTCATTACACCAAAGAGGAGCAGAAAGCTAGAAACATGATCTGGGTCTTGCAGATATTTGATGAAAAATAATAAAGCTTTGCAGGAAGGTAGCCACCAGGAGTCTAAAATTGATTCTTTTCATTACAGCTGTCTGAGATTTACATTTTTTATATCAAGAGACTTTTATAATGAGACTTTTTTCCTCCCCGGCTAGTTTATTTACTGAGACAAGGAGAGAAAAGGATTTTTGCTTAGACAAATGCCAAAGGAACCTTCTAGCATCACTTCATAAAGGCAAAGCTACTGTCCGGCTGGATGCAGTGAAGCACAGGTGCAAGAGAGCTACTTCAAGTCATTAATCCTAATATGACCTCCTGGCCTCAAGCTCTGCCAGGGATGGTTTAGGCTGGACATTAGGAAAAAAATTTTCACAGAAAGGGTCATTTGGCACTGGAACAGGCTACTCAGGGAGGTGGTTGACTCACCTTCCCTGGAGGTATTTAAGGCACGGGACGTTGTTTAACGTTTGATAGGAATGGTTGGACTCGAGGATCTGGCGGATCTCTTCCAACCTGGTTGTTCTATGATTCTATGACTACATTTCCTGGCCTTTCAGCTCCAGAAGGGTTGTTTGAAGGAGGTCATCATTTGAATTCTAGAAGTAGATGGAGAAACTTACCCTAAAATAGCAGTGTGGGCCCCTGGTGCTGCAGTGGGCTCCTGGAAAAGAGCTCTTGCTCATGTTTCTGTAGTCCGCTTCGACTCCTTTTAATACTCCTTTTTAATCCTGTGTTTGGGATTATTTTCAACAGCCATACAGTTTAAGCGCATGCTTAATGTAAAGCACAGGTAGTCTCATAGAAGTCCAATGGGATTTAAGCTGGTGTGATAGAAGATCCCATGTCTCAGTGTGACCTGGAAACATGGAGAACCTTGAGCAACACTTGGGTCTCCATCCCACTGCCACATCGTCCGAAATATTCCCCCTTCCCTCTCTGCACCAGAGCAGCAGGGGAGGATGCAATGAAGAGAAGCTAAGACCAAGAAATAAGAGCTATTCAACGCTCTCAGTGGTAGTATGTATGCACTAAGCACTAGGCATGGCTGTAGCAAAGAGAGCAGCTATTGGCCTTTTATACTGGAGAAGCCGCGAGTGTTAGACATGAGTAAAATTCTTGACTAACGTGCTGCCCGTCTACTTGGTTGCAATCTGTTCCTCGGCAAACACGGACTTGTGTTGGGTGATAGATGATGGCGTGTTATGAATGGCTACCAGTCTTCTGCATGATATGGGCGAGCCTTAATTATTCTTAGCTGAACATAAGGCTGGAAAATATTTGGCAGGAAAATGCCTTTGCATTTTAATTAATCAGCATCTTTTTTCCTGGAAACAAAATGAACCCTGTGCGCTCAGTTGGCTTTGACAATCACGATCACAGTTCTCATTTTACCTCTTAGTTCCAAAATAAAGTCCTGGACCTGGGCAAAGAATGTTTTATGGGGATTATGCTCGTTTGATATTTGTGCTGCATCTTCATTTTGATTATTCCCTGCATGATGCCGTCAGCCATCAGGGGTGTCCCTTTACTGCGATAAAGTGGATGGATGTGGGTGTTTTGTCTTGTGGAAGTTAAACCTAGATTTATATATCTGGGAAGCTGGCTTTCCTACCCAGTTTATGCAGTGTGTGAATTTTCAAACTGTGCGCTTTGCTGGAGAGACTCCTCTTGCCTGTCCTCTTTCAAACTATCTCCCCAGAAGGAGAAGTGCCAGCATAATTTTAATAAGCATAAACTGTGGAGGCTATGATGATAATTAACAGCAGGATGCCCAGTTTCACAGTACTGTATTTTTCATTCCTTATAGGCTTTTTTTTAAGCTTTTTTACTTTTTGTCAGGCTGTGAAAAAATTCTCCCAGGCAGACCTGAAGTTTTCTTGCAGGGAAGGGAGAAGATATGTGATTTTGAGAAGTCAGAGCCTAGTCCTGCACTTCTTGAAATCAGTCCCAGGGCTGCCATGGATTTTACCAGAATGCAGTTTCAACCTTCGGGCTGTAGCTCATGCAAAAATACTCCAGGCTTTAGTATGACAAAATAAGTAGGATAGAAATAGGTTACTCTGCTTTCACTGCCCATGCTGCTGCTTTTAGATTTAACACAGATTTCATTCCTGCACCAATTCTGATACGTGTGGAATATTAACATCATTAATTTATTTTTACCATCTTGAAGAGTTTAAATCAGCTGGGGACTTTATTCTTCCAATTCAAAATATAATTTAAATCCATAAGGAATTACAGTTGTTGTTAATGACTCCCCCATAATTAATTTCTTTATAAAATAGAATGAATGCCTAGTGTCTCGGGTACTAAATAGTCTATATTCTTACAATACTATTTCAATTCTAATTTAATTAAACTGTAGGATATCTAGTTGAGAAACATTGTTTTAAAAAAAGAACTTGCTTAATATGAAAGGCAGAGTGGTATTATTCTTGCAGTGATAAAACCTAAATGAGATGGAAGTGGAAATCTAAATCAAGTGGAAGAGTAGTGCAGAATCTCTAATCTCCGATTAAAATGTAAGACACTTTGCAGTCAATAACTTAATCTCATTTGTTTTCAGGTCAGTCTTATTTCAAAAGTGGCTTTTCTTTCATTATTTTGTGTTCTGCGAAGCAAGTCATGGCACCTGATTTTAGTTTATCACATTTCTGTACAGCTGTAAGACTGCGAGATGAGTACTCAGCTGGTCATTAAGTCTCTTAAACTCAATAGATGGCACTGGTTTATGCAGTTCTTGCCTGTTGTCTTTGCCAAGGTGATTACTGTTGTGCAAAAGTTTGTGAGAAAAGATCTGAGCTTTTGCATGGTCTGTACTTTAATGGGCTACTGCGTTGAATTGTTTCAGGTTATTTTTAAAATTGCATTGTGATTCAGTGTTTTAGGAAAACATTGTCTTTATAAATATATATGTACTGGGTATGACTTGTGCTTTTGATGAATATCATCAAATCATTTGGGTTGGAAGGTTTCCTGGGAGGTTGTTTTGTCCAACATGTTGCTCAAAGCTGGGGCAGCACTGAATTTGGTCTAGGTTGCTCAGGGCTTTGTGTCTAGTCAGATCTTTAGAATGTCCAAAGACAAAGATTCTTCAGCTTCTCTGGGCTCTTGTTCTAATAATTAATTGTACTCCAGGTGAGTTTCTCCATTATATCTTTTCTGGACTGTTGTATCTCACTCTCCCATGATGTTCCGCTTGGAAAGCACAGCTGTATTCTCTGTAAGCCCTTCCTAGGTACTTGTTGGCTTCTGTAGGACCCCCTAAGCCTTCTCCTTTCCTTGTTGCTACAGCTCTGGATATGGATAACCTTCACCACTGCTTGGCCTCACTGTCCATCCAGGCACTTGTGCAGCATTTTTACAGGTATGGTCCTAGACAAAAGTTTGAAGAATGTTTTTTTTCACTAAGAAAGGAAAACACTGCATTAATATCTTAGAACTTAGACTCATGTCTACTCTCTTGCCAAGAGAGTGAACCACCACCTGCTATTAATTAAAAACAGCCTGCTCTAGCTAATGGCTAAGGCCAAACTCGGGCATATGTGTCTTCTGTTTAAGCAGTTTTATGCATTCATGTGGCTATTCTGGCTTCTTGTTTCTTTTAAAGGCCAAATTCAACCTTTCCTCTTGACTCCCACAGGCTTTGGGCTGTGCCTGAAACATTTGCTTTCAGTCAAAAGTTGTCCAGCTACTGCTTCCCAGACTGCCTGCACATGCACTGAAAGAGCTGTTTGGAAATATTAGAGGGTGAATTAGAGGAGCCAGGTTTTAGAAAGGCTGGCGGAAATGCTAAGTAAATGCCGGTGACAGAGAGGAACTGCCAGTTCCCTCAAGCTGAAATCTTGTTTATGACTTTTGTGTGTGTGCTTTTTATTTCTCTGCACAACCTGCAGCTTCTAAGCCCTTCCTTAAGAGCTCTTTGCTATCTTTGTCAAGAAAATTACTTGTCTTCACTTATGGGATATATTTATCTGCATCCAAGTCATTTTCATTGTGGCTCATTGTTCTGGCTGGGTTTTGTTGCATATTGGTGTGGGGGCTTTAATCCTCAGGCTGAGCCCTCTGCTGTCCTATTCCCAGATGTGGCTCTGAGACATTGCACTGGGCAGTCAGAGCAGCAGTTGCAGGGAAATCCCAAGCAGATCCCATGGAGCAGTATTTCCATGACTGACTGAGAAGGGTTCCTTCCTGTGATTCTCAGGTGCTCAGGTTCAAGCAAAGTCTCTGTAGGACAGTGAGGGAACAAAGGAAGAATCCTGCTGTTCAATCTGACTGGCTCCTGCCTGGTGCATGCAAGGTATAGCTGCTGGAAACTCCCAAACCTGCCTGACCCGCAGCATACGGACAGTGAGAGTCATTTTCATCTTGTTCTGCTAGGTCCAAATGTACAAGTCTCTGGTCCAATTGTACAGTTTCCAAGTAAAATATTTGAAAATATTTTTTTTTGTCACAATAACATCCCTTCTCTGAGCCCCATTATTTGTTTACTTTTAGAAGTTGATGTTTTATTTTACTATGGTCGATATCTGTTCTTTCTTTCTGGTCTGCATGGTGTTGAATGCTTTAATTCTTGCTATTCTCAGTGTGTGGAAATGTATTCCATCGGTTGTCTTGTCAAGTGTGATGTGACAGCCACCCAATGCCTTTTTTCCCTAGCCTTAGTTCACTAAGCCTTTATTGCTATCATTTTCAGTTCCTAAGTTAGCTTTTAATGGATCATTTGCATGGCATCTCTGCACAAGGGCTGAAACTGTTGCAGCCTAGTGCAGCCTATTTCCTCTTCTTTCCTAAAGCAGTATCTAAAGGGGCAAAACCTAAGAATATCATTTAGACCCTTGGCTGCTTAAATAACTTTCTGCTAGGGCTATGAGGATGAGTTTTCTAGCGATTACATTTTCTTAATTTGAAGTTTAGAAACAGGTTTACTTCACGAAACCAGGTCTTCACACAAAGGCAGCTCAGGACTGCTGCTTGCAGCAGCACGGCTTTTAATTGATTAATCTTCTGACAATGCTGCATTGAGAACCTTTTAAACAGTGCCCTGTGACTTTCAAAGTACTTTAAAGCACTTTCCTCAGAATCTAAGAGTCGATACTGCTTGGCATCGTGGCTGCGGGCAAACCCAGCAGCTCTCACTGTCTGCAACTGTTCAAATGCCACAACAAATGGAAGACCTTGGGGTTTTTTTTGAGGTGATGTCCTCTAGTCAGGCCACTAATACACTCTTTGTTCTATTTTTTTCAGATTTTGCAGCAAAATTTTGCTGTAGCCATTCTGTGTATGGAGCTTCCTTACTCTGACAGCACTTTTAAGTGCTGTGGCACCTCTCCGAGCAGGGCAATTGTTCAGGATTGCCCCTAATGCCCTCTTTGGAGAGTTTTACAGAGTGGGGTGCTGGTTGTTCCTTCCTTCTAAGTTCCTTCTAAGTGTGACCTTCATTTGAGTAAAACTTAATTTCTGTCTGGCTGATGACTTGTGTGGCATATCACAGAGGTGACAGGTTTGACTTCACTGCTTTGGCTCGCAGGAGGCAACAGCACAGAGCTGTGCCCTTTGGTCTTCCTGTGCATAGGAAATGTTTTGCTGCAGGATGTGTGGCTTCATCAGGGAGACAGTACGTAAAGGCAAGGGAGCCCATGAGGGCTAGGAGCTCTTCAAAAAGGAAATCCTAGCAGGTCAGGAGAAAGCCATCCCCATGTTCCGGAAAAAAAGCCGGCAGGGGTAAAAGCAGCTTGATTGAACAGTGAGATCTTGAGTGACATCAAGAAGAAGAGGAATGTTTATGGGCTCTGGAAGAGGGGACAGGCCTCTTGGGTGGACTACAGGCGGGAAGTGAGATTGTGTAGAGAAAAAAATCAGAAGGGCTAAGGCTCAACTAGAAACCAGATTGGCAAAGTCTGTGAAAGATAACAAAAAATCTTTCTATAAATATATAAATAATAAAAGGAGGACTAGGGAGACCATGCAGCAGTCCCTATTGGAAGCAGAAGGAACAATAGTGACAGGGGATGAGGAGAAGGCTGAGGTACTTAATACCTTCTTTGCCTCAGTCTTTAATTGTAAAGAAAGTTGTTCCCTCTGTGTACAAACCCAGGAGCTAGAGGAGCAAAATGAGGCTCCCATGGTCCAAGAGGAGGTGGTCAGAGCCTTGCTTGCCCAACTAGACACCCACAAGTCTGTGGGGCCAGACGGGATTCACCCAAGGGTATTGAAGGAGCTGGCGGATGTGCTGGCCAAACCACTTTCCATCATCTTCCAACAGTCCTGGAAGGCACATGGTTTAGTGTTAGGAATTGTTGGACTTGATGATCCAGTGGGTATCTTCCAACCTGGTTATTCTATGATCTCCTCCAGTGCTTGGAGGCCCATTCTTCATGTTTTGGGAATTGTTTGTTTCCCAGGAGAAAGGGTGTGTCAGTGCGTCCTCTGCTGTGTCCTGCATGGGTGCTTTCAGCTCTCCTGGATGTCACCTTTTTTCCACTCATCTTAAATGCTCTGGAGCTATGAAAGACACCAGTGCATAGGACTTGGCCAGGTGGTAATTAGCACCATATTCTATATGGTTTGTAAAATGTGCTGCAGGTACTGGAAGCCTCATGTAAACTGAAGGGATGATGGGTACTTGGCATGCAGCAATCTGAATCTGGGAGGAAGGAGTCCTGGGGAGGTGCCAGCAGAGGTGCATACTGCTACAGAAACCTCCTCTCCCTCTAACCTACAGCCCATGCTGGTTTGCAGAGATGCAGTGGCATAGGGAGATCTGATCTGTGGGTGCAGAATTAACATCTTGTCCCTTGAGCCATGTCTGTCTTCAAGCACAGGGATGCATCTGACCCTGCCTAAACCTCTTGCTGTGTTTGGGCAGCTGCTGGAGATGTTTAGGGCTCCTTCCAAAAGCTTCTGGTGATCGAGTGGCTGTTGGACATGGGAGCTGGAACCCTCTCTCTTCTGTCACATCAGTGTGTAGCCTCGGGGCAGGCTGATTAATCTCAGCTTGATCTCCTCTGAAGATCTGACCTTATTTCCCTACTGTATAATTTTTACAGCCACGTGAGGATTGAAGATTAATTAGTTAATGTCTGTGAAGCACTTTGAATGTGTTATTTAAGGTTGAAGTATTATCATAATTCTCTAGGGAAGTGTCACCATGTTTAATGTGTCTACTGGCATCTGTCCTTCCTCGAAACTCATAACGTATAAATCCTGTCTTTGATTTCCATATCTTCATTATTCATTTTGCCCTAGTTTGGAACCCACTTTTCATTTGATTTAAATTAGAAACATGCGTTCTACATGGCAATAGCATGTTAAAACTAGTTTCAACTTTTGGACACGTTACTAGTTGCAGCAGTGTTTCTGGGAACTACTGGCATAGCCTCTCCAGTCGATGGAATCGAGGGACTGCTCTAATTGCTGTGTGTCACTCTTGCTGCATACACTTTTCTAGAATGACTGTATCTTTTACATTTAGCTTTCATCCTGGTAAGCTGCACAATACTTACAGAGGGGAACTATAATGACTCTCGACAGTGAAGAGGATGCTCAGAAGGGAACTTATATTTGTTCTCCGTATTGGCAAAGGAAATATTCAGAAACACAGATGCACCTGTGCAGGATTTCTTTGGAGAGCATGCCATTACGATATAAGATGAAAAGCTGGCATCTTTGCCCTCACCTTCAAGATAAACTTTTAATATATTTTGACTTCAAGTTTTCTGTGTTTTTCCATGCAGAGTTTATCCTGTGACATTCGCTGTGCTGCCTATCCCATAATTTCTTGCTTCTTTCTATTTCTAATGCTGTCATCAACTGTTGTTCAGTGGAAAGCTGGCAAATATGTGAACTAATCATCTTTCCTTCTGCATGGAGTTTTCTCTCCAGGGATCGTTAGAAGGCAATTTCTTTTCTCTAGATGAAGGCAGCAGAAATCATATAGCCTTCATTTTGCTGATTCCATGCAAGGCCATTTTTTAAAGCTCTCCCACTTCTTGTTAATAATTCGTCCTACTCTTCAAATATGTATTCTGTGCATGTCTGCTCCAATGACTTCTTGCTTCCACAAGAAACCCTGTAGTTGCTGTTAAGTATGTGGCCCTTTAGATATTGCAGGAATCCTTAAGCGAAGTCTCAGCAAATTTCTCTGTAGCCCAAGGCGACCCTTGCTGGGGGCTAAGAGCAGAAGGACAGCAGGGGACAAAGCCAGACATGTTTTCTCCCCCTGAATGTGTATGGGAAGGGTGGGATTTGCCTGGCAGTACAACCAGTAGCACCTGGGTTTTAGTTAGGGCTACTGGAGGGCACAGAAGCTCTAGCTGGGCACAGTGGTGTTTTCCCATCTGCTCTTTGCAAGCTGTTGTGAAAGGCTCCCAAGGGAAGAATTGCAAAATTCTCCATTTGCTCTTGCTCTTTTGGCCTTGGCACCAACATGGGGGCTGTATTTGGCATGAAAACTGCTTTTCTACGCTGCTGCTTGTTACATAAATGGTGGTTTAGGTCTTGAATGGATTAAATATGTCTCCACTCCAGCCCCTGTGTGTTGAGTTTATTGATACCTATTTGTTGATCCATATGGGAATTGCTTTCCATTTTTAGCAACTACATAAGAATCCACACTATATATAACTATGTAGCCTTTATAACGACCTGAAACTTATTCCCACAATCTTTGCTGACGCGTTTACAGAAGAAGGGGGATACAGCAACACAAAGATCCAACATTCATTTTCCTGAAGACATAAAGTGCACTCATTTCTCACACAGGCCAATTTTTTTTTGATCTACCAATACTTCTGAATACTCTGGGGAGGTCCAGAATGGCCTAGCAATCTAGATAACTGCTTCGTGATTAGAAGTAACTGGAGGGTAGGTGACAGCCACTACAGAAGTGTCAATAAGAGAAGCATTGTTTGCATTGCTTACTCTGAAGTTAACATGCACAGAAAAATTAGTGCTTAATTTCACGTAGTAATGTTGAGTGTAAAACTTGTGTTGAGGGAGAGGCTTTCCAGTGCTGTTCCTGAGAGGTCTGTGCCAGTCCTTCTCTCCTGTTCCCTTTCTAGGGAGGCTGCTCATGGGCTGGTGATGGGCTGTGTGATTACGTGGGCACTGTATCACGCTGGGCTGTGAACTCAGCATTAATTTTTGTGTTGCCTGGGAGCTCTCCTGAGGGCAGGACCCTGTGCAGCTAAAACATGCAATGAAAAGGTGATGTGCGTCCCATGCATTCCAGTTTCAGAGCGCCAACAAACACAAGACTGTACTTAGGCTGGCTGGGAAAAGTGAGCGATCGCATCATCCAGGAGTTACCTCAGCACCAGCCTGACCTCAGCCTGTGCATTATCCATCACAGCCTGGGCTCCGTGCCGACACTGAGTAGGGATGCCTTTCAATATTGCTGTTCCTCCAGGGCTGTGTCGGGACTGGTGAAGACAGCTCTCACATAGTTTTACCTCCTCAGTATAGCTATTACTGCAGACAGTGGCTTGTACTCAGTCAACCTTCTGGAAACCATTATCTGGGTTCTCATTTGTAAAAGGCATGGGCTATAACTTTGTGTAACTCCTAAACTTGGTTGTTTTGTTGAGGTTTTTTTCCACGATTATATAATATACAAATATCCAGAGATAAAAATGAATGTTTTGGTGTAATCAATTTCCATAAATATTTCATTGGTGTGATTACCTGATACTTTAAATTATTTTCTTGCTTGGCTTGTGCCTGATAAAAATACAAAATTTAATTTGTTTCTGCAGTGTCAGTTTAAAATAAGTGCGTGGATGTGTTTGTAAATCCTATTAAAAGAAAGAGGGAGAAAAATTCAAGTCACGCAGGAAAAAAAAAATCCAGTCGTTTTTTGGCAACAAGAGATGAAATCAAAAAATGCTATTCCAAATTAGTGAACAACTCAGCAGTTTACCTGATTAAAAAGTTATTTTGAAGTGTAAGTTGTTAGAACATACAGCAAAGAGAACAAATAGGGTTTAAACACCTTTCCTTCCCCCCCTCCCTCCCCTTTCTCATTTTAAAGATTTGTGCTTGAGAGCTGATACGTAGTACTGCAGCAGGTCTGAAAAAAACTCTTAAACCAATGTTAAGAATTGCTGGGATTTTTATATTTAGATTCTTAAATTTAGAGATTTATGACTTTCCTATTTTAATATTTTATTTTCACTTTTTTCACATCAACTAATTTCTGTTAGTTTTACAATAAATGATAGAACATGCCATAATGTCAGTATTTTTCTTTATGATTTTAAAGACATCAACTACATCAGAGAGGCATAAGAAATCCCTCTGTTTCACTTCTGTGTGGAGGACAAAACTGAACTACAGGGTGGATATGAGTTTTTCATCCTTTGTCCAATTTTCTGAGGTCTTTTCCCCTTTAATCAGGATCTTCTTGCATCCACACCAAAACTCAGTCGATATCAGCAGGCTGAGATCACCATGGAGATCTTCCTAAGTAAAGTCTGATATTAGTTGCCATGGGCTAGTAACAAAGCATTATGGATCAGCAAAAGCCAGCTCCCCGAAATCCCAAATCCTCTTGGGTGTTTCGTACCCTGTATAGAGAAGCTGTCAGTTCATGGCCTGATCCCGAATAAAACCCAACCCTGCAGCTCCCTCTGGAATTGTATGGGTCACTTGTCCCAGGATGCCCATGCCTGCACTCTGGGAATAAATAAGCCATTGCAGAGGATGAAGGAATCTATCCAGCTTGGATACATAGCTTATTAAACTTGCATGAAAACCAGAGATTCTCATGTGCAAAGGAAGAAGAGAGAGGCTGAGTGCGTTAACCTTGAGTTTTACCAGTATGATCTTGGCACTATGAGCAAATTCTGCCGTGTGATGAAAAAATATTTGACCCCCCAAATGCACGTTTGGGTCTGAATGTAGGCTACTGCATTAAGTGGTTATTTGCTTACATTAAGCTGGGTTGCTTTGTATTTCAAGGCTCTCAAAGAACACAGTACCCAGTGGGTGGCAGTGTACTAGCTTTGGATGAGGCATGCTCTCTCTTATTTTTTTAATTCTTCATCTAGTTTCCATGGTAATGACTGCAGCTTTGATGGCTGTGCAAAACTGGAGAGGGAAAGAGAAATAAGAGGGCGATATTGTGTTAAACTAGTCGAGTAACCCATGGAAGTCGCAGTGGTCACAGCAAACAGCAAGTGCTGCCAATGCAAAAGTAACAGGCACAGAAGTCATGGGTACCTGAAGAGCGGCTTAATCAAGCTGCTTTGATGGAGTGGTTGAAGACAGCAGTAATACTGAAGGATTTAAGGGAGGAAAAAAACAAGGCAAATTTGTCATGTATTTACATTAGCTGAGCTAGATTCACTGCTGGAGATTTTAGAAGATTTTTTGCGTTATATGGGTAAAGTTGTGATAAAAATAATAATAATACACAGTCAAATTGAATATGGATTCTTCTGCCAGTAGTTTAAAATGATGCATCCAAATAATATCATGGATTTAAATGGCAGGTCAGAGCGGCATTGGTTTTTATGAACTCATTCAAATTTTGAGTTGAATCAACTTTATTTTCTGTTAAAAGAAATAGCCGTCAGGCTTGAAATTTGAATGTTAAAACTATATTTAAAATTCTCTTTTGCAGCCCTTGCAACTGCCCTGCAGTATTACCCTCCAAATTACACAGCAGAGGTCTTGAAATTCATTCACTGCTATAATTGTCAATACTGTTGGCTTTGCACCATAATCGTTTGTGACTGCTATGAGATGTGGCTGAATTTAATGCCTGCAATCTACAGCTTATCAGTGTAGATTGATCCAGGTCTCTTTTGTGTAAAAGCTGCTGATCAAGGAGCGCTACAGGTCTGTTCGTCAGACCTGCCTCTTCCTCCTGGCTTCAGTTTGATCAGCTTGTCCCACTTAGCCTGAGCAGAGTTCGTCAGATGGAGAGGGGTCTGCCGGCTCTCGTGAGGAGGCAGAAGCTGAAGTCCTAACACACGCTGCACCATCTGGAGCTCTGAAACCATGCTATTTTCTTGAAATTTAACTGTGCATCCAAGTTTTGGTTTGTTTTTTTTTTTAAGAAGAAAATAAAGGGAGGGATGTTCAGAGAGATATTTTATGTGTGGCTTGTGGTTGGACTCGATGATCCAGTGGGTCTTTTCCAATCTGGTGATTCTATGATTCTGCATGGATCATGGCGACCTTTCTCCAAGCTTCCTTAGACTTCCAGTAAAACTGCATCCCCAGTTCTTCATTGATGATGTTGTAAGTTTTCACAGTTTATCTGTCTCACTCCATCTCCCATCACCTTTGTCTCAGACTGCTTGACCCCAGCACCCAGGCACCAACAGAAGTCTCCCTATGTGCAGTTTGATCCTGCCTTGCTGAGGATCTTGCCAGCCCCTGAAGCAATTTTTTTCACTGGTGTTGCTAAGCTCACTGTCAGTCTCCTGCCTTCCACAGCAGACGTGCAACACATCTGCGTTCCCTCCAAATCATGTTCAACATGCAACCTCGGGTGGTACAGCGACAAGGCTTGAACATACTCACTTCTGTGGCAGCTGGCTTTAAAGCTTCATGTCTGTTGTTGATAATTTGGTTTTGAGGTTTAGCTACATGTAGGAGGAGTTGCAGAACTTTTGTTGGATAGAGAGATGGTTTCCTCTGATTGCTAGAGGGGCAACATAGATGACAAACCTTGTTCACAGGTATTGCTGTGTGTTTTAGCGTTTCACAGTGTTCAGTGGGGTTTCCTAAAGGATCCAACAGGAGGAAAATCAGCCTTCCTGCAGCTGTGGAAGCAGGTCTATGCACAGGAGGTGTGCTGGAGTCTCAGTAAGTGGCATATTTGAGCAAGAGATCAAAAGAAAGTAACCAAAGAGGTTGCTGGATCTTCTGTTTCTTTTCTGTGGTTGCTCTGTCTCTGTATGTGCCTTTCTCTCTCATTCTCAATGCACACACTTCTTTAATGAAACATGATCAGCCACCTTAGCCACATATTTCCTGGTCCTCAGAGCAGAGCTTCTGGACAGGGGATTGTTTGGGAAATGCTGACTAAGACTTTTAAACAAGTGATCTTTAGATCAAACCATGGCTAGACAAGATTAAATTTTCCCTCTGTGTTTAATACAGGATATCTGAGGTTACTTTTCTTCTGTAGAGTTTTGGGGAGGTGTCTTGGTCAAATTAACTTCATGGACATGAAACTTTCATTGTCATTGTGGAAAGTCAGCTCACTCAGAGAAGTTGTTTTCTGGACTTACACAGGTTCTTGCAAGCTGTTTGAGGAATGCTAAATATATCGCGGACAAGGAAAACTGACAGGGATTGTAGCTGCCAAATTTCTAATAGCAACTTCATAATTCCATTGCTTTTTCAACAACAAAAAGAAGAAAAATACTGTGAACTTGGCAGTACCTGTTTTTCTCTGCTTCTCAGGGTATGGTAACAATTCTTACCTAAATAGCTGAATATGTCAACAAAGATATAAACTGATTTCAACAAAAATAAAAGCTGTGTAACCCTACCAGTATCTAAAATTGGTGCATGACACTCCTTGTTTAAATATATCGTCTTTCTCCAAATGAATTGGACAGACTGAGACTCAAGACTTGAGGATTAGCAGAGGGCTTAATTAAAGCATCGTCAATGTTGTCCCTGCAGAATTAAAATCCTGACACCCTGTTACTTTACCATATTTGAGCCTTAATTTTAAATGACTGACTTTAAAGGGATCATCACTTAGAAACATAAGCATGGCTTTCTTTTCAGAATTGTAGCCTCACTTGTGTTTGCAGATCACAATAATTCTCACTGTTTTATTACTGCTAGGATCCATTTTCAGGTGACTACAGTGCATTTAGAGTTTTGTCAAGTTAATAATGCTTTCTCCTGGCTTTTGAAATGCAATATTAATAGTTGAACAAAGTCTTTCAGATTTGCAGCATCCATCCTCCCTAGAGGTCCACGTTTCCCAGAAGGCTGAATACTTCTGGTTTGTCTCTAGCCTGTCAAAAAAGCTTAAGAAATTTTTACCAATCTCAAATGCTAAGCTTCAACAAGAAGTAGTCGTTTTCAATCTAGGCAAGTGAGACTGAAGTCAATAAAAAATTAAAATTAAAAATACCAAAAGAGTCCAACAAGTTCAGGCATTTGGTAGTGAAAAAAAGAGTGGATGTCCAGGGTTATGATCATGTTTCCAAACTTAGACAAGAAATTAAAACTTTTTGTCATACTGTGGTTGTCTGGCCATTTTTGCATATTATATATTTCTGTAACACAAGGTACAACAGCAATTGGTGTTTGGTGCAGCTTTTGACACACTCTGGTAGAGCTTGGCTGCCTGTAGCTAACCCAGGGCTTTGCATAACATTTGTATGAGGTGCAAGAGGAGTGCTGAGAGATTTCTGTAAGACTTTTGGTAAGTCAAATGTATGAAAAGGAGTATGCATTAAATGATCGAAAATATTTGATTTTCAAAAGCCTGCAGTGAATTGCGAATAAGCTTAAGTTGGCGTATTTTAAAGTTTGAGGAGAACTTGTCTCAGTTCTTGATTTTCTTTCTGAATTGAGACTGTGATGCATGTTGTTAAAGCAGGCGGTGAACGCCTGCCTTTTCTAGCAGTTTTAAAATCAATTTTGTTGTTTAAGCAACTCACCTTCCCTGAAATTGTAGGAATCCAGTCCTGATGCTGTCCTTGACCTTTCTGTGTTCTTCATCTGGTACATTCAACAGTTTGTGGCCAGCGCTGTGCTGCTAAGTGCATGACATTCATCAGACTTTTGCTGTGGTGAGTAACAGGATAAGGAGGATATATTTTGTGGGCTTTTGCAGACAAAATGCCTTATGTCATGGTTACCTGCAATTTTTTGAAGACTGGATTTGACGTAGATGATGGCCTTCAGCATCATGTTCTTCAAATGATTATGTGGAGATGTGATTATCTCTGCTTGCAGTCTAATGGTCTTATCTAATGGTCTAGGATCACAAATGTTATTTTCTATCAGTCCTGTAATTGCATGGGTGTATTCTGTGTCTGCAGTCTGAAATCACATATTCAAAATAAGTCAAATACATTTGGAGTAGCTTCTGTCTTCGTGACTTGTGGTTAGAGCTATTTTATGAGCTGTGCCAATGTAGTGATTATAATAGAAAGACTCTAAGAAAATAATGACCATGCCATATCCTAGGAGTGAATGGCTGAAACTTGAAAGCTGAGTTAAGAATGCCTTATAAAACTGCTCTCGATTCACCTCTCAGTCAAACGTGAGTAAATGAGGTATAGTGCTGCTCGTCAGTGGTTCAGAAGGAATGTAAATGATAGGAGTATGTGGTTCAGTATTTCAGGGACTCCTAGTTTAAGGGGTTTAACTGCCAATTTAACCTAATTCGCATGGTCTCAGATTCTGATCTCTGAATGTCACTTCAAGATTGTTCTGTGTTTTGGATATAACACTTCCCAGTCACTTGCAATTTAAGCAGAACTCCTAGGCACAGAGTATTTAGCCAAAATGTCCTATCCATGACTTTTAGGAAATTCAAAAGGGCAAATCTTCTATGTTAGCTCTAAATGCCAACATTGAATCTACCCAATTTTCTGCAATAAAAGTATGTGTGACTGTAAATGAAATGCACATCAGAGCGGGTTTCCTAGTTTGCTGACCACATTAAAAACTGCAAGAAATTTCAAATAGCTCTTGGCCAGTAAGGATTTTCTCCCCTTCTTCTCTGAGTAAGAGTTTTGCCCCCAGGGAGTCTTGTGGCCACTTTGATGGCTGCACATTTAAATTATTTACTGAGAGTTGGTCTTAATTTTTTTTTTTTTGGTGTGACATCAGCCTGAAGCCACCCAAACAATGGATCAGAGACTGGCTATGTAAAGTAACATCTTAGCTGGCTATTTTAGTCCCACAATCTTGCTAACTGCAAGTGAAAAAGCACAAACCGTGCCTATGTTTGTGTTCTGGCTACGCATGCAAGCAAAAGATTTCCTCATGACTTTTACAATAATGTGCTTTAAACTGCTAAGTCAGAGCTCTTATTTTCCCCTTGAGCTGGCAGCACAGGCCAGCTCCCTTTAATCCAAACATTAAACACACATTTTAAAGTGTGTTCTTTTTGGAAGGATGTTTAGCAACTTCCCTTTTGAATCCAGGCGTAGAGGTCTCTTTCCAGAATTGACGGCCTGTACTCGAGTGAACCGCTCTGTCTCTGGGCTTTGTGAAAGACCAAGTCTGTGAGTTCAGGGATCACCTTTCGAAATGGGGCCTCGTAAAAGGCAAGGTGAAAGGAAGGGCAGCTTGAAAAGGAAAAAAAAACCAGATGGAACTCAAGAGTTTGATTTGGCAAGAAACAGTGCAAGTTCACTGTGCTCTAAAAACTTTTACTGGTCTCTCCCCTGTTTTAATTATGCCTTATTACTTTCATCATGTATTAATATATAAAGCATACGGATGTGGCGCTCTACAAGTATGACTTGGTTTCCCCTTAATTTCTTTCATGGATCTAACCAGACTTACCAGAAGAGTGATGTCCTCGTGGTCTTCCTCACCTTGGCTTATGATGGTACCCAGCATGGATGGCTCAATACTTGCCATGCAGAATGCAGGATTGACAGAGCAGTTATCCAGCCAACACTCATCTCTCTCTAATGTCTTATGTTGCATGCAGAAGGGATGCCCCTCTCATTGGCTGGGGTGGCAGTGGGTAGAGCATGCACCAGTGATCATGGTAGCCTTTCATGATACATTGTAGGGACCAACATGATGTTTTTGCGTCTCATCTGAGTGAGAAAGTTGAGTTGTTCTGTAAGGACTTACCTTGGCCATTGTTTATCATCCTTCCAAGACTGGTGTGCTTGCTGTGTGCTGGTGGTCATCTTTTCTTGCTTGTGACCCAAGTCACAGGATTTGCTGCTGTGTCTCATTACTGTTACCTATGTGAACATTTCTAAGTGAGGCAGTTTATTTCATTTTGCATGTCTCAAAAAAATGACTTGGTTTCTAGAGTATTTTGGGAGACTGTATAATTTGTTAGCATTCTTTGAAGACCTTTCTTATTGGGGTCAGTGATTGCTAGAAACAAGTTTTTGACTGTCTTAGGAATAATCATTTTGGATATTTCATGTAAATTCTTCCTATATTTGTAGTTAAAAAAAAATCTCTTTATGTACGCAAGGCAAATGCTAAGACATTTTGCTTGCAGTCTGCTGATGGCTTTTGCAGACGTTAAAAGTATTGCTGTTTCCACTTGATTGATCAAGTGAGTTGCAATGAAATTTAATTTTGCTATGTCATTTAGAATAGTTCCGTAGAGTCGGAATACCTATTATGGTGCAGCACCATTGTGCCTTTTTTTGTGCTTTTGGATATGTGCATAATTTCAGAGACTCATCTTTAGTGCTGAGAAGCTGGTATTTAACTGTACATAGTACTTGGGAAGGCTGTATCTACTATATACATGGCATGCACCATTTATTTCCCTTCTACCCAGTCATTTTTCAAGGCGTAAATACCTTACCTTCATCCAGTGCAGGTATATGAAATAAGAACATCCCTTCCAACCTTTCAAATCCATAAAAATAGGGAAAATTTTAATTTGTGTTCAGATGTTTGAAGATCTACTAGGACGCAAAAAGTATATGGGAGAAGATTTATATCTGTATTGTTAACTGTGTAATTAATAAGCCAGGGAAATATAGTTAGAATCACTTTTGACTCCAGAAGGGAGGCATTTGCGCTGAAATGAAATCTTTTTTTCTAAGTCTCACTTATTTCTTGAGCCATTTCCAAGTGTCTGAATTTAAAATTCAGTGTTATCCTTTCATTGCAGTTATGTCAGGCTTGTTTTTTTTCAATGTATACATGAATGAGGAAAACAACAAAATAAATGTACTGTTATTCCTTTCAACATGGATCGATAGAATTCAGGGTCTTGTAACTTATCACAAATTGCTGATGGATTCAGATGGATTTTATTATAATTGGGTTTATTTGCAAGTGTGTTGCAAGTTCTAGTTTCTGGATGCATTTTTACCTCTGTCAGTCACAGGAACTCATTAAAATTAGTCTGGGTAACTAAAGATAAGGGTTAGAGAAACATGCTGGAGTATCCCATCCTTAGCAATCAGGTTAGTTTTAAAACATCTTAGTTTGTTCTATGATTTCAAAAACACGCTGTCTTGGTTTAGAAGGGAGGATACTGTAGCAATACTGTGTTCATGCCAACCTGCAAATTAATGAGAGCCACCAAAAGGAGAGAGGATCGAAGATCAGGGACTGTGTCCCACCAGGCACGTTGCACTGCTCCTTCCACCTATGCCGGCTGTTGAACCACACCTTATTTTAGATGAGGTATCAGCTATCTATTGAGGTTAGCAAATCTGAGAAACGTGCTTCGAGTCTGAACATGAAGCAGCAGAGAGTGAATAACCTTGCACTGAATTTTGAGGCTTAGCTACATGTTTTTCTTTAAGTCAGATACCAAAACCCAATCCCAAAGACATCTATATTTAGGAATGAAAGCTTTATGTTGAGCTAAATGGATCGATCAAGCCATTCTAGCAAAATAAGTTTCTCTCTCACATCTGTATCATGAATACCAGGCACTTTATTAGCTACTCTTTTTCCCCAGAACCAGCCAACTTTTAATTCCTAGTAAGAAGGTACTGTTCATCTCTTCAGAGGAGCCCACATAGAAGGACTAGGGAGTGTCAGCAGTGATGTTTGCTTGTTGCTTCCCTCCTCCTTACTCTCTCCATCTCCAACTAGAGGGTCTGGCCAGCCAGGTTTATATTCATAGAATCATAGAATAACCAGGTTGGAAGAGACCCACCGGATCACCAAGTCCAACCATTCCTATCAAACACTAAACCATGTTCACCCATGCCTTAAACACCTCCAGGGAAGGTGAATCAATTCAACACAGTTCTCCACACTTCCAGCGTCTCAGTCTCTTATTGCTGTTGAGTGACCACCAAATTCTCCAAAGCTCCTCAGTCTGGGCACTTCAGTGGGAGTTTGTACAGGGCTGGAGCAAAGGCTACTGGAATGGTGCAACTCAATGCAGTTATTGCAGGGGTTCCTGGAGAGGGCCATGCTGAAGCACTGGGGATCTCTTCATACCCTTGTCTGGTTTGCTGCAGATCTGCTGTCAACACTTAAGCTTTCTATAGGGAGCCACAAGCCTGCCTATATTGATTTTTCTAAATAGTCGCTCTGTTTTACTGCCCTTGAAGGGACTATATGTCTTTTTAATTAAAACTGAAGTACATATCAAACGAGTGGTGAGGGGGTATAGTGGGTAGGAAACCAACTGCATATTGACTTTTTGTTCTGGAGGTGGATTCGTAGAAACGGCTTATGAGGACCTCCAGGACAGGGAGGTGTTTTACCCTTACTGGTTATCTCGTGTGGTGACCTCCGGGGAAACATACTGACCTGGCTTGGAAATACAAACTATTGTTCACTTTAGACTCTGGAAAATTCAAGAAGTTAAATTCACACAACAGGATCTTTTTTTTTTTTTTTTTAAGAGATCTCAAGTCAGTCTTCACTGATACTGTGATTTCATCCCTGAAATTTCTGCAGTTTTGCTGTGTGTTCAGCTGCATGTGATCTTGGGCTGTGATCTTCAATCTCACCAGTGTGATATGTGTACTCCTAGAGAGAGGATAATGCCTTTAAGGCACTGGGATGGAGTGCATGGTACTGGCATGAGATATGTTCTTACGAAAGCTTTCTTAAAGTCCTTAGCATACATAAATACATTCATTTTCTGTTAATGTTGTTATTTCTTATCCTTTTTTAAGAGATGTATGTGTATGTACTGGTAGATATTTTAAAATACTGCTAGAAAACTGGAATAATAGAATTGTTTGGGTTGGAAGGGACCTAGTTCATCTAGTTCCGACCCCCCTGCCATGGGCAAGGACACCTCCCACTGGATCAGGCTGCCCGAGGCCCCAGCCAGCCTGACCTTGAACACCTCCAGGGATGGGGCAACCACAACCTCCCTTGGCAACCTGTTCCAGTGCCTCAGCACTCACAGTGAAGAAATTCCTCCTTATGTCTAGTCAAGTCGGCCCCTCTCCAGTTTACACCCATTGCCCCTTGTCCTATCACCACAAGACTTTGTAAACAGTCCCTCCCCAGCTTTCTTGTAGCCCCTTTAGATACTGGAAGGTTGCTATAAGGTCTCCTCAGATCCTTCTCTTCTCCAGGCTGAACAGCCCCAGCTCTCTCAGCCTGTCCTCGCATGGGAGGTGCTGCAGCCCTTGGATCATCTTTGTAGCCCTCTTCTGGACCCATTCCAATAGTTCCATATTTTTCTTATTTTGAAGATTCCAGAACTGGACACAATAGTCCATCTAGAGTTCTGAATTATGACATATTAAGAAGCTGCTCAGATGCAGAAGTATATGCATAGATGGATGCCACAGGATGTCTCTCACATGATTAATTCACAACTGTCTTCTAGGTAATTCAGTTGCACAGTGCTAAGGCCAGTTGAAGCAACTGAAGCAAGCTTGTAATGCCACTAAAATGCCAGTTCATGAGTTGATCGTGAACTTGTGCAAGTATGTCAAGCTTTTAGTTGCATAAAAGAAACACCAGCAACCTCCCACTACAAAAGTCCTTGGTAGCATTTGTTTAGAGACCTGGAGGCATGAAAGAGGGGAGGAAGAAGAAGGGTTTCTCTTTCTCACTCTGCATGTCTTATGTATAGTTTATCAAGGGCATCAGTGAAACAATAGAATGAAAAGGAAAATATACCAAATAAATAAACAGTAATTCTCAGCCTGCTCATGGAAAAGTATAAATATCTCAGATGGGGATATTGAAGACACATTTTAACTTTCTGGGGATCACTTAAGTGACCAGGGCAGAAGTTAGAGCAAAGGTTTGCCCTGCAGAGGTCTGCTTTTAGGTGCCGCTTACTGGACCACCATGTAAAAGAAAAGGGACATTGGAATTGTGTTTTTAATATTTACATAGTAGGCATTGATTGGAATTGCTCTTATAGTTTTATGGCAATAAATCTTATTTGACAGTTTTGTTGTAGTGTAGTGGGAGATGGATGGGAAGGAGGATGCAAGCAATTGATCACTTCATCTAACTAGGCAAGAGTAGGAGACATGAATTTACAGGAAGAATATTGAGGCCGTTTGGACCAACTTAGTTTCTTAGAAATTAATCTCAGAATTTTCATGCGGAAGAACATCTGTGGCCATTTGCTGCAGAAGAAATGAGGCAACTTCCAGGGCAAGCTATGAGGTTTATGGCCATGCAGAGTGCTGGTCTGGGTGGCTGGTGTGGTGGGCTACAATAACCGAGCCGTTCTCTGGACTGGAGACAAATTACAGAGACAAAGGAAATCTTAATTTTTGTGATATAAATAGTGATTTAGAGAACGGTTCCTAAAGTGGATCAATAAAGTAATCTGTTTCAGGTAAATAGGTAGAGGTGAGAAAAATTGTCCAGGGAAGTACATGCCTTTCTCAATGTCCTTAATGTCTCTGTGGGCTTGGGCATGGTTTCTGCTTACCGAGACTGGATAGTGTTTTCTCTTTGCTGCTCTTTGTTTGGAGACAGTTTCCTTTAAGGCTGATTTACCAGAGCAACAGTGCATTGATGCACACATAAGCCTATTTTACAAGAGTAGAAACCAGAAATCTCAGATTACCCAGAAAAGGGGGAATTTTTTGAAATTCCTCCTGCTCCTGCCCCCCATCATTTTGGAGGACAGGAAGTTTTGTACCGGTCTATTAATAAGAATTGCCTTTCTAATTCTGCTTCTGGAACTAATTACTGAATTGAGACAGCATTGTTGTCTGTGCCGCTCACAACCTCCTAGTTCTCCAGAAGCTTATGGTCCAGTGGTTACCAACACAGAGCTGAAGGGAATATTATCTGCTTTTTTTTCCCCGTAAACTATACTGCTTGGCTGTCCAAAGCCACATGCAAGCATCTTCTAAGAGGAAAGCCAAATCATGGATAAAAACAATCTCTTACCACTGGCAACACTAAATGACTGTTTTTGCTGATTGTTACTGCTTTTGTCTTTGTGTCCTGTGACATTTAATGCTTTTGCCTCATGACTGCTGGTTTGTAGGGTGGCAGTATTCATCGCCAAATAATGAAACGCAGCCTTCGTGGATGTGTTTCTTTGGCGAGACTTGGCAGCAGTCCGATCAGGAGGTAGCCTTGCTAAAACTCAGCTTATGACAGAATATTCTGTTTGAAGCATAGCTACCGTAGCATTTGGTATTCAGTGGCTCTGGGCACAGCACATCTAAAGGAGTTCATCCAATATTGATGGTCTTCCAGTAAAATCGGGAGGAGAAAAAAAAATCCTATTTCTTAAAGCTCTTATTTTTAACTTTTCTTCTTATTCCCTGATCTTGGTCTGTAAGGTCACAAGTCTGAAGGCCTAGTAGAGTAAAATGTGGCATTAAAGGTCTATGCTTCATCTTCTGTAAATTCAAGTTAACGTCTTTTCTGACTTGCAGCCTTATAGAGAAAAGAACGGGCTTGTTTTCTGAGAATGCTGCTGTGTATTGTAAGTCTGTAATACTATACTGTCTGAAAGTTTCTTTGAGGATGGTTTAGATCAGCCTTGTATTAGAGAATGCTGGCACTCAAAACCACAACTGTGTCTCTATTCTTGAATGTGGTTTTAAAATGGGTGGTTTTGCCCCTCTTTTTGGCAGCAGAGAAAGTGGGTTCAGTGACTGAGAATTAATTGCTTTGTTTTATGGCATTTGTCTCTTGCACCATGACTTTGGCATCCCTGCACAGCTGCCAGTGCTTAGGTAAAGAAGGACCACAGGAAACTGGAAGGTGCACGGAAGGCGACTGATGCTTTTGGCAGCTGTGCTGTCCAGATCATCTTAGGCTGACTGAGGTTTCTACATATAAGCTGAGCTCACTTGTCACAGAGGATGAAATCGGTGCTTCTTAAGGAACTACTTATCTCCAGGACAGACCCTATAACTGGCTGTGTGGGGCAGGGCCAGACAGTTGCAAAAGAGGTGTTGTTCAAGCTGAGCTGATTTATTTTGTATTTTCTGAGAGGCTATAACTTCTTGAGATGCAGCACCTTGCAGACCTGTATGAGCAGAAGGAGTTCACAGAGGTGTTGGCAGTGTTAGTAGCATTTGCTGATGTGGAACGGCTGCCTGGGTACTGGAGGCCTTAACCAGCATTGGTGTTTGATGTGAAGGTCTTGGATGTATGATCCTGGCCTGTGGAGGTATCCTGACACAGCTGAAGGTGCATTAATGAGCTACTTCATAATCTTTTTCATGTGAAATGGTACCAGCTATGCTGTGTGTTTTCTGTGTATCTACATGTTTATCTTTAAAGCTATTAGATGGGATTTTGCGTGGCGTGTATAGGTAAGCCTGACGCTCTTTTCCATGTACAAATGCATCTTGGATAACCGAGATAACTGGTTTATAATGAGGAACCACTGAAGCCATTCTTTGGCATTAGAGATTCTTTCAGGGCTCATGGCTGAGGCTAACAACAATGAGGTTGTAATGTTGCAGTGCAAACAAATATGGAAATAAGGCTAAAGTTTACTTAAAATTCTCATATGCCATAGAGAGAATGAGTAAATGTGATTTCATTTCTGATATTCTTTATTAGTTTTACATACACAGTGTGATGTAGAAGCATTTGTATTTCAATTTATTTTAGAGAGAAAGCTTTCTTTCATAATCTCTCAGTCAGCTCATTATGAATAGCAACCTCTGATCACACAAGGCTATTAATTCTTAATTATCTGCTGGTAATTTACTTGTGCATGAATTTAGCAATCCATTAGGTGGTGATTTATTTTTGAGAGAAGTATGTAATGAAAAGTTTTAGGATTTGCTTACCCTCACCCCTGCTTTTGGCTGGCAGTGGAATTAGCTGATTGATTAGATTACAGGATTTATCCAAACCACACTCTGTGTGTGAGAGATTGTAGTTAAGTACATTAAGAAAATCTGAAGCAAGACACAGATAAATGAAATAGTGTTTTTGATGGCAGTCTCTGAATCAGGCTAGTGGCTGAGGAATTGGAAGTTAAATTAACGAATGCTAGAGGGTTGATCTAATTCAGGGATTTATGGATGCCTAAAAGTTTTTGAGTGGAAGTATAAATCCTACACAGCAGAGGAGCTCAATAGCAGTGAGCTGGTTTTCTTATGTACCGTGGGGGCTACGTGGAATACAGACCAAAACCTTTGATCTAATGCTGCATTTTGACCCAACAGAGAGGGATAGAAAGCAAGACCTGAACCTCTCACTGCCAAGTCAGCTTGACTTTTGTGTGAAGCCCTGTCCTGCCGTCTTTGCTCATGCTGAATGCAAGCAGGACAAAACTTAACTGGTCTTGCAAAGTTTTCCAGAAGTGAAGTGCGGGATTTCTCTAAAACACTCACTTTTGTCTCTTTGCTCCTTCTACTGGGCTTAGAGTGAGTCTCGGTTTTCAAAAAGCACTAAAGTTTGCTTTCTTCTGTGCCAGAAAATAAACACTTAATGGTGGCTGTCATCTGGCTGACTTGATCCTTGTCTTAAATCTGTGATTGTGGCTCAGCAGGTGAGTTGTGGTAACTGTCCTGGTATGCAGCTTTTGGTAACTTCATTTACCGTCACTTGAAGTGGATGGGTGAGAAGTGAAACACAGTTACTTCTGTTAACAGTTGTCTTTTCATGCCTTGTTCTGTGAATTAAAGACAAAACAACACTCTATGCTTGAGGTACTAGAATATAGTGGGACTTAACTCTTTTTGCTGGTGGTTTCATGTGCACCGAATCAGGTGTTTCTGCTTAGCAGTTCAGCTTAGAAATTAATCGGTCATTAAAAGAGTGAGTTCTCTATTAACTCAAGTTAACTTTAGTGGGCTGTCTGATAACCAACTGCAGTAATGTGGGTTTTTTTCCGAGTGAGCCTGCTGTGTTTGGCTGCTATTCTTGACAGCAGAGAGCAGGGGCTGCGTTTTCCTGCCGGATGCTCTGTCCTCACATGCTAGTTTGCTACTTTTAGCTCTGCTTGAAGGAGTGACAGAGTCTGTGGCACATTTTTCACATCAAAGATGTTGTTAGTAATTGGCCTCAAGTCTGACAAGATAAATAACTCAGAGGAAGGCAGGTTGTCATTAAATAAGTATCATTCACACACAGCAGGCTGTGCTGGGCACAGTGGTCCCTACACAAACTATAGCGCAGCATGTCCTCACTGAAGGCTGAAAATAGCAAAAGATGCTGATGATGCCCCAAAAAGATGGTTGCTTGTGTCTTGCCCCAAGATTGGGGAAGGCACCAGCATGAGGCTGGCAAGGGAGGATAGTGCTGGCAGCGGTTTCTTGGACCATTTTTCCTCCTACCAGCATTGCCAGAAACATCAGCCAGCCCCACTGGTAGCAGCTGCGTGCCCCTTAGAGAAGCGCTTCCAGGTGTTTGGCCAGAAAGATGGAGCTGGGATGCAGAAATTATATTTTCAGATAAGCTGTATGCATTCTTCATCAGATTTTGGATTTTGCCTTAATTGTGTTTAGCCTGTAAGCAAGCTGATAGAGTTAAGACAATTTGTAGCCTCTCTTCTCACGCCTAGCTATGGTGGTAGGACACACAGCACTGGTCTGACATGGTGGGCCGTGTTGACTCTTGGCTTCGTTGTCAGCAGCTGTAGGCGAGGAGCAGTATGAGACAGCAGCCAGAAGCAGGGTCCAGGGGTGCAGGCACAGCGCTGAGCCCAGTCCTGGGGGAGCTGTGTACTGGAAGTGTGCCTGGCTTGTTTCTCCCTCCTTGGAGAGGCTATTTATCAAGATAAATAATGGCATACCAGTTTGGGAGAGGGCACTTAATCAGCTATTTCTCCTTAGTCACAGATGCCTTTCCTTCAAAGGCGTGTACTCAGCAAAGCACACAGCCAGCCTAGCTGAAATAGCCATGAAACAGCCATCCCAATTGATCTGGAGGCACCCTAACAAAGCGTCATTTGTTTCTGGAGCCTGAGGGTATTCAGTGAAAACATGATTGCAGTACATTAAAAATTGCAGTTTATCTTTCAAGCGTGCCTGGAGTGTCACAACATTAGCCCTGCCTGTGATCTGCAAGCGTAGAACAGTAGCAGTTCTGCCTTGCCAATCATTTTCTGGAGGCTGGTAACAGCAAATAGCATATCTTGTTTGGACGAAGGAAAGAATGTGACTGTGTATCAGCCCGGAGAACTCTTAATAAAATCATTGAAAAGATCTGGCAGTTTTTTCTTCTTTCAGAACTATATGAAATGTAACTTGACAATTGTTACGCATCATGATGGACATACAATGAGAGATAGTTGAGGGCAATTCAATAGGGTTTAATTGATTTATAGAGTATTTCTGCAAAGACATTGAAGTTAGGAATGAATAAAAAAATCTCTAGAAATGGTCAGGTAGGAACCATAGTCCTTAGGGAAGAGAATTTCAGTGGGATTGCCTCGCATGATGATCTGTATTTTAAGTCAGATATTGCCCTCTTGTCTGCCCGACACACTTTGGCTGTATATTTTTCAAGGTAACTAACTCAAAATAAAACTCTAGGGATGATGCTCGGCTCTGTTGTTTACAAATGCATTAATAGAGGATTTTAAGGATTAGGAAGAAGCCTAAAATTTAGTCTGCACTACTTTGTATATGTTGGCCTTTGAGTCAACAAATTCAAGTTGGGAAAAAATCAGATTTCTTAACAAAGCTGTAATCTCATTCAAATCAAAAGTTCCAGTGGAACATCCTATCTTCCAGTTTAAGATCTGAAACATACAGAAGCTATTCTGTTTTTATAGGCAAATTCATTTCTATTTAAGTTTCAAACTCAGGGTGGTTTAGAGTCTGGCTTTGAAGATGCTTAGCATAGGCCTAAGCAAAGTCTGTAAGCTGGCAGTGAGCTTTTTGAGCCCTAGAGCTCTGCAAAGCAATAAAGGAGAGAAATATAAAGTGTATTTTTTTCCAAGAAACAGAAATAAATGGTGGAATGAAATATTTCTGTGATTAATATTTCACTTTGAAATGGATTAGGAAGAAACTGTGAATTATGTATTTTGATTCAATCCACTGCTGCTTAAAATATAATCTTGGTAGAGTTTGCAGTTAGCAGTGCGCATTTTAATTTGGTCTTTTTAGTTTTCTGGAACTCAGACTTAATTGTGTCCATGTACACAGGATTTGTAGGCCTTAGTGTTTCATATTCCTTGTTTTTGTATACACCCTTAAATGTTAAACCATCTTTGTAACTTATTTCTGTATTTGATTTCACTGAAGTTTCTCAGGCTGCTTTGTACGTTCAGTGAGATCCCCCTCCAGCCACACAACCAAATGACTGCAGGCATACGCTTCGATGATGGTGGGGCAAAATTAGCAGTGTTTCATATCTTGGAGTTTGCAGATTGCTTGTTGAAAACGTCTGTAGGAGATGGTGGAGCAGAGCTCTCAGGCAAACTTACCTTCAATTTGAGGCAAGGGAGAGGATGGGGAACTGGCTGTTAGTGGTGGAGGAGGCAGCACAGCCTGTCCTGGTTATACTTCACTGCTCAGCAGGACTAGATCACGGTGGTGCCCAACACATGACAAGTGGATCTGCTTCTATAAGCTCACCAGCTCAGACAGGCAGGATCTGGAGGAAATAGCATTATCTCCATTGTGCTAAAGCTGAAGAAGATTAACTGTATACCAGAAGTCTGAGGCGGAACTATCAAATCTAGATGGTCCGGTTCATTTATCTGGTTCCTCTAGCAAAAATGATCCTCCAGTAAGGCAAAACAGTAGAGTGGCTCATCCCAATTATGGCAAACCAGAATCTTTCATTTAGGAGGAGTGTGTGTTGTCCTCAGTGATCAATAAAGCCAGTACAAAACCCTTCTGATTTAAAATACACTTAAGTGAACCACTTAAGTTCCTTGGTCAGGTTACTGCTAGAGCCCTTTTGTTCGATCAGTGTCAGCAGAAAACAGACGGCAGTTGTAATGTGCAGTTTCATGGCAAGTGTAGTCACCAGTGGCTCCTGTCTTGCTAGTATTTAAATCCTGCATATCTTTTTGGTTTGCGTCAGTATCGCTTGCTTTCCCAAATTCTAAGGTACAAAATCAGCCACTGTTTTGTCTATCTTATTCAAAAGTTTAGTAGCACTTTATTTAATTTATAATTGATATAATAATACATGCGCTTAAATTTAAAGTGGGCAAAATTGCTATTTTTATCTTGCACAGTTTTCATTAGGCAAAATATGAGTAATTTGTAGCATAAGCACCTGTTTTCCCAGTCTGCAACCTTACAAGAGTAAACATGAAAATGGATGTGTTTCTGCTTGTTTACAACTCCTGCAATTCACTGTTGCATGCAGGTACTCATTAAAAGAAAATTGTGGTTAGTCCACAAGCTATGGAGCAGGTGAGAAATTAAGCAAGACTGAGAAGAAAGGACTGAACGAACAGTACGTAAAATGAAGATAAGCAGTTTCTTTGTGATTAGAACCACTTACTGGAGTGAAGATATGTTGATTCATGAATCTTGACAAATAGGCTTATGGTTCTAAAGTAATTAGAAGATTTTAATTGAAAAGAGCTGGTGCCTAAATGCTGAAGAACATCTTGAATGTTCAAGCTAAGGAAACTTCAGTTATAATAATTTTTTTAAAGACAGAAATAATAAATAATTTATTTTAATATCATAAAAAGGGAAATCTGAAAGGAATCCTGGAGAAAGATAAAATTAACCTGATTTTATATAGTTGCTAATTTTGCGGCCCAGAATTTTCCAATGTGTTTCAGAGCCTCTTTTTTTCCAGTAATACAATATTCAAAAGTGTTGAACATCCAGTAGCTCCTGCTGGCTTCACTGAGAGCTGCAGTTTAGTAAACTAAAATGCTTTGTTAGAGATAGGAAGAGATCTAAACAGGAGAGAACAGAGACTGAATTGATCTGCTGAGAAAGGCTGTGGTATATAAGAGTATACTGTACTCCTTTAGGGCTAAGAGGGGCAGGTAAGCCAGCAGTTGGATTTGAATGAAGAACATTGATGCTTTGCTGTGTAGATCCAAAAAGCTCTTTGAAGGACCTGGTAGCGCATGTGACAACTTGAAAGCTTAACTTCTGCAATGGGCCAGGAAAGGGCTTCAGGGTTGAAATCCGTGAGCTGCGGAAGATGCACTTGTAAAAACAGAAGTACTTTTCACTTCATACTTTGGCACATAATATTCTCCTTGCTGGCACTAATGATGTGGAGACATTTTTCTATCAAATGGTTTCTGACAGTTCAATTGCCAAAAATACTCGAGTGGCAGAATGCAACTGTAATTACTAACAGTGCGCTTGCCCCAGAGTCTGTAAATTCTCTCATGAAAGCCTAAAAAGCCCATTCACATTGTCTAGAAATAGCAGCAATAACCATGGTAATAAGTTCTTCTCTTTGTTGCTGTGGTTCAATTCTTTTCATGGGTAGGCTGCAAAAAAGCCACTTGATTTTTCTGTAGCTGCCTCTATTGTGAGGAGAAGTTTCTGTTCTCCAGGAACAACAGTGCTGAAAGCCTTGCAGCAGCCCAGTTTCCAGGTTCTGAAATTTAGCTGAGAGGGAGTTTAAATCCCATTTCAGGCAAGCTTGAACCCAGCTTTGTGTTTGGGCTGTGTTCTGGAGATGATGTGTGCTGAAGGAGAGAGATGCTGTCCTGGGGAACAGCACAACCAAGAGGATGGATACTTGTTAGGGATTTGGGTTCTGCCAAAGCCACCAAGTAATACAGCGCACATCGCATCACTCCTCTCCTCCATTACCTATCGATGTGAACTTAATGACCTTTGCCATTCTTGTGGTGTTTCCCTGTCCACGTACATGTTGTCTGTCTGTGTTGCTCATCCATGCTCAGAGGTATTCCTTTGTTATTCTATTGAGCTGTAGTGCAGTCCATCCAGAGAAGCAGGATTTGGAAATTCTTTCCACCTAGAGTAGTTTTACTCAGTTTAGTGGGGCCGAACACACTGCGGTCCTGCAAACTGCTCCCAGGCAGATTTCTGTGGGGAGCGCTACTGACAACAGGGTCTATTAAAGTATAAGATGTCCATAAAGAGTATCATGAATGACTGGAATATCAGAAACAGATAAGAAGTAGTTACGTTAGGCAGCTTCTCTGTACCAAGTTGCTCACGTATGTGTTTGCAGCATTATGGCTTTAAATCTAGTACTTAAAGACTACTGTTGAATTACATGGACAGTCAGCTTTGATGCTTGTTAGAAGCAAGAAGCATGAATACAGACTTACTCTCTCTGTTATTAAGGATTATTTTATTCTATAAGATTGTTGTCATGGTATGATGCTTGAACAATTTACAAATGTAGCTTCAGAATATAAATGCCTTTGCTTCTGTAAGCTCTCCAAATCAGAAGCATTGAAGATTTCAGCAGCCATTTATCAGAGCACTTTGAAAGCTACCAGCTTTTGTTTATTTACCTTGAATTTCTAAGGATATTCCGAGGCACAAATACTGCAAATGACTGTTGTTGAACAAACTCTGAATTTATGTTTAAAAACTTAGTTGTTTTTAGTGGTGTGAAGTATCTCAAGAACTTTCGGGGGGATGAGGGGGGGTGGGTTTGGAGGAGAATGTTTACTTTGCCATCAATATTGTATTAGAAGTTACCTCTTTGCTGGTAAATGTGCCTGTGAATGTTCTGGGCACTGAGGCCAGCTGGTACGGAATGACCCACATCCATACCATTACAAGTCTTTTAACCTACAAACCATTCCCATAGGACTGGAAACGGTGCCAGCTCTCAAACTGTGCCTAGGATTGCATGGGAAAATGATTGTTGGCACAGGCCAAAATTGTGCCAGGGACCTTTCTAACAGCTTAATAGTATAGATAGTTGTGGCCCAAGGCACAGAAGCATCCCTGGGCTCTGCAGCTCTGAAAGTTTAGGCACAGCTGGAGTCACAGGTACAGCTGCTAAATTAACTTTCTAATGCTTTTAAGGCACTGTATAAATAGAGTCGCTTTGTTGCAGAGTGTGTCTCAGAATGACATTGCTGCTTTTGCTTGACAGGAAGATTTGATGTCGCACTTTGAGGAATATTAGTGTCATTTTTTTCCTATGTAACTTTAAAACCTGCCAGCAGCATAATCAGATGCAAGTACCCTCTAACATTAAGCTCTGGTTCTTTGCAACAGTGATAATCATTAAATCAGCAAAGAAATATTTCTGCAAGTCTTGAGTTTATGCATTAAACCGATATTACCCAGAGATCAACGTGCAACAACAGTGTTCTTTGTCAATTAAACTACTCAAGTTGTGTGATATCTGGTCTTTTCTCCGTCACACGCTTCACCTTTTCCTCTCTGCCAGCACTTAGACGCCAGTGCCATTTCTTTTCACGTGAGAGGTCTGGTAAAGAGACCCCCAGGGCCTGTTTGCAGGTTTTTAAGGCAAGATGTTAGCATAGTTATTAGAGATGCTTCTTGCACTTGCTATGTAAATGACTTAGCATTTCATGAATGCAAAGTAAATCAGTCCTCTCATGTTGCTTGGGTTTAATCATTTTTGATTCTCAGTTAGCATATTTCATAACCAAAGCCTGAATTTTTCATTCTACATTTGTCAATGATGCAACAATCACCTCGTTATGTAGGATGAGGAATTATGTGTGTAGAATTTGGTCTGGGCTTTAAGCTTCCAGGAGAGCAAGAAGCTATTAAGACATCCTGAGACCATATATAATACAATGTCCTATATTGGGCTCTCTGACAGAGCGGTGTTAATTTATCTCTGTTCTAGCAGATGACAGTTCTGCTCTTTGCATTCCAGGCTTTTCCAAAGTAGTGGAATATGATTTATTTTTTCTGGAATATCAAGTAATGTTTTTTTTCTAGGCCTTCCTAGACAGGGTCTCCCAGTCATTTTCTATGCTTTAATCTAATTTGAATGGACAGTCAGTACCAAACACCAGAAAGTGTTGTGTGTCATAGCAAAACCCAAGGGTGAAGCTAAGTGGAAACAATTTAAATGAGTCATATTGTAGCTAGTGCAATGATTTGCATATGACTCTAACCCTGGTTTCCCAGGAACTTGGTTCCTTCGCCTTTTTCCAGGTTGCAGAAGAGCAAATCTTTCAGCAGTATGCATTAAAGCCTTTGCATTTGCTGAGGTGTACTATGATCTGCTGCTTCTACAGATTTTCATCATGTGACAGGTTTGTGATGAAAACTCTGGGTTTGAGATTCAGGAAAGTCACTGTTGGACAAAATATTGTCAATATATTCAGCTTGCGAGTTTGTTGTGTTCATTCACAGCCTGTGGTTCTTTTGTGAAATGAACATCTAAACAAATCTGATTATTAACTGCAGACTGGAAATCCCTGCTGGCTTCTTTAAGATGAAATCTTTTCTAGGGAAGGCAAAAAGTAATTTTCTGTTGCTGACCAAGAATACCTAAGTGTTCCTAGTCATCTTTATTTCATCCAATCTGCAATTCAAACAGTTGTATTCAGAAGGCAGCATTTGTGGAGATTAGTACATGTGAGTTCCTTATTCCAAGTGGCTTTAGCGGTATTTAAGTTGGATTCACAGTAAGTTTGTGTGTATTAAAACAAAAATTAAAAGATTTTTAGGTAATTACTCTAATGAAAAAGTATTTCCAAGAAGCTATCAAAGAGATAAAATATACTTAGAAGTGCCATGAAAAGAATATTAAATAGAATACCAATGCATATGTAATGGCAGCCTGGATTCAAATCCATGATACTTTTGCTGGTGTAAACGGATGCCATTGCAATAAGGCCTCTCTAGTCTAAGTTTAACCTGCATACCCAGAGACTTTAAAGTTTTTTTCATCTTGTTTTGGAAAAACAGTGGTTCTCCTCTTACAAATGTAGTGAATTAGAATGACAACCAAAGCATTCCCAGACGTGCTTCAGTAGGACAAAGCCCCTTGCCTACAATAAAGTGAATGAAATGTGGGAAACTGAGTGTTTGCAATCCAGAAGTTGACAGCTTGCATTACAGGAAGAAAAAAAAAAACCTGATGCAATTTTATTGAAGGCTGTTACAAGTGACAAAGTCCTTGAGGCGGTAGTCAATGAATCAATGTCTTCAAAGAGTTTGGGTCTGTCTTAGTCTGTTGTTACTCTGAGAAGTGGATGAATTTGTTCTAGCAAAGGAGAGAGGACAGATGGCTTTTCCTTAAAAAATGCCATGCATTTCTGCTAGTTTATGTTCAGATGAGGCAGATTTATACAATCCATTAGGTTAGTAGCAGTATAACGATGCCAGTGTATTATATACAACTGCTTGATGACTCTTTTAAGTTTTTGGATGACGAAAGCAGACAACTGAACTGCCTAGAACTTCACATCTGTGTGGTAAGAAAGATAAATGGGCAGAAATACTGACTTTACAATAGCAGTGAACATCCCTGGCTATATTTTCTGGATGATGCTGTCATCCCCTCTTAACAGTAGGGGCAGATGGAGAGTGATTCCTTTCTAGTCATTTAGAGAGGAAAAATGACTATTTTAATACCTATTCAGGGAGTATTTTAGCATGGCTCCACTTAGATGATTTTTTAAAGGTTTTTTTTGTCTTTGCTATTGGTTTCTTTACTTAGTTAACTATCTAGTGAAGCAAAATGTGGGGTTGTGTGAATAAGAGAAGATGTAATGTGTGCCTTACTTCATCCCTATCCTTACCAGACATAATGTGCTGGTCCCTCTCTGAACTTTTCCCCAGTTAGCTGCAGACTGAACCTGGAAGTAGTGTGGTTGGGTTGGATTCCCGTCCCAGACAGACAGCTCTACTTGGCCTCAAGACCCCTGGGTCTATATGGCTTTCAGTCATGAGAAACGCTAAATTGACAGTTACTTTCAAGTTCATGCCATAGCACCAATTCCCTGCTGCTCTACACTGTGTGGTTTCATAGCTGCCCTTTGTATTCAATTTCTTCCAAATAAGCTTCAATTGTTGACAGATTTTGAGATTTTCATGGTTGCCCTGAGCGTTTCAATGCACAGTCCTAGTCTTTGGTCTTGAAATAATTTATAATGTAATGAATCGTTATAGTGCTGTGTGATAAAACCACACCAAGAGGATGGAATCGAAATGGAAGAATGTGTTCACAAAATGTTTTATAACTGATCTGTGCCCCCAGAAGTTCCTGTATGAGTGCTCTCTACGACTGCTGGTAGCCCTGCTGCTCTCTGTGGTGTCTCTTCCAAGGTCAAGAGTGGTAAGAGCACTTGGGTCAGGCAATCCTCTTCTGTTTGCATTCATTCCACATGTCCTTCTGAAGCAAAATTTTTCATATATAAAATGAGTGCTTCCTTGCCCTACATATAAGAATACATTGCATTAATATCCACAATGGATGTTACAGATACAACTGCATAGCAGGCTATAACCACAATATGTGTGAAGAATATATATTAAAAAATTGGGAGCTTAACAATAGTAGAGTTATGAGGTTTTCCTGGTCAGTGAAATAACAGATGTGACTTGAATCCTACAATGTGAAAAAAGTCTCAAACATGTGTTAGTAATTTTTTTTGTCCTTTTATTAGCAACATTTTTATTGCAGCTAATAAGGAACTCAAGATGTTCTCAGGTCTTGAATAAGTTACAATGAAGAGGATGTAAGCTTTTCAGCCATTTTAACCACCACCTCTAATGTTGAGACTGGAACCCATTCTCCTTTTGTGCCTCAGCCAGTTTGTATGGTCTGCTACTTCGTGTTACTACAGCAGACTTTTGCTTTCTCTTCATTGTTTTATTAGATGGGTCTGTTTGGAATTGCCTTTAGTTTCAGTGGTGCTATTTGGCACAAAAGCCATAATCCTAGAATCGTGCTCTCTTCGTAGCAGAACTGATGGGAAATAACTTTGTTATGCACCTTGCATATGGTAATAACAGTAACTCTTTATATTTGCTTTTCTATGTGGTTGTTTCAGATTCTATACAGCAAAGCAAACAGGCTAGCGGGTCTGGTACTGTCCTGTAGTGGAACAATTAAACTGTTTCTGCTCAGTCACATGAGGATGCCCAGAAGTGGTTATTTGGGTTTCTTAATATCCTTGTTATTCCTGAAATGTCTGATCATGTTTTGGAAAAGTTAGAACACATACAAATCTGTCCCCAAAATGTTTGTATCCTCAAGTAGAAGAAAAGGATTGTGACAGCGTGCATGTAGCATGCACATATTTGTTTATTTGAATTGTGGATATTGCAACTGGTATTGTATGAGGCTCAGAGTGATTGGTGTATTGCATGAGTGAGGTTGAAAGGTGGCTGGTTGTTCATTGAACTTCGCATCTGAGCAGAAAGAAGGCTTTGGTAAAGAAAAACACAGCAGGTTGCAAAGTGTGATAACTGAATTTGGGTTATGTGAAAAATATCCAATCTCTTTTAGACACAAAAAAAGAGAGAGAAAAAAGAGAAGTTAGTGTTAGGTTTACAGCTGGACATGATGATCTTCAAGGTCTTTTCCAACCTAAATGTTTTATGATTCTATGAAAAGAAAAGGTGGGGGAGGAGGGGGCATGGGTACCTAGTTAAAAAGCTTCCTTTCCTTTTAAAGATTATCTGCCCTCATCATCGTGTACTCGTATCTCTCACACCTTCTGTCATTTACATCTGCAGTCACTAGGTACTTAAGCAGCAAGAACTACTTCTTCGTGAGTTGTGGAGAATTTTATCATGCATTAGGAAGAGGAACATGGCATTTGAAGCATACCAGTAGAAGGAGGCTCTGTGGTCCTCAAAGGTTTCCTAAGAATAGCAATCACTCACTTGGTTGTCTGGAGCTTTTGAAAAAGCAACAGGCTAAAGGGCAAACTTGAACCACTGAAGGACCTCGGTGTGGTTTAGGAGTTTATCAGTTAGCGGTTTTTGCCACTCTACACTATCTAAACCATAGATACTGAAGAAAAAAGAACCTTCCTAAAACTTCCTCCATTCAGTGTTGTACTTCTGAAATATTTTCTCAATGAAATTATGGAAGTGATGACAAGCCATGCTGTTTTCATCTTTTCTCTTTTCACTTCCCCCACAACATTGTGACACATACCATATTTGAAGCATAACTGCAGAAATGTTTGTTGTGATATTTAATTGAGAATCCATTGTGGTATGAGGAATTTGCTCTCTACAAATACCTGAAGGGAGGTTGTGGAGAGGAGGGAGCTGGGCTCTTCTCCCAAGTGACAGGGGACAGGACGAGGGGGAATGGCCTCAAGCTCCGCCAGGGGAGATTTAGGCTAGAGATTAGGAGGAATTTTTTTACGGAAAGGGTCATTAGGCATTGGAATATACTGCCCAGGGAGGTGGTTGATTCGCCTTCCCTGGAGGTGTTTAAATCACGAGTAGACGAGGTCCTGAGGGACATGGTTTAGTGTTTTGTGGGAGTGGTTGGACTCGATGATCCAGTGGGTCTCTTCCAACCTGGTCATTCTGTGATTCTGTGATTTGCCTGCTGCTTTGGTTAGGTGAAGGACTTCGAAGGTGTGGGGCAGGATTTTCAGTTTCAGGGCACATAAGACTCAGAGTGGCATTTAATGGGAGCTGAAGGGATGGCAGTGAGTTCCTTTGCACAGAACTGTGTCAATCATTCCTAATGATTTACCAGGAAGGGAAAAACAAGGTGGAATTGACTAGCTTTATAGAGTTCTAAGCTGTAAAATATGAAAGAGAAGAATATCCATAGTGAGGAATTATGAAGAAAAAGTTGTGTAAGACCCTGTCCAAAGACGTATGAATTCCTTGTGTTGACAACCACAGCAGGTGGCTCTCTTTAATGCAGGCAGCTTATGCTATTGTTAAGATTCTTCTTGAGCTTATACAGCCATAACTCCTTTCATGTTCCTGGAATAGGTGATAGAAGCACAGAATTGAAACCTATCTTTCTGGCTTACTCATGAACTCCTGTAGGCCTCTTGTCATTATATGCTCTTTAAACGAGGGAACACAACATGACCATAAATAACTGAGTGAGTAGTTTTGTGTATGTTTGCACAAGTATATTTAACAGTCCCAGGTTAGTTCTTTGTTATCGCCCGAGCCAGGCTTCTCCTGATATTAGCAATTCTTTCTGTTGTATGAGCTGCATTGCTTGCAGTATTGAACAGATTTATCTTGAAGCAAAATCGGACTGAAGTAGGAGGTGAATTCTTATAAAACAGGTTGTTGAAGCAATGCAGAAGTTTTCAAAAACATCTAATTCATGTATGCTATCAAGCACACAGGGAATATCCAATCCATTTGTTTCTGTTGGTAGGAAGATCAAAACAATTTGTTACTTAGGAAAACTGAAATGTTTCAGAAAAGGAAAAAAAAAAAAAAGGTGTGTGTATATATAGAAGTATATAGCAAAAAAAAAAGTCACTTTGAGGACTTGAGAAAAGTGTAGTTTGTTTAGCTGGCATTAATTTACCTGTGTAATAAAGCCCAAGAGAGGAATGGCGAGTGCTTTGCATGTTGCACTGGGTACTCTCCTTCGTGTACTGCTGTAAAAAGTATTCAAACGCAGAATTACTAGTGGCTGCTGGACAGTAAAGCCGCTCAAATCCTTCCAAAATCATACCTGGTGGTCAAAATACCAACATGTTAACCAGATTGGTGACTTTCAATGAAATACAAATACTTCCTTTTGCTTTGGCATGGATATATTTGTTTAGTATATCATAACTGTATTTACTTAAAAGTAACAGCCATTTTACTGGGGAGCGATGTGACTTTCCTTAGAAACTGATTTAAACATGGTATTTTATAGATAAGCAGTGACACTTGGCGACACTGTTTGATGTGCAATTCTCATTTTTTGTCCAGAGGACTGATTTCTACTCTGTCTTTGACTGTGGTATTGCATATAAGCAGCTCTTTTGTCTGCTGTATTTCTAAATTAAATTCCACAAAATCACTTTGCTACTTTACTTAGAAAGATAAAGGCATTCTCAGGCAGGAAATCTTAATGCAATTATAAGATGCATATTTCTTGCTTCCTTTTCAATAATGTCTGCCTCGTTTTTCTTTGTGTTAATGAATTCCTTAGATCTACCTTTTGATGGTAAATTGCAGTGTAAAGAGAGAAATGTTGTTATAAGAACAGTGTAGTAATTGTAACCTTTATGTCCTGAACTTGATTATTCCCTTTGCATTTTGACCCTATGTCAAAAGGTCACTGTCGTATTTGTATTTTGACAAATTTCTACTCTGTTTTCACGTTGTGCAAATGAATTGTCATAGCTAGGAATGCTTTGCATAAATAGCTTATCGTTTCATTAAACTCTGATTTATAGCTATAACACTGGAATGTTTGTGTTCTTCAGCCCTTCTATTCAGTAGACACTAATCTGCTTGACAGAATGATTTGATCATTTATCAGATACATTTGCTCTTGACTTACCTTGGTCAGCTTTACTGCATTCTCAGTTGTATTTTGTTATACTTCTAATTTCATTCTTTTTTGTCCTTTTCTTTTTCTTTAATTGCACGTCGATGTTTTTGAATGGCTTTATTCTTTGATTATAGCAAGTGGCATTGTGTGTGTACAAGTAGTGATTGTCGTTTGTAGGTGCTCAGGCATATAATGTCCTGTGTCATCCAATAAGCAGGAGATATTTGTGTTTCTGCACATGCTATTTTGTGTTTAAACAATTTGGAAGTACAGTAGAAGGATTTTTGTTTATGAGCTCTTGCACAGGTTATGGTGACCTGCAGTTTTAAGCTTCTGTGAGATGGGAAAAAGCACAGTGGAGTTTTCCAGAAGAGCTGCTGGCCATGGGAAGAAATGTTCAGGGCTCTGCTCCCCCTGAGTGAAGTGCTGGTGTCATGGGAGTAGCTGATTCTGGGACAGACCCTTGCAAACCCCAAGCAACCTCTACTGCCCTCACCCATAAGCTGTAGCCATGAGGAGCCTCACATCCCATGCACTTGCCTCCTCTTGGGTTTGAGTGTAGTGGTGGTGATTATTAGCACACAATTTACACTCCTCTGTGGTTTATAGAGGTGGTTTCCTCAAACTTTTAATACATTTTAAACCCACATTCAACCTTTTTAATCTCTACGTCTACATGGTGACAATATTGGTGAGTAGTCCGTTGGTCAGATGGGGCTGTAGCCCATTGGCTTTGGGGGATGTGCCAACTTCGGGGCAGAATGTTCCTGCCCCAGGTACCTCATCCTAGTGGTGACAGGACGTGTGTACAGTGATGTCTTCATTTTGTCTTCTCTTTCAGTGAGCTGAGGCTTGCAACAGCAATGTCTTGATGACAAATGTTTTCGTATTCGGAACACCACATAGGTGGGCATAAATTTAATCCATGTGACTGAATTTGGAGTTACTAAAGCAGAATTACACATTTTGGGGGTTTTGCAGAGTAGTAAAACACAAAAAGAACCTCAAAGAGAAAAAATAAGGTGCAGTTGTTGCTTAGATGCATGTGAGCTTGCCCTTAAAATAGTCGCGACATGGAACAACACAAGCGGAAAAGGATTTTTTTATATTGGCATTGCTGTGTTTGCAGTTACCCTTGGAGTCCACAACAGCCAAGTCAAAACTGAGACTTTGCTTCACTTTCTCAGCGGGTGAAGGATGTCTCAGAGGCACATACGCCTTAATGCAGCTATTTTTCCTTTTGCATTAAAACTAAATCAAAAAAGAGTTATCTTGATAAGTCATGCAAACTCCTTGTTTCTATATTTTCAGAAATTTCCTAAATTTCTTTCCCTGAAATATGGATTGGGGTTTTTTTTGTGTCAGTATAACTGTTGTATCAATTCCAAATTAGAAACCAACCTGCTACTACTTGATTTTTTTCTTGATATTTTTGTTTATTATTCTAAATTTCTAACACTGTTTGCAGAGCTAAAAACATCCCTGAAACAAAACCCAGCCTGGTTTCTCCTGNAAATTTCTTTCCCTGAAATATGGATTGGGATTTTTTTTGTGTCAGTATAGCTGTTGTATCAATTCAAAATCAGAAACCAACCTGCTACTATTTGATTTTTCTTGCGGTATTTTGATTTATTATTCTAAATTTCTAACACTGTTTGCAGAGCTAAAAACATCCCTGAAACAAAACCCAGCCTGGTTTCTCCTGTTCAAAAAAGGGAAGAATAAACCTTTCAGTTCTTCTGTTTTTCAGATCCAAAAGGTCAGAGTTGATGCAGCAGGATGAAGCTGCAAAAGAATTACACCATGTAGCATTACTTATTAGCCTTGTCTTTTTCAATCCCTACCGATAGTTCTGAAATAATTGTGAAACTGGTCAGGTCATGTGCTATATTTGTTTTAATTAAAATTCAGCACACTAAACTCCCTTGGATTTTCCCTTGGAAGGCAGAAAACCCTGTAGTGTCACTGTGCCCCATCTGAGGCGTTGTCTTTTTCTCCACTTCCTCCGTGGATACATCTGCCTTTTACTTCTAGACACTAAATTTTCTCTCTGTTAGGATGTAGATGAATTAAATGAGAGAAAAGGAAGGCTCCTGCTGCCCACACCTTCCCACTGACATGAGAAGATGCTGTAGGTGATAAAGGCATCTTATGAAGAGCTTTATTAACAGCGGTGTAGCCTTGAGCACCATTGAGCAGGAAACATTTAAGAACTTTCAGCAAATGACGTAAAAGGAAATTAGAGGAAAATGATCTGTATTGGAACACTGAAAATGCAGGGAGTCTGCAGAAGGCTGTTGTCTGATGTCTTCCTGCTACTCGGTAACAGCTAAATGGGATGTAATTCACTATTCTGATGTAGCACATTAAGCACAAAAGCAAAAAGAAAGCTCCAAGTTCTAGCTCTTCAAATTGCAGATAGAATACATTAATATTAATTTGTTCTGTGCCATCCTCTCATGCTTCAACCCTCCATATGATAATTAAGACAATAGAAGATAAAATTTTTTACTGTATAAAATTGCATTCAAGCCTTAACAAATAAGAGATTATTTTGTCCAGTAAACAAAACATAATCATCCTGGCACCCTTATGAAGGAGAGCCTAAAATAGAAACTCTACTCTTTATAGGTCATGTAAAATGTCATCTTCTCTCTCATTATCTGTACGGTTTAGATGAAAAAGAACTGATTAATTTAAAAGAACCTTGGTTTATTTGCTAACAAGGTTATTTTCTCATTGATTGCTAGGAAGTCTAGTTCCTTTGGAAGGGGTTGCAAATTATGAGTAAATCAATTGTCAGCCTGTGTAGACACATCTGCCATTTATGTGCCGGCAGCGTAGGCTTGTGTGTATGCAGTGTTTATACAACAACTTTGGAGGTACCTTGTTTCAATAAAACATCTGTATCTGGTGATAGGTGGAAAGGCAGCAACAGGAGAGCATCGTATCGCAAAAGGGCCCAAGCTTATTTTTAAAGCTTGGCTATCAAACAGTCTGTGTCTTAAAGGAAAGACCAAAACCAAAGAAAGGTAAAATTAGACTAATGAATTAATATTTATGTGCATAATTTTAAAACTTTCAGGACAGAAGTGTGCAAAACCTCCACATTTCAAAGACAGTAGGTTTGTCAGGCCAGCCTGGCTGGACTTGCTCAGAAACAGAAGCTGAATTTAGTTCTGGAACATTGAGGGCTTCCCCACAGGGCTCGTTAGCAAGACAGTGTGATTGGCACAGAACTGTGAACAATAGTGCAGGTCTTGTCTGGAAGATACTTGGGATTTTGGGTTCCCTGTGTGAGCTGTTCATCTGCGGTTTCTGGATGCCTGTTGTGTATTATGCTCAAAACTGATTTTATTTCAAAACTCTTATCTTCTGAAGTTCCTCCTTTATTCATCTACCCTGACTAAGACTTTAAGAGTGGGACTGTGGTCAGGCAGGAATAGTGCGTTATTCTGGATTGCTCCTTTGATAAATAGCTATTCCTGTTGCATGCTATTTGTCTGACACCTTTTCTTGCCAAGCTGGGAGGTCCTGACCCAAAGTCCTTTTAAGTCAGCAGAAAAACTATGAATGATTTAATGAGTGGAGGTGGGGCTTTCCAAAGTAACATCAGAGCCGAAGCTGCTGTGATATTCAACCAGCAAAAATTTGAAGCCAATACTGTGCTTCCTTGCATCTCTAGCAAGAGGGTTTTGACCTATCCAAAATACTTTTCTCCTCCAGCAGCAGATGGAGTACAAGGGACTCTGGTGGACTTGTTGCTTAGAAAGCCTTTTATCCTTGCAGAACTTTCAGAGCTTTGACTTCGCACTCCCAAAACCAAGAGAAGCATAAAATGAATTTGAGGCTGAGCTGATTAGAGCTTTCCATTTCAGAATCAGAGAGAGAGACCTCCAAATGCATTTGATTAAGCGGAGCAGAAAAATGTTTCTCAGCAAACCAATGGAGAAAATACAAGGGTTCTCTGAGATAATAAGAATAGGAAGAATAATAAATTAAGGAGGAAGAATTAGTATTTAGATATTTAATGCTGATTTTTATTGCTTTCTATTGCATCTCTTGTTCTCAGTAGCTGGGTCATCAGAGTGCTTATCCAAATAATCTAAAGAATAAAGTGGCTAGTGGTTTTAATGCCAATGGGAGTAAAGTTGATACTTGAGCATGCAGACTTTCTGGCAGAACTGCAAATTGGTTAGAACCACGTGAGTCTGGAAGGCCAATACTTTACCAGGCAAAAATGGGAATAAATCATGGTCAGCTCTACTTGCATCCAGGAAAATGGGAAAAATCCATGAAACTGAAGCCAAAACCAGCAGCAAAGCCTGATTAAACTTTTCATTTCTGCTTCCCGTAGTAATCTTTTACCAGAGCCATTCATTGTGGATATATGAGAAAGGTACCAAGAAACAGAAATGTAAAGGGAGTGAAACCAGTGTTTCTTCTCATTTGAATTCTGGGAAACTGGTATTTTGAACACTTCTGGTCTTGCATTTTTCCAGTTAATTGTTTTTTGTGTGAGATGCCTGTGGCTAAGTAGATGTGTTTACATGAGAGAGGCCTCATTTGCTTTAAAGAGGCCTGTATTTATTTTCCTACCAAACCAGAATCTGTGAAACTTCATTCTAGAGTGTCAATTTTTGGTGTTGTCAGAGGTGACCTGGTGCTTTGTCTCTCTGTTTGCTACGTGAAGATCTAACCTAGGTATTGATAACCTTCTGTAAGCCACTGCTTTCCGATCAGTGTGCTAATTCTTACTCTTGCATATTTTCTAAGGATTGAAAGAAGGGGAGAGCTTTGAGGGATGTGGGCCTAAGGGCTTGACTGGACCGAGCGTGGAAACCTATAAACTGCTTGGCTGGATCAGGGTAGCCTGGGAAGCTAAGGCGTGAGCTGAGAAGGCACCATCAGAGCTATGTCTGATTTCTATAGAAATGTCACATTCCTGCAGAATGTCTTCATTTTGACAAATGCCATTTTGTGATCAAAAGCATTCCATGGAAAATGTCTAAGCTGCCATACACTCTAGTCGAGCTTTTCTCTCTTTATTCTCATATTCTGCTTTTCACCAAAAGAGACCATGTCCTTTTGATTCTATTGCAGAACTGCTCTGCTTTAAATCTAAAGGAGCCATTTGTATGCTGCTTCTCTGTCATTAAAATACTTATCCCCAGAACTGTGTTTTGTATTAAAAATTCCTGCCTTGTGCTAATAAATCTAAATCTTGTAGCTATTGTCTCTGGAAATATGTGTTTTGCTATATGCCACACATAAACATTTATGTCCTGTTTGAGAAAATGTGGGTTTTGCCATCTGTAATATACATATTTATTTCTTGGGGGGAAAAGTTGGGGTGACTGAAACACGATACAAGCTCTCCCAAACACATTAAGAAAACAAGACCTTGTGACCACAGCAAAAAAAAAAAAAAAGTTGCAGAGTCTAGTAAGATTTTTTCTTGTACGTTATTTTTTTTTATTTATTGCCAAACTTACTTTATATGAGGTATTAAATTTATCTTGGAAAACAAAGCTATTCAAGGCTCATTTGGTTTTTGGTTTTGAGTGTGAGTTTTTTGATATTTTAGCTGTGGTTACAGAGGAGAACGCTTGCTCTCTGTGGAAGAGGCAGTCCCAAGAATCAGAGCATTCTTGTTTTACGTGACTGTATGGGGAATAGCCAACAGCAATGTTGCCCTTGTTCACTTTACTTTAGCTGACAATTCGAGTTTTGCCAACAAGATATGGTAGTACTTTATTAAAACTCATAATAAACTGGCCTGACATACTTATTGCTTGTTCTAGCCAATTCATTTATTCTGTCAGTGCTTTAAGGTCTTATTTTAGAATTTCATTTCCATTTTGTCCATGAAAGGAAAGCCCATAATGCTGTGTATTGAATTGCTTTTACAACAGCATTGGCACATTAAGAACGTTCTTTTGCCACTCTGGTTTTCTGAACTTCTGTAGGTTCAATTGCTGTGCTGACCAAGAAAAGATTTGGTTCATTGCATCATTTTACTCTGAACTCTTTAAAATTGATGTTGGATCTCCCATTTTCCCATATCCTTTACCTGCCTGTTCAGCACTGACTTGCTAAATTACATTTCCAAGTAATAGCTCAGGATATTATAGAACTAGTTTGAATCATTTCCACCTTAAACTTGAATTATTTTTTCAAGAAAAACATTCAATCTTGAGGTAACATTTTCCAAGGATGAAGAATATCCTCCAGCCATCAGAAAACTGTTCCAATGGCAGCCTAAAAATAAAACAAAAATATTTGCAGTTAGAATAACAAACCAGAGCCAGTCCAGTTTCTTAGATCTTGTTTTCTCTTTGTCTGCAATATGAAATTAAGAAAAGGTGCAGTCACTTTCCTTGCAAACCAGGTTGGTTTTTTAACGGCTGTGACCTTCTTAATTAATTTTTGTGGCTTCTTGTGCCTCTTGTAAAGTGTGTTTTGACAACTCCCAACCATTACACGTGGGTTTTATTTTTTCTTTAAATGCGTTTTCCCTAACAGATTTACTCATAATTATTTTCAGCTTTGAGAACCTGACTTTCTACATTGTGAAGTGTTGCTTCCTTCGTGCTTCCTTTATGTACTGTATCTTAGTGGTTTGGTGGTGTCTCTCCTATACGTCCACAAATGTCACAAAAAACCCCTAAACCAGGTCCGTTTCAGGTTAAGTTTAGATATGAGCTCTCTGAAAATAATGTGGTAGGAACAGGACTTTACTTGCTACTGTGAGACCACAGAAAGTCTTATTTCTGGCTTTTTTTCTTGGCAGAACTTGTTTCTGGGGAACTGCTACAGCAGGTTTGAAAATTAACCAGTAGCTTTCTGTCTAAACGAATATATTTGAGAGAGAGGGGGGAAAAAAATAGCCTTTTTTCTTTGTTGAGCCACTGGTGCACTTGACTGTGTGTCATCCAGCCATGCTGGATAATGGGCTGTCAGTCAGCACATGCTTTGGATCGAGCTTTAAAAAGGCACCTTACAACTTTCAGCTGGTTTCTTCCAGGAATGTTAGCATTTTCTGTCTTCTAGGGATACTCATGAGGAGAAAAAATAATTAGAAAAGCAGCAGTAAAATTCTATGTCTCCACTTAGTTTGTGTTTATGGCCTGAATGTCACAGGTTCTCGGCATTAGAATTTATATATTCAGAACCTCTGGAAATCAGGCTGTTAATATTGACATATGCCCGGGAGCTGGTGAGGGCAGAGTGAAAAACTGTAAAGCTGTGATTAGCATTCAGAGGTGACCTGACTGGGCAACGGGAGCTTGTCACTGCAGCAGCTGAGGAAGAACAAGGATGAAAAGGGACAGAGCTTGACTGCTGAAGGAGTTTGAGGTCAGGTTTTTAAAAAAGCACCAAACCCCACTATCCATGCGTAAATTACAGGGAGAGCAAGCAAAAAATCAAAGAATACAAATAGCTTCTCTGAATTCCTCAATGCTGCTATATACGTCACTTTCCCCCCTCTTTTCTGGAAGAATCAAATGCTGTATTTAGGGAATGGGTTTCAGATTTTGCAAATATTTTCCTAGTGCCATTCTAGAAAATGAGTTTGTTGGCATGTTGTTATGTGGGGCTTGTTCTGCTAAAGCATTGTAAAATGCCGTCTGTTTCTCAAGCTGATTTGGCTTTTACAGCTCAAATATTATACCCTACTTTTAGAACATATGGTAGCTCCTTTCAGGAGGCATACAGAGATATGCATCTGATTTCCAGAAACGGGTTGTTGGCTTTGAGTGAAAGACTGCAAGTGCTTTTCATCTTGATTTTCCTCTTCTTACTATTCTATGCAGACTTTCTTCTTCACCCCCTGCCACGCTTCTTCTGTCTCCTGTACCCGCTCCCTGCATCCTACAAAAGGAAAGACTTACTGGCAGCTTTGAGTTGGAGCAAAGGAAAAGAAACAACATTCCTTTATCCAGGTTGTTGCTCCATGCAACACAGTTTTACAGAGTAGGTGTCATTAACAAATGTGGCTCCCATGCAGATGGTGCTGTCCGGATGAAGTGCTACCGGAAGATCTGGTTGCTCACGTAGCCCAGTCTGTGTTCGTTGACGGAGAGGCTTAGCGAAGACAGGGCGTGAGCCACTCAGCCTGAATCTTTTAGAGTCCCTCAAGGAAAAAGGCTGGATCCCATGCCACTCTCTTACAATGACTTCATTCTGCATTCACTTTGGATGTGTAGGAGGTTTTTTCTTTTCTTTCTTACTTTTTCTGGCTTTTTTAAAAAGCCTACGTGGCAGTATCAACGATTCTTGCTACTAATGACTGCTTCTTACTCCTCGTTGCTCTTTCTTGCTGGAACATGCAGCACAAAAAGCCCCAGCACAGCAGTGTCTTTGTGTGCAAGACAAAATGCCTTCCTCAGAGGAATGCCTTCGCTTCCCTAAGTTCACCTCTGGGTCTGGCTTCCTGGAAAGTTTTGCAGAGTTGAGGCTTTGCTCTAGGCGCTTGGTTTAAAGTCACTGCCAAGAGGAAACATTTATGGACATGACTTTAATGTTACAGCTTGATTGTTCAGACGGTTAAGTTAAGCCCCTAGTTCAACACTGATCTGGCCACAGAACTGTCTAAAGTACTTAGTGTGATGCTAATCCAAGTTTCATTTAAAACAACTATAGAAGATGTTGCATTACTGTGTCCCTTGCACACCTACTCCCCCAAGTTTTCTGTTGAAAATCTTATGGCGTGTGTGACTATTAATCAGTATTACAGTTTATCTTGGAGATTTGTGGTAGGAACAGGACAATATCCTGCATTTGTGATCCCAACAAGTCCCTTCTCTCACCTTGCTCTCTGCTGTCATTCTCAGCTGAGAGACTATTTGTTTAAATTTATACTAAAAATATGAATCGCTATTGATGCATGGCAAGTAAGGTGGAGCACCGTATGAATACAGTAGGTTAGGTTAGGTGCTCGTAGAATAGTTCCTTGGTGGATTTATGATCTGTTAAGTGCGTTTCTGTAGCAGCAAATGCTGAATTACCACTTCAGCGCTGGTTCATTCACCCATGTAGACCGAGAGCAATACCAAAAGGTTCTGTGCCAAAAAAGCTCTTGCCTGCTTCTGATTCTGAACACGACCCGAAAGTTTTGTACGAATGTCTCCTTCAGATTCACAGCTTACACCTAAAATAATATTTTAAGAAGCTCTGTTAGGAATAGAGTAACAAGTGTTATTTCATTCTTCAGACAGAATTACTTACTACACTGAAGTTCTCTGCTGAGTCAGCAGCTAGGTTGCTGCTGAAGGCTTAACTGTGCTCCATCAAAGCTGAGTTTTATTGCTGTGTAGGTAGTTCATCCTGTAACTTTCTGCAATTCATTATAGCATAACCCTCCAGCTTATCATAATTTTCTCCTACTGAAGGGTTTTGCAGTGGACTTGGCTTTGTTGTTCTAAGCAGGTTTTAAAGCGTCGAAATTGGAAAGTATTTTATGTTTTACTTCAGGAAGGGGTGGTAGAGAATGGGCATTTTGTTTTGTTTAGCATATGGATTTGTTAGGAAAAAGGGAAATGTCTAGGCTCTGATCTGAACGGTTCATATATCGGGAGTCCAGCTATAGCAGGTACAATTAAAATAATCCACTGCTTGGGCCCGGATATAGCATTTACAACCAAGTTACAGTTTCTGTCCTCAGACCAGTAGTTTTTCTCAAAAGAGACTCTCCAAATTGGTGTGGAACAATCATTGGCAATGACAGACGAGGCTTTTGAAGGATTTATGTTGGACACCCAAACATCTGGACTTTATGGGACTCATTTGTACCCAGCAATAAAAGTTCATTGATGTTTTCTGTTTGTTTGTTTTAATAGAGGGAAAGAAAAGAGAAGGAAATAGAATTGGAATGAAATCAAGTGTCTACTGAGCCATACTCATTGTTGAGCTGAACTCCTATGGCAATGTTTAAATATCTTTTTAGCACACTGAGACATAAAAGGTTTTTAAGTTTACTTGTGTCAGGAAAAAGTAGTAGCAATTAATTTACTGACAACTTATGTGTTTACAAGGTGCCTTCATTTCATGCGTGGCTGCAAGGTAGAACATGCTTAGGTTAAATTGAATTTAAGCGGCCACATGAATGCTTGAGGCTTTTAAACTGGATGGTTTTGCTTTGTGATCTTATTTGATCTCTGGCCAACGACAATGAATGTTTTGTGTCTTACTACATGTCCTTGAGTCTTTGACCTCACAAGAGACATGAAATAACAAATGTGGGTACTGGACTTTATTTACTTATTTACTTAGTAGTTAAAACAAGAAAGCAAACAAAGGCACGGTATATTTCACCTCTTCTCCCCAGCATCCCTTGACAAATGGCTGTTGGAACAGTGTTAAACCGTGACCTTAAAGCCACAGGCGTAATGAAACCGTGATCTGGCAGATGTGACAGACTCATCTTACATAAATCACTCTCTTTTGTCACCGCTGGCATATGGCCAATGAATCTTCTAATTATTGAATGGCTTTTATAGCCCCATTATTTATAATCACTTTTGGACAGCAGCTGGAAACAAGGATGGGACAGACTGAAGTGATATAGCACAAACTATTATCATTTGTGCAGCAACTGCTGGGATTAGGAATATTTGATGATGATGTGGTTACCAGTGCAGTCTTGTTAAATGATAAAAATTCACTCCGCCTTCATTTGTCTTCTAAGATTGGCTGCTGCCTACTGGACCTTGCCATGAAAATTATCGTACTAATTGATCCAGAAACAGAATATAAATCTCTTCAGGCATCTATAAAATACATCTGTGAGTATCAGAGCCACCTTTATGTGAGGGGGAAAATCCACTGCAAGCATTATTAAGACACAGTGGTGATACCTTGGCACTACTGTTGTGCCAAGTGCTGTACAGAGTAGTTTTAAAAAGTGGCTTCGGCTTCCCAGGAGCCCTGTCTATATCCCTCTTTTTAATAAGAATTTAAGAGCAGATGTAGAAGTTGTCTTTAGTTACTTTATTAATATTTTAACATTTCTTAAAAAAGATACTAGGTGATTTTTATAAGGGAGATGATGGGTCTAAACCACTTTGAAATTAAGGGGGGAGCTATTTTGACTCTAATTATGGATTAATTTATGTTGAGTACTGTCTGTTGGGTAGAGCAGCAGCCTTGAAGAAAGGAGCACAGCTGAAGTCACACTGCCTGCAAGGCCAGTTAGTTGAGATTGCAGATCCCCTCACTAGTTTAGAAAATGTGAGCTGCAGGTTCTCTGCTGCTGCCCCTAAACAGATGAGGCAGATTTTTTTTTTGTTTTGAATTCTTTTTCCCCTTATCTGCTGTTCTGTGTTTTGTAGCAGGGAAATAAAACTGTGCCTACCATGATGGCTTAATAATGTTTGTTAAATACCTTCAGATAGAGATCTTCAGATGAAAGGCAGTATGTTATAATCGGGGTTTATACTGCAAATCCAACATATGCAACCTTTGTGTCTTTAAAAAAACAGAATCCTTCCCTCTCAATGTAGACATCAGGGCAGCAAGAGAGGGTCTTAATCCAGATGACTCTATTGCACTTTTATCCCTTTAGCAAGGCCTTTAACCTTTCATTGCTTCATGGCCCTGCTGTTTTGAAATGGTCTTTGTCTGCCTACAGAGAATCCCTCTGCTAAAGATGCCTTTAAATGGAGATCCCAACGCAAGAAGCGGATTCTGCTGCAATTCAGGGCTGGAAAATAAATTTTTCCAGTTCAGATGCCATCAGTCACTATGAATGTAGCAGTTGGTAGCTTTCCCAAAGGAAAGCAAAGCAAAAATATGGACTCCTGTAAACCCACTTAGAGCAGTGTAAGAAAGGTCAGAGACCACGGTGTCCCAGGCCTGACCCTGACCCATCTTCGCTTGGGCATTTATAAGCTCTGTCAGGGTATGGCTGTTTATCAGGATTATCTATGAGCATATCAAAACCTGAATGGGATACAACAGCTGCAGCACTTAATATAAACAAACTATAAAATGATAATTTCCAAATGCATAAAACAGGAGTTGAAAATACATCCTCAGAATATCCACGTTGTAGAGTTCTGGCATAGACTGCCTACCAGCTGGCAGGAAGGTGCTGTCAGCCCCATGATGTTCATACTTGGCTTTTCTTGGAAAAAAAAATGGATTTTGCTTGGTCGTTTATGCAGTTTGTTTTTCCTTCTTGGAAGCCCATGTGTCAATAAGGCAAGAGGCTTCAGTCCCCTGGCTTTGCACTGCTGTTCACTGCTGGCAGTGCTCTGGGAGAGATGGATGTTTTTATCCAGCAAGGACAGTGCTAGATAATCTTATATGCAGCTTTCTCCCCTGCAAAAACTGGAAATTGCAGCAGTAAGCATCAGAGCATAATTCAAAGTGTGGTTTCTCTAGTGACTCTAATATTAGGTAACCATTGAAAGACAAATGTGTGACAGTGGACTGAGGATTTGAAAAAAGTGTATTTAGAAACAGTCAATATTTTTCATTAACCATGAAGACATCTAGGTTACACATTTATCTCCACAAATTCGATAAGTAGAGTTTACTGCTTCTCACAAAACTGTATGTCAGTAATATTTTTTTTATGAGAGCTATTTTGTTTCCCTTTGGGGTTTGTTTTTCTTAGTCAGGTATAGGTGACGTAATGGTTTGGGAGGACAATTGATCTCCAAAATGCAGTGCTTTAATTAGAATAGTTGAGAAACCCAGCCATTCAGTGAGTCACACTGTGTTTCATTCAAAGGTGAAGAAGGATTCAGATAATGATGGAAACATCACAGATTTTGGAGTAGTACAATAGGGAGCAAATCAGTGGAAAGTTGGTTCTTTGACTGTATCTTCACATAAGGAACGGCACTGTTTTTGTTCAGCAGGGGTAAAATAGAGAGGAAGCTGTTGCAACAAGAGAAACCAATCTTTGAATATACTTTACTTCTCAAACTTAAAAATATGAGTTTTGGTGAGTTTAATACTTAAGAATCTATTTTTGCATTTTCTGTGTCTGCTTTTCTGAAGTTAAATATACCAGCCTAAATTTGATTACACAAAAAACCAAGGTGATTTTTCTACGTGCAAATAAATTTGTTTCCAACATACCCTGCCCAACAGGAAAGAAAAACTGAGCACTGACTCATTAGACCTGTCCCTTCTGCATTGAAACCCCCTCTTTCTGCCTTGCATCTTTTCTTCTGCTGCTGTTATAACTGTAGGATCTCTAGGTGCTTTGAGCAGAGTAGAAAGGAAAGGATCTCAAAAGAGTAATAAACATAAGATCCAATTTCCTTGAGAACAGAAAAGTATTTTGAAGGATTGCAGTGCAGTTCTGGTTAACACAGCTCATCTCTAGGGAAACTGGAGCCAGGTATTTTCTTGAGAACAGCTTATGCATGGAATTAGACTTCAAAAAGGGAGGACTTACGCATAACATTAGGTGGTTGTGGGCACCCACCCTTCAACCCATTCTGCTGGCAGCTGGTATATGGACAGAACCCATCAGAAGGTGAGACTCATTTTCAGTTCACAAACAAGGGGTGTTCCTGATGATCAAAATTAATTTTATTGCTACAGTTTGCACATGGAAGGTAGCTGAAATGTCACTGGCACATCTTTCTGATTCTTGGGAATTGTGAGTACACACATTTCGGGTTCAAAAGAATTTATCAGAGTTTATCAACTTGTGCCTAGCACTGGAATCTCCTAAATAATGCATGTGCCCTCTGAAGTCTGAGGAGATTTTTGCAAAAGATAATCAGAATGGATTGAAATATTTCAAATGGTACAGAATCCAACATGTACCAGGATGGATCCTTTTGGTAGTTTTCTGCACAGTGTTAGCTTCTGTGTTAGTCTATTTTCCTCTTCCGTACTTCAGAGTGAGTTGCATGGGGTGAGCCTGCGTTTGTCCGTAGTTGTGATCTCAGTGGCTGCTGGGCAGAGATCATTCAGACTGCAAGAAGCCTTTATTTCCAAGAATTTTCTGGAATTTAATAACAGAATGTGGCTTAGCAAGCATTTGGAGTTTGGTTTTGGGATTTTTTCTGTCATCCGTCCGTTGTCTCCCCCCCATCCCAATTCAAAATAAATATGATAGGAGTGAGCAGCACTGTGCACTCCCTGAGGGGACAATCATGTGAGTTTAAGTATTGCTGTAGCCCCTGTTTTTGCAACTGCCATCTTGGCTATCGCATCAGTGACTCAGCTGGGAAATCCCAGCTCCTGCATAAACCAAATAACCAAACTTTCCAGCGGGGGCTGTAATAGACTGAGACGGTAGATGGAATGGGCACAGAGGGAAGCTAAAAGCAGATATCATCAGTAAACTGCGTATTTTCTGTGGTCAAACAAGCCCTTGCTCAGCAGAGCTTTTTTCACCTCTAGACATTATTATGACATAAATCATCAAATCATGAATCACGCCGTATTTCAGGAGAAAGCCTACATTACGTGATGCATACGTGTCAGTGCGTTAATTTCTTCACTGGAATAAGCCCTTGCATTATGTCCAACCTATTTGTCTTATTTGTTCTTTCTGCTATGAGAAAGCACCTTGTACCAAAAAAAAAAAAAAAATTTGGACTGTTTCGTTGAAAGAGAAAGACATACTTTATTTTTTATTTCAACAAATGCTCTTTTTCTTTGCCCAGTCTTCCTCTGGAGTAAAACGATATGGTTTGCAATCAAACATCTGGAGTTTGGAAGGTCAGCTCTGAAAGCAGAAAACTGTAGCCCATGGGTTTACCAAGCCCTCCAGGTGCCTCCGATGTGGGGAACCATTTCTATAGTGTAGTAACCAGAGACCATTTGTTTGGAAATGGGATGACAATCTGCTCTTAGAGTGAAGGGTGTTGGTGGGTAACTCAGGAGAGTTTGATGAGCAGTTTTATCTGCCTTAATTTCGTGGTGGTGTTTGACCCATTTCTGTAATGAGCATTTTGGCCTTTAAATTTTTTCCTTCTTTTAATAGCTGGGCCTGCTGCTTAAGCCTTCCTTTCTTAAGAAATCTTGAATCTTAAAAAATAAAAGCTGACTGGAGAACCTAGAGACAAATTACCTGTTTATTTTTCAGAGCTTGACTTAGTATTTCAGACTAGGAATTTTTGTATTTAGTTTGTTTTTTAAATTAACACTACTGTTAAAATGTTGCAGGACTGTCAGGCAGGTAGGCTGTACCTACCCATGGTCATTTTCTCTTTTCACTCTTTTGCTTTTGTCTGGTACCACTGCTGCCTCCCAGACCCATTGCCCAACTGTGCTCTGTTGCAGTGTTATTATATTTAATTTGTCCTTCAGTTATTCCCAGAGACTCCAGCCAGGAATCTGTGACTGTGATGCTATGTTCGGTGTCAAACATATTCACATGACCCCTGCATTATGTATGCACAGTCCAAAAAATCATAATACAAATTATAAAGGACCATAGAAACAGCTGGAGTGGTTCAGCCCAAGGTTCATGTAGCCGAGTGTTTTCTCTCCAGCTGTGGCCATGAATAAGATGCCTAGGAAAAGAAAGGAAAAGAACAAGATATTTTATATTCTCCCCTACTTCTTTTCCTAGATCTCCCCTCCACCATCAATTCTTTTTCTGATCAAGGGATTTCCAATGCCATCGTAGGACCAGTGGGTCCATCTTCCAAGTGCTTTTCCAGTCTTCCCGTGGAGCTCCTCAGTAAGCTTCTTACACCCACAGCGCTTTCCAGCGAGGAGATATGCCACAGCCTGTGTGAGCTACTGCCCCCATTGTGTGGTTTTGAACTGAGCTCCTGTTGGCTTTGGTTGGTGTCTCTTAGTCCGAGTGACTGGAGAGGCAAGGAGCAGCCAATCCCCACCTGCCCTCTGGGCATGTTGGACACTGATATCCGCCACATGCTGCAGCATCCCAGCCCACTCTCATGGTGCATGTATGGCAACTGCTTCAGACTTTGATCATCCTGGTTGCGTTTCTCTGAAGCTTTCCCAGTGGTTTGGATTTGGTTTTTTTCCTAATTTCTCGTTTTTAGAACAGAAGAGTTCCTGTCCCTGTTCTCTATGTTCTTGTGGGGTGGGTTTTGCTATTATTCCAGATTTGGAAGTATTTAACTTCTAGGAAACAACTTCATTAAGTTTCTCCAGTTCATATGTTCTGCTACAAGAAAGAATTTGGTGTTCAGCAACTGGCAATGTTCATTAACAATGACTTTTTTTTTCTTTGGTTTGTTTGTTTGGATTTTTTTAGTGGTGGTTGCTGTTGTTTGTTCTGGTTTTAATCATTTATCCTTATTCTTATTTCTGAAAGTGTTCAAAACTGAATGGGGTAATAAATAGATTTAAGGAAGAGTGTTGGTTGTTCTTCTGTTGTTTTTATGGACTTTGGGTACTCTTAACTCCTTCAGTCAATTTTTTCCTATCTCCTACTGTGTGCTGGGAAAGATACAAGTGCAAAGTATAGCACTTGTTTGATTTTGTGCCACGTTCAGCTGTATTAATACCCCTAATGGGAGCAGTCTTTGCCTTCTGTCTGTCTGCCCAGCTCACCCTCCAGTGAGTTGCAAAAGCCATACTCTACCTTTATTATTTTTTCCCCTCTTTTTCACATCATCTGTCTTTCTCCATTTGCTCAGACAAATAAGTGATAAAAGCGAATGATGATCTTTTTAACACCACAGGAAGAAAGATGCATTATGAGACAAGAGAGACCTCTTGTTTACAGCGAGTTATTTTTGGTAATTAGCCATTTGTAGAGGAAGATGAGCCTCCGCTCATAAAGTCAGCATGCCGTAATTTAGGGGACTCTGAATGGAAGTCGAACGTTTGCCTGAATTGGAAATGTTAATTGTATGCATTTAGAAATAAACAAATGGCTGTTTTTTTTTCTTTGCAGGAAACAGACTGAACAAAGACCTGAGACATTACCTCAACCAGAGATTTCAGAAAGGATCACCAGATCACGATCTACAGCAGACTATTCGAGATAACCTTTATCGCCATGCTGTGCCTTGTAAGTAACAAAACATTGACCTGGTGGTTTACAAGTAGTAGAATTTGATTTTTATTTGAGGCAGCCTTCATGTGGTGGTGTGTGTGGCTCCAGGGGAGACTCGGTTTATAACTTGGGCAGATGTCTGTGAGTGACAGCAGAGAGGACTCAGGTAGGACTGAAAAGGAAGCCAGTTCATCCTTGCTCTGTGCTTTTTTGATGCCTTTTTGGAACAGTTGTTGGTTTGATGCAGGCTTGTGATGCTCACTGCAAAGAAAAAATATGCTCAAAAGCAGCCATGAAGTGAGTACTTGCCTTAGAAATAGTCTTGATTAATATCATTATGGTGGATGTCACTTTATTGGTTTGAAACCTATGAAGGATAAAAACCTGCTTGTATTTTTATTTCTTTAGCAGAACTTTGTCTGGTGCTTATTTAACTTGTGAAATTGAACAGCATTTTATGGCTTGGTGCCATTTCAGCAAGCAACTGCCACTTTTGGAAGGTCATCCTCAATCCGAGTAGGAGATAGCAGCAAGAGGTAGTAAAGCTGAGAAAATAATGCTCTTTTTCACCAGGAGGAAAACTGTGAAGTTTAGAGAGTGTCATCTTTAGAATTTCAGAATTTTTATGGAAAATAAGACTATCCTTCACATTTTGAGGAGATATACTAAGAGTGGAGAATGATCCAGTTACATTGCACTGCTGTTTGGCGTTACCCAGCTGCCAGGAGAGGCTGTTCTAAAGCCAAGGTTTTCCAGCCTGAACTTTGATGAGCTGTGGGGATTATGGTATGCCTTTCAGATCAGGCTGGGATAAAAACTACTAAGTATCTTGGTTATAGCCTACTGAGATGAGCAGCAAAGTATTTGCAAGTTTTCCTTGTCAACGTGAATCAGAGATTGTTTATCTTCGTAGACTTATATAAATATTGAATAATGATGTTGCCACTCAGAAATCAGTATTTGGCAACAAATATTGGATAATGGTACATAGATTGAAAATGGCTATTACTCTAAGCGTTGCATTAAGTGTGTAGGACCAGAGTTAAAATTGTGTGGTAACACTGACAAACATTGATTCTTCAAACGGCAGATGCTGTATATCACTGTTGAGATTACTCTCATTTTATCAATGGAAAGCATGGACCAAATTACGTTTAAAGTGTTGTGCATGGACATAAAGAATAAATATGGATTATGATTTTCTGTTGAAGACTTCCATTTTCCATTTTGTTGGTGTGAAATATAATTGGGTTTCAATCATCTAACCTGCCAAGCTGGAGGTTTCTAAAGTACAACTGCGGAAAATGCCTTCTAGGAGAGCATGGGCAGTGTTGGGCTTGGGAAATGCAATGTCATGATGCTAATGTCCTTCTGCTTATGTGTTATATTCCAATTTCTAAAGCAGCAAATAAAGCAAATGAGCATAAGTTCTGTGGAAGCATTTTGTGGGTTGCCAAGGTGACATTTTGAAATGCTTCCTATTGATTCTTTTCTCTGATTTATTGAACTTGATGGTGAGCCAAACTGCTTGGACTCACTAAAGACTTCTGATTTAAAATTAAGAGCAGCGAAAGTGATTCCTGCCTTTTAGAAATAGCTGGGGGAGGTACAGGTTGTCAATGTATTAAGAACATCATCAGTACTTTTGTTCCATTTATGAAACAAATGGAAAATCTGAGAAGCAGAGTCCATTATCACGTGTCTCCGTACTTGCTGTGTTGTAAACCAGGTAGCATTTAATTTTTTTTCTTCGTGTACTTTGGGGATGGCATTAGTGGTAGCTTTTATGAATAATGCTAATGTTCATATGTGAATTTGAATGAGACTGCACGCACAGTGGGTTGGAATGCTTTTCAGGTTGCAAGATTAATCTAGCTGTACAATCATAGTTTTATTCCTTGGTACATGTGATCAGAAAATCCAGAGCCCTGGGCCAATCTCTAGTGCTAATGGATTATGAAGTCTTGTATTTTGAAAATGGAATTCCCTGCTGATTATGTGGTAAACATGAACCAGAACACAAGGTCACTTGGACTGAGCATGCTTGGCCTGACAGCTGCTTTTTGTTGTCCTAATATAAAGGGTAAATGAAGTGATAATTAATGAATGCAAAATGGAGAAAGGGATGTTAACCAGTTCTTCCCCAGTAAGAATCCTGTGTGCTTCAGCTCTGACTAGTTTGGTGCAGGCAGTGAGAAAACCCAGAGGGCTTCTGTTTCCCACACAGCAGGTGCTGGTTGTTCAGCTGACTTAGGAACCAAGTGAAGACATGGCAATAGTTTTTGTAGAAGACAGAGGTCAAGTAGAGGGGAGGAAAGATGCAGGAAGTTTGACTTGACCTCATTATTACATGACTGACACGCTTCCAAAGCGTCATTTACATTTTTACTTTGGGAGAGTTGGTTAAGAATTTGCTGTATGTTCTGGTGAACAATCAAGGGTAAGAGAGACGGTTGATGCAGCTCCCAAAGGGCATCGAGCATTGCCTAAATGGGTGACAAAGGGACAGTTTTCTGAGAGACCAGAGGACTTTATCTCTAAATGTGGGAGCTGTCATAAAGAAATGGACATGAAAGTATTGAAACAGAACAATGAACCTCACGGTGGTTTTTCCAAACTGAAGTCTTCCCCTGCTCCTCAGTGCCATCAAGCACGCTTCCCAAAAGTCTTTTTGCCCTCAGCTCCCTGCTACCCATTGAGCAGATTCTTTCCTGCGAAGACCTGTAGTAAACAACAGCTGTGAGAAGCTTTCAGGTGGCCTCTGAGTTTTGTTGTCATGCCATCACGAGTGTTCTGCTGTTACTATCACACCAAACGCACAAGTTTATTTACAGACCCAAAGTGTTCTCCTCCAGAGTTTACAACTTCAGCGTTCTGAAAGGGAGAGAGACAGGAATTCTTATTTATGCCTTTGGACGGTGCATAATTGCTAAGGAATCCCTACATTTATGTTCTACAAATATTTGAAAGAGTTCAGCCACTGAACTTGCTTTTATTTCAGCTGTGTGTTATATTTCCCTTACTTTCTTCCTGATGCTCTAACCTCACTGTTAACTTCATATGCTTTTACAGTGGTTTTGTCTTCTGGTTAAGAAAAAACAGGACCTTAAATTTGTGCAAAGTTATTCTCCTTATGTGGTTGTGTAAACAAACTGTTCCTATCCTGAACGTGTAGGATCCAGTGTCAAAACTAGAAAAAAATCTCAAATACATCATCCATATCAGCGAGATATTGATCCAGACTCAAGCTATCCCCTTTGCCTCGTTTTGTTTTAAGGCACCACATTTTTCCTGCTGTCTGATGTGCCTAATGAAGATCACCAGAAATAATGCTCTGTTTGTGGGATAGCTGATGGCTCCATTGAGCTTGCAGTAGACTGTGAATCTGCAACAGTTTGATGATTACTGACTGGCCATGACTGTACCAAAAGTTCTTTGACTGATGCAGAGACTTTGCCCACAGCTTATTTCTAGTGTAGATTTCACCTGTTCCAGCTCAATTTTGCCAGCGTAAGCTCTTAAAAATGAACAGTGGGTTTACCAGCTGTATGGGGCATCTCACTGGGGCCCCTTGTGACTTGTCCAAGCCCAGCTGTGCTATCAGAAGTTGATGTGGCTTGTACTACATCTGATTTGGGGGGAGGCTGAGTGCGTGGTGCAGAGTGTGTCAGCATCCTGGCATTAGATTTCACAGAGTGTTTCTTAAGATTGGTGTATTTGAAGGTTTACTTAGTGAAAAATGTGATGAGTTGGAAGTACATGTAAGAATATATCTATTAAATAGTAGCCTTACCCCGGGATATCTGTGCAGTAGTGTTAATTGAGAAAGATGTGTGATAGCAACTTACTTTAATGTTATAGTGCAGCAGCAGCGTGTCTAAACCACTGTTCATGGAAGGCTGAACAGACAAGATTATCTTCCTCATTTTGAAATGATGGTAGAGGGCATCTGTTTAAAATAAACAAGTACTGGCCATTTGTCCTAGTTGCTTTTTCTCAACAACCTGACAGCAGCTTTCTTTTCACAGTGTATCGAGAAGAATCAGAGAGATGGTATTATTTCCGTAAAAAAAGCNTTTGCCCACAGCTTATTTCTAGTGTAGATTTCACCTGTTCCAGCTCAATTTTGCCAGCGTAAGCTCTTAAAAATGAACAGTGGGTTTACCAGCTGTATGGGGCATCTCACTGGGGCCCCTTGTGACTTGTCCAAGCCCAGCTGTGCTATCAGAAGTTGATGTGGCTTGTACTACATCTGATTTGGGGGGAGGCTGAGTGCGTGGTGCAGAGTGTGTCAGCATCCTGGCATTAGATTTCACAGAGTGTTTCTTAAGATTGGTGTATTTGAAGGTTTACTTAGTGAAAAATGTGATGAGTTGGAAGTACATGTAAGAATATATCTATTAAATAGTAGCCTTACCCTGGGATATCTGTGCAGTAGTGTTAATTGAGAAAGATGTGTGATAGCAACTTACTTTAATGTTATAGTGCAGCAGCAGCGTGTCTAAACCACTGTTCATGGAAGGCTGAACAGACAAGATTATCTTCCTCATTTTGAAATGATGGTAGAGGGCATCTGTTTAAAATAAACAAGTACTGGCCATTTGTCCTAGTTGCTTTTTCTCAACAACCTGACAGCAGCTTTCTTTTCACAGTGTATCGAGAAGAATCAGAGAGATGGTATTATTTCCGTAAAAAAAGCTTTGGGGGGGGTTGTGGTTGTTGGTTTTTTTTCTCCTCTGAGCACATTTATTGCATCTCTACTTGTTTGAGTCCTGTGGGACATGCAGAAGCAGCTGTGGTAGCTCTGGCATCTGCAGCTTTACTTGTCAAAACAGTGTACCTGGTGCAGGCATGGCTGAAAAATAACAGACCGGTGGTCCCCTCCCTGTCCACGTGTATTCTGTGTTTGTCTTATTTCGTGCCATGTGATTGGGTTTTTTTGCCAGGCTGTGGTCTTATGAAGCAAAACTCTGGAAAATGCAAGGTTTTTTTGACGGTAGGTGAAGCAGAGACAATGGGATGGCTAACCTAGAGTTAAGTCTTAGATGTCAGCCTAGACACTCTGTGGCAATCTTTTCTTCTTCTTCTTCCCAAAATTGGCTTTTAAAACCTCGGGAGGTCATCATTCAACACTTGATTCACTTTCCCAAAACAAGTACATGCCCTTAGATTAATTGGCTGGAGAGTTTAATGTTAGAGATTTACCACTTTGATGTCTGCTGTCTGTTCTCTCACCTTCCCGGAGTTTGATCTGTTCCTCGGTCTTCAATTATAGCACAGTAGCTCCAACTGTGCTATGGGAGAACATGGAGTGAGATGGAAAGGAATGGATAAAAATCAATAGTGTAAGAGTACAGTGATCTGTAAGGAGGCTCAGAAAAAGGCAGTGACACCCAGGCACCTGGCTGGTCTGAGCGCTCGCATACCAGTGGGAAATCTGACGGTGAGTGTCTTTATTCCAAGTGATCTGCTGGTGCAAAAGAAAAGTTTCCTTTCTAAGGAAAACAAATATTGTAAAAGGAAGCTTCACAGTATTTACTGGATGTACTTGAGTGGATATAGAAGAGCACATTGAACTCCATTATCTGGATTAAATGTTTTCATGGATAACTGCACTACCAAAGGGTATTTTGGTTGCTCCAGGAACAGGATGAGCTGCTGTATGCATAACCACCGTCATCCACAGCTAATGGAGGGCTAGAGGGACCCAGTGGGCTGCGGTGTGATGAAACTGCTGTCAAACACGCAGGCTTAGGTGATTTCCCAGGATAGCTTTTAAAGTCCTGTAGTACTGGCTTCCCCATAAGTATTGCTGAACTTCAAAACGAATTGATGGAAGGGATATGCAAACCAGCTCACAGAAAGTTCTTTTCTTAAGAATATAGAGTATAATAGTATATCAGTATACTGGGAAAAATTATTGAAATGAAACAGAAAGACCTTTTTGATACAAATGCATGTGGTTTTTACATGTGGGGATATTTGAGTCACAATTTTCAAGTTATTTTTAGTTACCAATTTTTATTAAGGCTAAACAGAATCACTGACAGTGCACATAATTCTTCTTCACAGGTAATAAATCATCAGTTTATGTACACAAATGTTCTTTGAATTCTCAAAAGCTTTCCAGACCTGCAGCAGTATTTATTATCCAAGTACCTTTTGTTGCAATTCCCTTCCTAGAGGTGTGATTCTGCTTTTGTAATGAGAAAAAGTTGCGGTGTCCATGAAATATTCATTTCATGGCCTGCATTGATAAGGTGATGAACAGCAGACTGATCTTTTTTTTTCTAACACACAACACATAATTAATTGTTTTACAAGATTTATGTTAGGAAAAAGTTCTAAGTATTTTTTACTATGGTGTCCTTATCACTAGGGTGGAACAGGCAGGTACTGGCAGTATGTAAAGGTAATTTTCCTCAAGAACACTTGCTTGTGAGCCTGTCTAACTCTGAAGAATGTGAGGCATGTTTTCCATGCCAGCTAATGTACGCACATTTACTTTTTCCTGTATTTTCCGCAGGGACTGAGCACAACCAGTGGGTTTAGAAAATCCTTATGGCTGTGTCCCTGGGAGTGCAGAATTGCAGCAGAGTCCCCTGCAGTTTTCAGGGATATAATTATTTCATGTCTTAGTGAACCAGACGTGTTTTCACTTTTTGAGAGAGAAAAGTGCCCTGTTTTGAGCAACAGGGCTAATGTTTCTGTAGTTTAGTTCCTTTCTATAGACAGTCATTTCTGTTTAATCTGGGAAACTTCAGACCTTTTTTCCATCTGCTCTGTCCTTCCAGATCAATAGTGCATTTTGTGCCAGTGGAACTATCAGGCATTTTTTTTTCTCCCTTTCCCCACATTTAGAAATAAAAGCACTTATGATAGCAAATATTGCTCCATCTGCTTACCCATTTGTGAGGAATAGCTTTTTTTGTATTTCACTGTACACCCAGTTGAAATTGCATGAGACACCAGAGAACAGTACAAAGCAGAAGAGCTCAGCCTTATAGGCTCTCCCATGCCACTTGCCAAAGGAGATTTGGGTAAGAAGTGTGGGAAGAGATTACACGGCTATTTTTCTTTGTATTCTTTGTTTAGTCCCTAGTGTACTTAATTTTGCTTTTTTTCATCACAGTTGCTTTGTACTATGGCAAGGCATCTGCAAGTGAGTATTTAGGTAGTGTGAACAATGGCTGTGCATATGTTTTAAAACTTAAACGTTGGTTGTGGGTCTCTGGGAAAGCAGAGAGCTGCTGCAGCTCTTAGGAGGCTGAAGGGGTGGAGATGAATTGCCCCATATTATTTGCTTCAAAACTGGCTCTGTTTTGCCATAGTTTTTCATATGATGTCCCAGGCTCCTGATTAGGTCTTTTGTGATGGCTACAGTGTCCCAGCTGTTCGTTTCATTGTGGTGGTTTCATTTCTTTTCACCTACCACCATGTATTTGTTCAAGGTTTACAGTGTATTGATTATGCTACAAGCCAAGAGAATGAGTGTTCCAGGCAGAAGGAAATTTCAAATGAGTAAAAATTAAATGTGTAGCTGTTCTTTACCCTGTTCTCCCACTCCTCTTTCTGTGTGGTTTTCATATTTGATATTTCCTGATTAATCACCTTGAGAAAGCATCCATTGCTCTGTATAGGTATGTCTGTGCTTGGATGTGTTGGTTTGCATGGTGGTGTCACAGTTATAAAAGTCCCATGCTTCTTTCATCAATGATGTCATTAATTAAAAGAGGAAACCATAAAACCCTATTTACATTATATTATTCTGGTCCTTTGCGGTACCTGCAATGTAGTATGGGCAAAACTGGTGACACTGCAGAGGAGGAATTGCCTGTGTGATTCCCAGTCACATCTGTTTCTGCCGTAACAGCCTGTGAGCCCAGGAGGGCAATGGCAGATGCAAACTCCTGACAGTTTGATAGGGATGCAGACTTGTTAAACTTCATCTTCAAACAATTATCCTTTTTTAAAAAACATTACCATGCTTCTTCACATAAAGCATGCTGTATCGGTCCTCTAAATCCTTTCTCTCTTTATTTCAGCAGAGAGATTAGCCATGTAATCATTTATAAAGCTGTTTAGATTCTTCTAGCTGGTTTTCTCTGGGGAGAGTCATACCCAGTACCTTTACTAGGAGTAACTCTGTAAATTAATCTTCATTGATTTCTTTTCCCCCCACCCCCAGTGAATAAGAAAGCAGAAAAAAATTGAACAAATATTTCTAGTTCTACCCTTATTGAAGAAGAAATAAATCTTCTCTATTGCTCAAAATGGTCTAGATGTATCCTCTTGAATAATTAGAGCTTTGAGTTATGAAGTCAAGATTCCTGGGTCTTAGCCAGAGCAGATTTGTTTAAGGAGGACACTAGTTCCCTGAATTCCTTTTAAAGGGCTTTGTAATATCCCAGACTGCTCTTAATTAGTGATTTAAGACAGAATACATCTGTTTAAGTGAGGATTGTGAAAATTATTATTTAAATGGAAATGTTTAAAAAATGGCTCTTTGAAAGGCTAATGTATCTTCATAATGAGATGTGTATCACAGAGTACCAGGAGGATAGTGATCTGCAGTTCTTCTTGCAGGTTCTTTTGGGAGCAGAAAATGGAGAAGAACATCAAAGACCCTTGGAAGCATCATCTGCCATTGAATTATATTTCATGCTTCATCATTCATTCACTAGCTACACTTTTTCTTTAAACTTCAGGTTTAAAACTCCATTTATTAGGAGGGATAAAAAAGAACAACTGATGATGTTGGTAAAAGGAGGTATGTTGGAAGAAGTAGCATTGCTTATTAGGTAAATTGATGATATCATTATTGTCTCAGACCATAATGGCAACTCAAATACTGCCACTAAAGTAAGAGTTTTCCTTCCAAATTTAAAACTACTTAATGAACATTGCCATATACTAAAAATGTGCAGGTAATCTTTGCTGTATTGAGGCTATGAACTGGTGAACCTCAAATGAGGGACTGGGCAGGTAATGGGGGAAAGGAGAACTCCAAATTAAGAAGCTACTACTTTTAGCAAACTCTTCCTGGAATACCTGAAGAGATGGATATTTATAAATGCAGCATTACCATCTCCTGTTGTTCATGGGTGTTGAATTGGTAATGAAAAGCTTGAAACTAGGTATTTTGACTCTTTTTCATTTCATAGAATGGTTTGAGTTGGAAGGGGCCTTTAAGGTCATTTAGTTCCATCCCCTTGCTGTGGCCAGGGACACCTCCCACTGGATCAGGTTGCTCAAAGCACCATCCCAACCTGGCCTCGAACACCTCCAGATATGGAGCAGCCAGGACTTCTCTAGGCAGCCTTTGCCAGTGCCTCACCATCGTCACAGTAAAAAAATTCTTCCTAATAAATAATCAAAATCTCTCTTCTTTCAGTTTAAAGGTTTTACCTTTCATCATATATCTGCACTCCCTGATAGAGAGCATCTCTCTAACTTTCTTGCAGCCACTTTAAGCACTGGAAGGCTACTATAAATTGTCCCCAGAACCTTTTTTTTCTCTAGAGTGAACAACCTTAAGTCTCTCAGCCTGTTCTCATAGGGCAGGTGCTTCAGCCTTCTGACCATCTTTGTGGTCTCTTCTGGACTCTTTATAACAGTTTCATGGCCTTCCTGTGCTGAGGGCTCCAGAACTGGATGCAGCAGTAGTAACAGTACCTGTTAGTTTCTGAGCCCTTACTGCCTTCTTTGCTCATGGTTCCCTAAGATGTGGGGAGTTGGTGTTTTGTTCAGAGGAGGCTAATACATGAGAGCTGAAAATCTGCTTGAGTAGCGAGGTTATTTTCAGCTCTCCTGAAACCAGGTATGTAAGTTTTGAGAAAAGCAGCAAGTGTTGCAAGATGTGCAATAGAGTTGAGAGAACGCAGGAGTACATTAAATGGCAATGCAGACGTAGGAAGATGGGACTCAACAGTGAGCAGTGTACACATTTCATAATGTCCATAAATATCTTTCCCATCTTTGTGTTCCCGTAATTTTAAATGTATATTTTGCTACCTTACTTACCCTTCTGCAATGTGCTGCAAAACACCCTGTGTTTTCTGGGAGGGAGCAGCTGATGAGATGCGATAATGCTGCTCCTGTGTAACCACACATTGACAGACATTCTGCAAATTGCCCACATTACAGAGCATTGATGATACCATTAAAATGGTAAATTTAATATTATAGTATATTAGATTTCTCCCTCATTAACTCTGATCTGATAAACAACCTCTGGCATATTTTGAGGGTAATAGTCACCTTGCAATCATTACTGCTCCTCTCTTTCTGGTATTTCAAGCTCCTATAGATTTATAGTTCTTCTGTCATCTAATCTGTACTTACTCCTTTATTTTTTTTTCTTTGAACTTGTGCTCACAAGCAGATCTTTTCCTAGAGGGCCCTGGGCTTGCAATTAACACTTCACAGCAAGAATTAAGTCATCCTAAATTCCATTCCTGAGTTTTAGGACAAAATTGGTTTTAGAGAATAAAATGAACCTGATGGTCCCTGGGTCTCGAGGTGTTTTTGTACTAGGTGCTTTGTAAGGGTTGGTGCAGGGGATTGCTGGTCACAGTGGTTGAGCTCTCGGCTTTTGCAAACAGGTATCAGAGCAGCGTCTAAAAATTTAACGCTGAAGATATAGGTGGTGAAGGAGCAGGTGGGTGCTGAGGCAGGGGTTGTGGTGAGTGCTGGGTACAGCCCTACCAGGCAGAGCAGCCGTGCTGCAACCCGCTTGGGAGCTGGAGAAGCTGAAGAAGACATTTTCAACTCTTGTCTCTCCAGCCGGGACAACTTTTACTCCCAAAAGTTAATCCTCAAGCAGCCAAACCATGAGCCACAGTTTAACAAAGTAACCTTAGCTCTTCTCCACTGGCAGGGAGGTTTCTGTGGAGGTACCGCTTGGCTCCTTGTTTTCCTAAGTGAGTCATGGTTTAATTAGAGCGCTGTCTCGGGGAGGAGGTGGTTGTTATACATCACCTATCACAATGTAAAAGTGGAAAGCGGCACTGAAAACGCTGACCCTTAATCTGAAGTGCACCATCTGTGTTTTATTTCCACATCTTGCTGAGTTTACAGTTATTTGAATTCACAGTTTGTTCCCCATTTGCTGTTCCCACATGGTAAGTGAATTGGATCCAAACTGTACTGATGAAAGATTGAGAAGTCTGTTGGAGAAGTTTGTTCCTACCTACAAGAGTGTTCTATCTCACACTTCTTCCACCCTGTGAGTTAAATCCCAGCTGTATAATCTTGCCTCAAGATGGTCTTCTTTCATGGTGGGAAGTTGGGGTTACCGTAAGGACAAAGGCTCCTTTCCCCATCCTGAAATGCTTTATGGTTTGCTTTTCTGCTCAGGAAAAGGTCGAGAGTTCTCTCACATTTAACAAAGTATTTAACAAAGTATTTGCTTTACTGTTCCAGTAAATTTGTGCGGATGTTTGTCTGGTGGTGCTTCGTATTGGAGCACCACTCTTAGTTAATAGTTTTTCTTTGTTAGTATGAGCCAAAGGGTTTGATGCTAAAACAAGACTGGGTATAACATAATGAAAGGTGCTGTAATTACAATTATAACAGTTTTCATGGTGCATCTTTGAATTACTCTGATTTTAGAATGAGCAAGCAGCTCTCAACCAGGTTGAATTTCATTTATTCTCCTTTGTTTTTTATTCATTCTACTGACAGTAACCATTTTCTTCAGACATAACTAACTGTAAAAAAGGATATAAAATTTAAACATGTTGTATTTCAAAAGCAAGCCATCAAAATGCTGAAGGCTGTATAAACTTAAATACCTTCTTTGGCTTTTGCTGTAGACCACACAAGCTCTGAGAAATTGATTACTCTGGTGCTGGAAGGGGCTTTCATGATACAGAAACAGAGGTTTGCATTGAATATCTTTCTTTGTGTGTGGGACTTTTTTTGGAAAGAGAAAAAGCCTTTAAACCCCAGATTAAAAATAAGTCATTTCATTGCTTCCTCCTCCTCCTTCTAAATCTTTTGAAAGAGTTTTCATAAATGATTGGGTAGCTGCATCTCTGAATAAATGTAAAGTAAAAAGTTCTGTTTCTTTTTAAATGAAGAGGCTTTTTTCTGGAATGTCCCATTTAGGTGCTTGCCTCCTTGAACTATCGTCTGGTGAGAGAGTTGTGGTCTGGCTTGTGCAGATGTTTTTATTTGTTTTGTGGACATGGAAAGGAGGGGCAAGGAATTAAGAGTTACTTATTTTCATATTGCAGTTTTCAAATGTAGGGTACTCCAAACCCATCCACGTCACAGGCTTTAGACTTCTCATATGGACCATTAGCTGGCTGGACATATATACAAGGAACAACCTACACCCCAGTGAGGCTTTATTTGAAAGAAGGGGAAGGTGAATCTTGACAAAAGAATTTTTGTCTTTTCAATCAAGAGATACGTAATGGGCCAGCACCTTGGGACAGATGATGTTTTCAGGAAAATATTTATGCTCCATAAAATTAAGAGTGTTTTATTTATTTATAATTAGGCTGTTCTCCCATTTATGGGTGGCTATTCCTCTTATAAAGGGTGTATAAGGCTTGCTATCTCTTATGGTGGCATTTTGCCCCTACTCAGTTCAAACACATTGGGGATCAGGTACTTCAGCAAGAGCAGCTGCTGTGTGGAACAGAGAGGTGATGGTTTTCCCTTGCGTTGCGTGGTCCTCACATGCTTGTGAGCAGTTATCTGCATCTACACCAGCACCAAGCTGCTTTGGAGGCAATGGTTGTGAGCTGATGAGGTTCAAAACATCTGTATATTCCAGCAGCAGTGGTGGTTGCTGTCCCTGCCGTGCCTGAGCTCTGGTCCATGGGAGCACAGCACCCTGTGTGCGCACATCCCACTGGCACCTCCCCTATGTTCTTCAAGATCCTCATATCTGGGCTGCCTCAGTGGAGTGGCTGTTGAACAGCAGGGAGCAGGTTTCCTTGCAAGGCTGGAGTCCCCTGTGATTTCAGTGCTGCATCTAAGTAATCCTGTCCTGTGAGATATGTGGAAAGCATCCAAGACGGACACCTGCTGGCTCTGAAGCAGTCAAGTGCTTTTTCCAAAATATCTTTGGCCCTGTTCTTGATGTTTACTTTTAAAAAGATACAGGCATGTGTTGGCTGCAAAAGAAAGGAAAAATAAAGCCAACCCTATATTGCTACTGTCACTGAAATTCCCTGCAGATTTTAAAGGAAGATGAAAGTTCCTGCTTTAAGAGAAACTCAAAGCCCTTGGGGCAAGCACAGCAGAAAACAGAAAGATGCTCTGTATTCTGTCTTATTGCTTGTAGAAGTGAGCGCTGCATCTCCTACGAAGGGAGACAGAACTAGGAATAAATATACACATAGTTCCCCCTTTCTTCAGCCTCACAGACTAGGACAATACCATTGTACACTTCCCTGGGCATATTCTCAAACAGCAGCTCCGTGGAGGTGACTGAGAAATAAAAAGGGTGAGGGAAAAAGAAGAAGGGAGGTGGGGGGAAATCTGCCTGGTGGTATTTCACATCTCCAGCATACCCAGGTGCTTTTTAATCCCTCTGGCCTACATATTCCACAGCCCCTAGGAATAGAGGAGTCGTGATGTAATGCTCTTTTCCTCACACTCCCAGCTTAAATACAGATGGAAATTGTTGTCATGTGTTAGAAATGTCACCAATAATATAAAAGGCAGCCTTCTGCATTCTCCCTTTTGCACTGTCAGCTGCTGCTGCCAGCTTATTCTTCCCTCTCAAACCTATTGTCATGTGGCAGAAGCCCTGATGTAAGTAAGCCCTGTCCTCCCCCTGCTTATGATCCCTGCATTTTTTATTCCCCTCTGCTGCAGTGCTGAGGATCATTACATACCACGACTTAAAGACAAGACCTCACAAAGGAAGGATTAATCTTGTATTTGTGCTTGAATTTCGAAGGAGCCAGGCAAGTGAGAATGTTCTGTTGTATTCTCTTTTTTTTTCCTCTTTCCTAGATGCTAACGTAGGAAATAATAAGTGGTAAATGTGATAAGCTAGGTCTGTGTTTACTGAGCGATCCCAGCGGCTCCTCAGCTGCAGGTTGTGTGCATGGAAGGAACCGAGCGGGCTATAGGGGAGCCTGTGGGGCTGGGGAGGGAGCTGCACAGCGGAGCTGCACAGCCTTAGCCCAGCCCGAGAGGACAGATGGCTGGTACTGCTTTTTAATTCATCAAGCGAGCTTTACGTGAGGCCCGTTGGCGAGCGGGTGCGCTGCGAAAAGCGGGGTCACTGGGCACGAATAGGCTGAGATCAGGACCAGATGCCTGCCGAACAATGGGGCTTTTGAGAGAAATGCGGGAGGAAGCGTGGCGCTGGCTTTGTACTGCCTCCGCATTGCAGGTTGGAATGGGGCAGCTCCGATTTAATGAAGTGCATTCCTAAACGTGGTCGTCAGCCCGAGCTGGGAGACAAGGGGACATGTCAGAAGGGGGCTTGTGGGGCCAGCGTGGGGGGGAGCGATCCACTGATGGATCGCCCCGAACAATGCGGTCTTAGTGTTGGATGGGAAAAACCATCAATACATCCCTGTGCATATTAATGCGATATAGCAGGTGTTGCTAAATGTCTGTCCCCGCATTGTTCTTCCGCGGCTCAGCTGAGGAGGGGGCAGGAAGGAGACCTTGTGAGGGACGCACTCATCTGGGGTAGAAATGTAGCTGCTCCCCAGATGGCCGCGCGTGACAGGAGTAAAGCGGGAGGCGAGGATTGGCGCGTGTTTCTACTCTGGGGTGACAGTGTGGGGCAAGGTGCTGGCTGCTGTGAGCTGAGCTGGGCAGTGGTGCCCTGTGCTGGCTCCAGCAAGCAACGGGATGGGGAGGGCAGACTGAGAGGCTGCTTACAGCTTAAAGGCATCACAGGACCAGGAGGGGCCTTTTCCTGCAAATTGTCCCTAAACTAAGCAGGTGTGAGGTATGGGAAGTGAATCTCCTGAGAACAGGCTGGGTCACTGGGGCAGAGAGGGAGGAGGCAGAGATGGTGTTTCAGCTGGAATTAAGCAGCGAGAGAGTTAAAAAGGGCATATTTTTTCAGCCTCTTCAGAAATACATCAATTGTGAATGAGTTGCAGAAGCTGTGTGCGAATTGCAACAAACAAGGTGTACAACATCTATGAAACAAAAGGAAATATCCATTTCTGCATTTGTGTGTATCCAGCTGCTGGACATAGCCCTCCTTAGGAGAGTTTTCTGTGTAACAGAATTAACGGCCCTAAATTCTCACAGCCACGCTAACCAGTGTAATTCCTGAAGGCTTGGGGAGGGAGGGGGAGTATTCATAGCCTGTCATGATTATGTGTATTTCTTAATAAAAAGACACCCATTTAATTGTTGCCATTGTGTTGTCTGCTCCCCTTGTGATTTGTGACATGCTATACTGTATTTGTCAGCAGAATGAAAGGGGTCTTTGTTCCTTATTCATATTATGGCACACTGCATCTCACTGAAAATGGAATATTTGCCCTTAGAGCTAACTTAGCTGGTGATCTGTGCCCACTGCTACTCGGGGAAGGGTTTCTGTTTTCTTTCCCAGGAGTTACAGACAAATTTACAGGCAAAGTCTTGTTTTATTTTATTTATTTGTTTTTGCATATTAGTGTGTTAATAGTGGTGAAGAGTGATCAGCTTCATTTGCCCACAGGACAGGTAAAAAGCGTGGTCGATGCCTGCAGCAGCTTCACCGATAACAGCTGCCTTTCCCTCTATCCCTTGTCTGTGGATGAATGGCCAAGTCGACCATGAACTAGGATTTAGTCCTTGTGCACCTTTGATCGCTTACTGCTGTGTAAACTGCCAACGAGAGTTTAGAAAAATAAACTGGGAGTCTGTGAGATGGACAAGCTTGTGTGTATTTCCAAAGGTTGACCAAGACCACAGATTAATAAGGGCAGTTACGGAAGGGCCAGCAAGCAGAGAGACTATTTGGGGAGGAACTTGTAGAGTGCATCTACTGGATTAGGTTATAGTATCATCTAACATCAACAGTGTTATCAGTTGCTACCTATTTACTGCCCTTTTAATGCTCTGGCTACTTGGGTATCAGCCTGCGTGCATGAGAATCGAATGGTTTACAAGTGCAGTGGCTGGAATTAGCAGCCAAAAAGGATCCAAATATAAGGCAATGCCTGCCCAGGAGAATAATAAGACTTCTAACACGCTTGCATTGCATAAATGTATGGAGCTCATTTTTAAATTGACCTACCAGGTTCAGCAGCTTGAGCTTTTTGTTGTTAACTCGCTTATTTTCTGCTCTGCAGTGCACAAGGGAAAATGGGCAAAATGTGAAGTGTAGCTCAGTCTCAGGGTCTGGCTTAGTAAGGGGCCAGATTGTGAACCTGTTGCCTGTTTATGTGTGCCTCCTCCTGCAAAGTGGGAAATGATATTGAGGAGTAACTTTGCTCTGGAGAGAACAAGGATTTGCTCAGCAGTGCAGAAGAGCGGGGAGTGTTTTCGCTCTTGCCAGTGTTTCCACTTGTTGTTGCCCACTGCTAGCTCCTGTCAAATGGAAGCAATGATGGATCCATGTAGATCCAAAAATGATGCTTCACTTCCTTCTGGGGAGCTGATAAAGGGGTGGTGAGAAAGAGCACAGGCAGCTGCTCCAGCGCACTTCAGCTGCCTGCTGTCAAAGTGTTGCAGAGCCAGGTTTTGCCATCACAGCAGTAAGCCTTTAAAGTTGAATTTCTTTCTTAGCTCTTCTAATGCAGATAATCCAACCTGCAATTTGAAGCTTAGAGTATCTCTTCTGCTGTTACTGACAACCCTTAGCACCAGAAAGGCTGTCATAGCAGTCCAAGTGTTGCCAAAAGGAAAAAGCAGCACTTCAAGCTATTAATTCAGCAGCAGAAGCTGATCAAATGGTGCTGATTTCTTGACTCTGTATTTGACTGTAATAATATGTACCCTGCGTTTCAGTCATGGAAGTTCATATGCTGCAGGTAAGGCTCTTGCCTGCACTTTGAAGCTTGTGTGTAGACACCTTTCTGATAGCTTTCCATATTTTCTAGCACACCTAGTCTTTGGTATTCAATAAAGCTTATTCAAAATGTGGGACTATTTTCAGTCAAATTCTGCTAAATCCTGTCCAGAAATCCTCTGAATATTTTGCTCTTGAATATTCCAGTAAGCGCGATGACTGGTTCACTGTGTTAATCCTATATGGTCTTTCTCTCTGCAGCTAATCCTGAGCTGTTGTTGCTGTTCTGTATATACATGAGTATGATGCTTTTCCCCTTCCCCTTGATGATATCCAGTAGAATTTCAACTGACTACTAGAAGATAATTGATCAAATGTGCTACTTGGCCTTCTTTTTTGTCCTTCTGGAGTATAAGAGTTGAGTTTCTTCTGCTTGAAAAATAAAACCTGGAAAAGTAGGAAAAATATCCTTGATCTGTTGTGCTCTGTCTTAAGACATGCTCTGGCTCTGTGCAGGATGTCTTCAGGAATTTCAGCTGTAGACAAGTCTGGAAGAAAAGACAACTTTAAAACAGGTTTCTAAATTCACATAGATGTGACTGAATTTCTGTCATGACTTCTCATTAATTAGAGGAGCTGAGCATAATGATGGCTGTAGTTAATAGAGTTCCCCTCAAATAAAGTTACTGGATTTTTCTAGTTTTTCCCTTGCACAGTTGGGGTTTTTGGTTGACTTTTTTGGTTGTGAGTTTTTAGAGTTTGGGGTTTTCTGTTGTTGTTCATTTGGTTGGGGTTTTTTTGCGGGGGATAGGTATTAAATCTGTATCTACCTGTGGGATATGTGCTTTGGCAAAATCTGTCCTTTTATGTTGGGGAAAAAACTTCACCTTTAGGACAGTTTGTATCACCTCAAAATTACTTCTAGAACATGTTTCAGATGTAGTAGAAAAGCTTGTATAAAGAAGGGAGACAGTTTAACCTCAGGTGGATTCCTCCACCACTGCTGATTTCACCCATGGGACAGACATTGTAGCAAGATGAGCATTCTTGCATAAAATGTGTTAATCTCAATATGCCCCACATTGGCTGATTGCATGGGTTGTTATATTTGACGTATGTGTGTAAATGCTCACACTTGCATTTAACTGCTAACACCAAAATCTAATGAACTAGAAATTCACAATCTCCTCCATCTTTCTTTGNCACTGGATCAGGTTACTCAAAGTCCCGTCCAACCTGGCCTTGAACACCTCCAGGAACTGGGCATCCAGGACTTCTCTGGGCAACCAGGCCAGAGCCTCACCACCCTCACAGTAACAAATTTCCTCCAAATATCTAATCTAAATCTCCCCTCTTTCAGCTTGAGTTCACCAAAAAATTGTGTAAAGTCAGCCCTAGGTGGGCTGTGCCTGAATGACTTTGTTGGATGTTTTCCTGAAAAATATCACCATTTGGAATAGGGGAAAATCTAGATGAATAGCTTAGTCCTGTGAACAACTGGAACATGGCTGTGGATATCTCTTACTGTATTGAAAAGTAGCTTCTTAAACAGAGGTGGTGTCCCACTTGGAATCAGCAGTGTTACCACCTCCTTCATTGGCCTTGAAAACTCTTGATCCATTGAAGACTGGAATTTTTTGTTTGTTTGTGTTTTGTTTAGGGTAAAACACTGCCTTTTAATGTGTTTGGAGATAAGATTAGAATAAGGCGCACACACAAAAAAAGCTTTGAAAGAGCCCTTTTACTGAAGTCATGTTATATTAGAAAAAAGTAAAGTTGCTCCTCTTTTTCCCTGTTTGCGCCCTCTTTGAGGACAGGTTACACCAGCCCCTTTGGGAGGTTTATTGCTAGCATTGAGAACACTGGAGTAGATTTTTTTTTACGGTAATTTAAATGAATGGAGAGCAGGCTGAATAATATCATGTAGAAGGTGCTATTGGAAATGCACACATTGTCAGCACTGCAGTGGTGATTAATAGTGTGTCATTTCTTTGATGGAGCGCTAACAATTCAGCACCAGAATGCAAGTCCTCGATAATGGCGGGAAGTGGCTGGGGGAAAAATAAAAAGTCTGTTCTTCCTCTCTTCCTGACGTGGATCACTGAAATAGCCTGAGGCTCAGACTGTCTCAGGAACCCAAGTCCATTTCTATAGCAGAAGCTGGGAGTGGGCTGTAGCCATGCAAGCTGCCTGTGCAGTGCTGGAGCGTTGGCTGGTGAAAGGTGTGTTTTGAACACCTTTCAGCTGACAAGTGCCTGGTGTTGACAAGGCAATATTTTAACATATGATAGTCTGTCTTCCTAAACTCTTGAGGGGAAAAAAAAAGAGTTTACCACATTTGCTTGAGTCACCTTCCATAAAGGTGTTTAAGGGATGGGTGGACAACGTGCTGAGGGGCATGGTTTAGTTTTTGGTGGGAATGGTTGGACTTGATGATCCGACGGGTCTTTTCCAACCTAATGATTCTATGATTTAGCTAAAACTGTCCTTTGCCTTTTCTACACAAAACCTTCCATTTCTATTTTTTTTTATGATGAAGATGAAGTCAACTAATTTTGAGTCCTAATCAGGAAGCAATTCACAGTCTCTGCTCATTATATCCTTCCCTTCACTCCTGGGACTGCCAGCGAGGATGTTGCACATCACCTGCTGATGAGATGATGTTTTTGTGAAGGAGCTGAATGCCCCAGAAAGTATTCTCAGAGTGCCAGACAGCTGGAAAACTGGAAAGGGCCTAGAAGGGCACAGCGAAGCTGGAGTTCTAGTGCTTGAGCTAGTTTTATCATCACTCTGCTAAGCAGATGCTCACCCCTTAGAGAGAACCCATCTTTAGTTGTATGTGGTCTGGGGGGTATGAAGGTTGAGCCCTGCTGTTCTCATTACATGAAGCTTCAGATTTTCTTTTGGTTATTAGGGTACAGCACAGAGCATTTAATTCCCCTTATCAGCTCCTTTAGACATTGTCTGATTTGATGGATTCTTTCCAATTTTTAATCCATTTTTCTCTTTCTCGTACTTCATATATTTTATTGTTTTATTAGTTCACTGGCCTTTTTGGGTCACTGCAGTCTAAGTATTCTGACTTTTATAAAGGTCTCGGTGACTAAATATTAGTGACCCCTATTCATCTTCCTTGTGCTTCTCCAAGGCAGTGCAGTTTGATTTTGAGCTGCACTGTGCTACAGTGTCAGTGAGTCCATCACATGGTGAATTAAAACCCATTTCTTCTCTGCAGATGAAGGTGTCCATTCAGTACATTATGTTGCAGAGTTTCTGCTTCAGTGTTTGGATAAATATGATCCCTGTTAAAGAGGTGTAGAGAAACATGCCTGTGGAGCTTCTCCAGACTAACTAAAATAGAGAAATGTACCATGACACAATTAAAAGTATATTGTTGGATCCAGGAGAGTCCTAGGAAAGATGAACAACCTAAGCATGATTGACTTGTACTTCCAATTAATATAAGAGTAATGGGAAGTAAATGGAAGAATTTATGGTATTGGCTTCATTAGGGAGCTTGTTATGCCAACAGAAGTCTTTGTGGAAGACTCAGCCTTATATTGGTAGGCTCATATTTTTGGGCATTCCTTGGGCACCACCCATGAGGCATTGTCCTAGCTCAGGCTCCGCCTCTTGTTCAGAGCTGAATAGACATGGTTTGAGGTTCCAAGGGTAGGAAGTCTCAGAATAGATGCTGCCATGTCTTGACCACTTGATGTATTATGTTCTGCCGTTATCCTGGAAAGTCTCATCAAACTGACATGTAACGCAAGAGCTTTCCTCTTGCTTGGACTTACTTTCTCCTGGTAACCCTCTGCCTCATTTGCTATTCCCTGCTGCACACTAAATTAAGTGAGAAATAGGTTTTATAAGTGAAATAAGAATGTCCAGCATCGGCACGGAAGAATCCCTGTGAAATATCTGCATGCACAAAATGAATCAAAACCTACTCAAGAATGGATGTGGCCTTTGGTGACTTGGACATACTTAATTTTGGAGATACTTTTTGCAGGCAGTTTTTTCAGTCTAACGTTGTAGCCTTTTTAAAAAGTCAAGGGGGAGCAAAGGAATATCCCAAAATTTTAATGTTCTACCTTCCTCCCTAAACTGAAAGTAAGCAGTTAAGGAGGAGCAGAGAACAACTATGACGAATTTCATCCTCAGTATTTAAAGTTTGGGAGACTTTCAAAAGGGAGCCACAGAAAGCAGAAGTTTATAATGAATTGTGTGGAACAAGCTTTTCAGATGTTGCCGCTGGCTGCATCTGACACATGCAGCGCTTAAATTTTTAAGCAAGAAGAGATCCTAATGCCACCCAAATGTTGCTTTTACATGTAAAATTCTTTGCATCTCTAGCTGCAAAATGGCACCCTGTCACCACAGGGAGATTTTTAAATTGAAGGACCTTTCTCTAGCAAAAGGTCTGCTTCACTGGAAAGGAGGTATGAGGGTGATATCATCTTTAAGGGCAAGCTGGTAAATGAGATAATAGTATCTCAGTGTGTTCTTTTAGTAAAATATTTGAAAGTGGCTCATTCCTGGTGAATTACCTGCTGACCTGATCCTCCAGCAGCCTTATTAAATAGTTGCCTGTTGTAATGTTCTTTGTGAAGTTAAAGTGTGTCCCACTGCACTAAGCACTATTTCAGATATCCCCATTACAACAAAAAGTCTTTATATAGTAATAGTGCAAGCTGATGGCTCTCATGGGTGCTTTATAATGAGGTTTTATGGTAACTGTTCTCTGATCCCTTTGCTTTTTACCAGTGTATCAAATTTACTCCATTTCTCTGTATTCAAAAAGCTTAACAAATTCGCTTTTTTGACTCCTCCAATGTTCCAAACAACAACACTGCTGATACAGAATGAGTTTACCAAAAGAAATAGTGGCATAAAATCAAGATATCTTTGCGCAGCACAGTTGCTTATGCTGGCATGGCTTAGTGAGCTTCTGCCCATCAGCTGAGCTGCTGTCACTACCCACGTATGTACTCCTTGCCCTCAGCAAATGCAGAATGAGATGAGTTAAAGTCTTAAACTTTTGTTATTGAAAAGCTTATACTGTGCTTGAGTATTGGGATGTCCTGATGCTGTTGTGTGGGCAGGGGTAACTTGATTTCTTTTGGTCATCTCTCTATAACCCCACAAGAGTTTTAAAAGCAAATAAATGTTTCTGTTCTCCATATGGTGGTAGGCAGCTGCCCTTCCTGGTGCTACTTGAGGCTTGTAATAGTGTTACAGCAACAGAAAAAAGGGGGTGTAGCCAGCACCTGAACAAACAATTGCACTTGTGCCTTGGGCTTTGAAACTGTATTCCTTGGATATTCTTGGGTGGAGTGGAAGAAATCTTAAACTCCTTTGATGTCTTTCCTGACCTCATGTCTAATTACATTGTTTTTTGATCGATTTCCCTCAGGAGTTCCTTATTTTAAATGCATTTTGCAAATACACATTTAAATAAGCCCGACATTACTAATTTTTGTAGTCTAGTTATTTATGTTGCTGACCATTCCCTCGGGACTTGAACCTCTTCCTACAGAGAATCTTCAGTGTGCTTCAAGAATCTGTGGTCTGTCCTTCCCAAAATGGAAAGCATCACTGGCTTTAAACCTTCTGGTTTTATTGCCTTGACTCTAATGCCTTCTCCCTGTGTGACTGTATTTGGTTTTATTCTGATGCATCAAGGCACTAAGAAAAAGGAACTCAGAGACTGCCAGTTCTGGTTCTTTATTTATACCAGTCAAGTTTGCCAAGTCCCATCTTTACATGTGGAGACTTGTGGCAGCAAGAGGTGGCAGCGTGCAGTGGGAACTGGTGGTCTGGACCACAGCTCTGCGCTAGGCCAACAGCAATTAGGATAGGCTGATGGGCATCTCCTACCTCTGTATTCTCTGGGAGCTTCCTGCCTTTGCACTGGCCTCCTTCATCTCCAGGGATGGTGACTCAGCCATCTCTCTAGGCAGCTTCATTTCTGCAAAAGTCAAGGTGCAGCCTTATCTGCCTTCAAAAAAGGGGATTGAGAAAATGACCCATCCTAGAATACTGCAAGCTCTGTTAATGGGGAGTGTTATGGCCGAGTGCAGCAATTGATCTTTTCATAGAGTCATAGAATTGTTTGATTGAAAAAGACCTCTCAGATCATCGTGTCCCACCATACCTGTCCACTACTAAACCATGTCCCTGAGCACTTCATCTACCTGTCTTTTAAATCCCTCTGGGGATGATGATGCAGCCATCTCCCTGGGCAGCTGTCCCAGTGCCTGAGAACCCTTTCACTGAAGACATTTTTCCAGATGTTTAATCTAAACCTCCCCTGATGCAACTTGAGGCCATTTCCTCTCATCCTATCCCTTATTACCTGGGAGAAGGGACCAACACCCACCTCGCTACAACCTTCTTCAGGCAGCTGTGGACCGTGATAAGGTCTCCCCTCAGCCTCCATTTCTCCAGACTAAACAACCCCCGTTCCCTCAGCTGTGATGTGCAAATCCTTCCACAGTTTATCTCAACCTGGAGAGTCATTTTTGCCCTCCAAAGAGCTGTTTTGTTAGGCGTTGGCTGTGTTTCAAGAAAAAGTAAAAAAAAAAAGATACATTTCCAAATGTTGCATGAAACAACAGCAAAGAATAATCCTGTTTTCTGCAAAAATGCTGTAGGAGCTGGTGAGGCTGCTCCTTTGGTCCCCGCTGCTGCTTTGACAGCCTACAGATTGTCCAAACTGTATGCAGCAGTAAGGCTAAACCAGCTCTGTATTCAAAGCTGCTCTAACTTAAAGCTTTATTAAAAAAGGTTTCTTGGGCTCTCCTTGCAAGCCAATAGGTACCACACTACACTGTGAGGTCCGATACTATCTCAGTAATTAAGTGCTGGCATCCTAGAGCACAGTGGGCTTAATAGGCTGTCAGCAGCTTAAATGCCACCTGATATTAAATTTATCAGTCTAACTTTTTCAGCATTCTGAGCTGACCCACAGTTACAATGACTGTGGCAAGGTGTGTATAGACGGCGCCTCCTGCACAGGCACTGCTTGGTTGCTTTAATTGCTGATCTGTTATCTTCCTCAAAAGACTGGAGGAGTGGAGGAGAAGAAAGGCAGAACTACAGTTAAAGCAGGTTTTTGCCCAGCTCCCATCAGTCCATTGTCTAGACTTATTGAGTTTAGAGCACATCGGGCTGTGATGCCCAGGGCAGTGGGAAAGGGCACAGGGTGGCAGAGCATTTTCTGGCCATAACAGAGAAGCCTTGCGCCTGAGTGCTCAGGATGCTGGGAACTGGACTCTTCCCCTGTCCCGCACAGGACTCTTGCAGCTGCTGCTCAACTGGTGACAGCAACAGCTACCTGCTTTTTTGATAGTTTTTTTTACTGGAATAGCCCAGCTTGCTGCAAGGAAGGGAGCAAGAGTGAATGACTAGGAGTTAACAGAGGGCTTGAGGCTTGAATTTGTGAAGCTGCACCAGTATTGGCTGTTCCTTTGGGGCAAACCCCTCCATTGTTCAGCATTATGTAGAAGACATGGTGCTGTAGGGTCCTGGTTGCATGAGTGTTACACCCCCAAAAAATACAAATAATGATGAGAATTCATCCCTCTGCCTTGCTTTCTCCTTTTGTAAGTTGAAGCTAATGATATGCTCCTTTTTTAAAGCTCTTTGGGATTGGTGGATGAAAAGCAGTGTGTAATTATTAAAGTGCAGCTTTTGCAGTGCTGCCTTTAGAAGGAAGGGAAAAACTATATTCACTTGGCAAAATACTGTGTGGTAGATGGAGCTTTGGAAATCTGACTTTCATTGTTAAAGCTAAAATTAAAAAGGATAGTTCTGCTGTGTATTCTTATGCTGAAACCTGGCCTGTGTTTAAGCTGCATAGAAGTTTTCTATGCCTATGGAAATGTATAAAAAAGATAAAAAAGGTCTGGGCAAAAATTAAATGAAGTAAAGCCAGTGATGCCTGCGTGTGCCACTTGTCTGTCTTTAGGACTTGGAGGTGCTTGGGCTATTGAGGCCTTAGCAGTGTATGCGCTTCTGGTCATAGCATTTTCAAGCCATTAAGTTCAAATGCTTGTCTGTTTCCTGAGATGAAAGAAGTCATAGCTCTCTAAAAAAGGGGCTGCATTCTGAAACAGCTCTGCTGCGTGCAATTTGCCTGAGAACTGTACCTCAAAATACAACTTTTACCTACTTTAAACAAGGTAGAGGCCGATATGAATGCTTCATTATTTTGTCTCAAGATTGTTTTCTCAGAAAATATCTTTCAAAATATTTACTTTTTTTTGTAAATGCCTATGTATAATTATAGATAAAGGGTAGTCTGTGTCTCTGAGTATTGTTATGTCAAAGTGGTTTCATGCCAAAATGGGACTTCACATTTAAATCATGCCTATGTGCTTTTTATATTTTTACAATGAATTCAGTAGCTAATCATCACCTAAATGGATTTTCCTAAATAAGCTGCCATACTAGATAACCTAATGGCTTTCTTGGAAAATGTGAAGGAAAAATGATTCTGCATTAGGTGAAGACTGTAATATTAAAGAATCACAGAATCACCGGGTTGGAAGAGACCCATCGGATCATCGAGTCCAACCATTCCCACCAAACACTAAACCATGTCCCTCAGGACCTCGTCTACTCGTGACTTAAACACCTCCAGGGAAGGCGAACCAACCACCTCCCTGGGCAGCATATTCCAATGCCTAATGACCCTTTCCAGAAAACAAAAGAAAAGAAAAGAAAAGAAACCACGTTTGTCTGCCCATGTGCCCTCAGCCTTGCTGAGCACATGGATATGCTGATCTCCAGAATGCTGGAAAGTGTGATGAAACATAGTGAAAACTAACAAATAGGTAATTTTTTGTAGTAACATCCAAACTGCTAAGAAAAATTCTTCCTCAAAACGCCACAGGGTGTTACCAGAACTCAGACCTTCATTTCCAGTTAAACCCTACCCGTGTGCAAATTTTTAGAAAATGAGAATAATAAAGCCATGATATTGTCACCACTATGGGATTACCCATATCATGGGGGGAAAAAAAAATTAAAAGGTATGGAAGTCAGTTCTTTCACTCTCAAATAAGAGCAAAGTATTTCAGGGTAGAACTCTGTATTTCTATGCATTGGGCCATGTTACTCATGCTTGCTATTTATTTTTTCCTCTGTGATATCAACTGTGGTCAATCAAACAGAAAATAAGCCTGTCCATCACCCAGCTGTAAAAAACTAATGCATGGCAATGTACAGATTAGCTAGTGTTCATATGGGCAGCCCACATGATGATGATTTAAATGATTAAAAAGTTCTTCTTTTCATAATACAGAATAAAAATTTAAAAGAAAAAGTTACTTTATAGGCTTTCTAATTGCCAGACTTTCCAGATTTTTTTTGACATAGAACTGTTTAGAAATTCATGTCAGAGCTGTGTTATTTATTTGTAGGCCTAGATGAAATTGTTCAACTAAATATGACTGCAATCAGTTAAAGCATTTGCAAGTTATAGAACTGTGGCCAAAAGAAAAGTCCTGTTCCTGCCAAAAAAATACTTAATGTTAAAAAAAAAAGTCATTTTACAGGTAGTTATTTTTTAATGCAGGCAGGTGTCTTTTTTGTGTTTAAAACCTGTCTTTTATTGGGCAAGAGATACTGGAAAATTAAATAGCTACAGAGAGCTTGTGGAAACTTGTTTTGGAATGAATAAAACACCAATTTTAGCACTCAGCATTCTTTCAGCATGCTTACAAATGGCTTTGTATGGAGAACTGAGAGGAAAATGTTTCCTTTACAGCCATGATGCCTTCCAGGTTTGAGTTTTCCAACTATAATTTGTCTTAATTCACTTCTGATAGATGCTTTTGGAGTATCAGAGAGGGCAGTTGTGTTCCGAAGGTGCACAACAGAGGCACCTGCATTTGGCCCGGGCCCATTGATTTCGGGTGAGCATCAGGTTAGGGCTTGGTTACTTTAGTGAGTCTGTCAATGGTGAGGGAACAGGGAGGAGGAGGGAGGGTCTTCAGCTCATGTACTGCTGTTTAGTGGCCTCTCACCAGTGCTAGAGTTTGGTTCAAGCCACTTGCTGCCAAATTTCCAGAATTATTCCAGCAGGTGAGCATCCTCTGACTTGGGTGATATTCAATTCATTTACAATGTGTGCTCATCAGTTGGGCTTTAATTTGTTTATTCGTCGTGCTACCAATTTGGTGGGAGTCATCTTTAATGTATGCACATGGTTATTTGTATAAAGAACTGCTGGTCTGATACTGGTAGCTGACAGCACTGACCCCTCGGGACAGCTCTTGTCCCTCTGAAAAGACCTCAGCATTGTGGGTTTTGCAGAGCTCTAGCTAGAGGTTTAAAATAACAAAACAAGCCTCCTCTTGTCTGTCTCTTGAACTGATTATATATACTAGCTTTGTCATACCTCTATAAAAGATCCTGGTGAACTTCTGAAGGGATAAGTTGGATTCTTCCAGTCTTGGAGACATCTGAATGTTGCAGACATCATCTTAAAAGTTGCTGCGTTGTTGAAGTTATAACCGTGATGGAGGAATTATGGGGTGAAACATTCTTTACTTGTTCAGAGAGATGAGACTAGATTATACTGGTGGTATTTTCTTGTGGAAAAGATTCTTTCTTTTCTATTGTTCTAAACTTGAGTTGTAAGTGCAAAAAATCCTCATGTATCATAAGAGAGGTCCGTCTCCTAGTTTAACCTTCTCAGCTGGCATAAATCACTGCAGCCTTTTTTCGTATCAGGACACAGGCTTGGATAAGCATATTTATTCATCCCAAACTGCTGAGTGTTTTGAGGTTCATTTATGACTAACTGAAAGTCTTTAAAAATAGACCAAACATCAGAAAGCTCTTGAAATGTTTTGTGATATAATGTCTACTTCAAATAAATGGGATAGTCTCAATTGCCAGTTATAGTTGGTTCATTTTAATGTATTTTTATCCTCTTTTCTTTCCCTGATCAAAACCAAATGCAGCTCACCTCTGGTATGAGGTCATATGGGTGCTTGATGAGACCTGCTAGAGCCTGTGGTTGCAACAACAGGCATGGACCCACCTGATGTAAAAGGTCTTCTTATCAGCTGTATAATGGGTAACTATTACCTGTTTAAAAACGTCTAATAAAGACCAGTTGAGGGGCCATAAGACCTAGCATAGAACACCTTTCTACATGAGGCTTCCTGTTAATTAAGGATCTTGTCCAGCGTTACACATGCCGTTTACTGAGATGATTTTGTTCTGAGAATCCCTGTGCCTAGGCGTTTGTTCCTTGAGAATTTGGTGCCTGTACCAGGATGCTACTTAAACAAGGCTTGTGCTAATGGATCTTGGATCTGAGCCCATCAGTTCTGGGGTTTTCCCTAGTAGATCCTGGCATCAGTTCAAACTGTAGGTAGCTCATATGGTAGGGATGCAAAATATAAAGGAGACATGCACTGAACTCTTTCAGATGAATACCAGGAACAGACAGTCCAGAGCCATTGACACCTACAGAGATCCCAAAAGATGAGTTGTTACTTTTTTTTTTTCTCTCAATTGTATAGGGATGAAAAGACTTCTTAAGTTGAAATTCAGTTATGTTGTTCATCATGAATTTAAACGATTTGGTGCAGCAGACAATATGAAGTGGAAACTGAATCCAGGAATGTCATTGAGTCCTACACTGGACAAATAGGTTATGGACCATGCATGCAGGCTTGAAAACATTTAGTTTTAAAAGTCTTGTTATGTAAGATTATATAAGTAAGGACAAAAAATAATGTAAAACGCTTGGGGTCATGCTTATAGCTAGCATAGATCTGTGTAGCTCCATGGATTTCAGGGTACCAACACTAATTTTTGCTAGTTGAGATCCTGGCTTTTAATCTGTCATCAATCTAATAAAATCGAGCTGCTCTAATTACCACGGTGTCTGTCAGAAATATGTTTGCCTGAAATGAAAAAGCTGAGTTGGATCCTGGAGCCCACACAAGTCAGCAAACACTGTGCAAATCTGAGTTAAACCATTTGTTTGCCCACTTAAGGAGAGGTTGTCCACGGTCATGCTATGTGTGGAAAGACAGCGGGGGAGTGAGAGGAACAACTGAAACATATGGCCAAAGTGAGCTGTCTCTTGATTCCAATGCATCAGGATAAGACAAGCTGTTGAACTGATGAGAGAGCTTCTTTATATATATATATCTACTGTATTTCAAGATTAAAACTGGAAGAAATTCAGTGCCACTGATCTGACATGCATGTTGAATGAAGGTAACGCATCGCAAACTGTTAAAATGAAAGCAAGGGATAAAGCCCCCAAGCCAAACCTCCCCAAATCCGTAATAGCCTCATCATTATGTAAAAGAAAATAACAGTTTCTCCACTAAAGTGCCCATAAACTCCAACCTTGTCAATACTTCCAGATCCTCACTGACTTTTTGATACTGAATAGTTGAATTGTGCTGATATAATGGGGATTGTATTTGCATGAAACAAGGTCTCGTCAGGATCAGGTTTGGGAAGCGTGTGGCCAAAGGGGTGGTATAAATTGAACCATGCTCTGCACTACATTTAAGCTGTTAATTTTGATCCTGTATTTATGGAAGAAAAATGTGGAAGTGGCATTTTCCCAATATCTGCAACCTCCTGAATGGTCAAATTAGAGAACTCCCAGTATTGCAGCTGCGCTTGCTGCAGTTTATGCTCTTGCAGTGGCAATAAATTTAGGTTTTAGTGGGAATATCAGTTTATTATTTAACTTTGAGCCAAGGGTTATAATTTTGAGCTGTATTTCTTGGGCTGATTCTCCCTCAGTTGGTGGAAAGAGGAGTTTTTCCATTAGTTTCAGGGTGAACATAGAGGCCAACATCCAGTGGGTCTGAAAATGCCAATTTGTGATGCATCCAGGGAGAAGCGTTGTGCCTATTCTTGAAGTCTTTATCAGTAAAGGTTTTCCATCAGCAAAACCTAATATTTGCAGATTTTATCATCTGTCCTACCAGGATAAATTAATCTTCTTGTTCCCATCATTTATTCAATACACGTGCTTTGTTTTATAAAATGCGGCCATCGCCAAGTGTTGAGGTACCAGTAATGTTTCGTAGCATTGCATAATTTTTGAGAAATTGGTGAATCTTCTGTGGAAAATATATATGACAATTTTCAAACCGAAAAACAGGATTGTGACAATTTTTAAGTGGGAATAATGGGAAGTCTGAGTTCTCCTACTTATTTAAGCATGCAAGTACTGACAAGACCAAAATCATAATGTATATTTTGGCTTCTGCTGTCAGTTTGATGTCTTCTGTGCTTTTAATAAACATTCATGGTCCTGCATTCTCATTAAATGGGCATGTTTATGTTTTAGCACTCAGTTGGGAAGGAAGGATTGCAACTGTTATTTTATAATGGAGAAATTTGTTTGGCATCAGTGCATATGCAAAACAAGAGTTCTGCTCTTGGAGAGTATTGACTAAGTGATCAGCTATTGCAGTGAATTTGAATTGAGTAATGCAAACAAATGGAGAATTTAACCAAAGGGCAAAGAGGATTTTGTACAATCTGTATTGGGATTGCTATCCCGTCTCGCCTAAAAGGGAGAATCGGTGTTGGGTCCTGCACTTGGGCCACAACTTTGTGCTTGGGGAAGTGTGGCTGGTAGCTGTCTGGTGGAAAAGGACTTGAGTGTGCTGGTTGACAGATCCGGTGGGTCTCTTCCAACCTGGTGATTCTATGGTGGGGAATGGACCTGGGGAAGGGTCTGGAGCACAGTGGTTATGGGGAAACAACTGAGGGAACTGGGACCATTCAGTTTGGAGAAAAGGACGCTGAGGGAAGACCTTGCTCTCTATGACTCCCTGAAAGAAGGTGGCAGCGAGGTGGGCGCTGGTCTCTTCTCCAAGTAACAAGTGGTAGGATAAGATGAAATGGCCTCAAGTTGTACCAGGGGAGGTTTAGACAGGATATTAGGAAAAATTACTACATGAAGGGGTTGTCCAGCATTGGAACAGGCTGCCCAGGTCGGCAGTAGAGTTGCCATCCCTTGGGGGGATTTAAAAGGTGTAGATGTGGTGCTTAGGGTCGTGGTTTAGTGATGGAGTTGGCAGGGTTAGGTTTATGGTTGGACTCTGTGATCTTAAAGGTCTTTTCCAACCTAAACAATTCTGTTATACTGTAAAAGAGTGTGTTTTCTTTTTCTTCTATGTTCTTCTAATGGTCCAGCTCTCATTACATTCCTACTTACCTGGTAAGTACTGCAAAAGTACTTTGGGAGTTGTGCTTCACCAAGCACGTTTTTGCCTACTGCCAGATGCCAAGTATAATCTTTGGGTTCACGTGCTGGCTGATAGAGCTGTGCTATTTCATTTAGCTGTGCTGGAGTGTGCTCATTGCTTTTTGATTGGCTTTCAGTTGCAAATCATGCCTTGAAATACATTTTATGCAGTGTTTGTTGTACCACATAGGACTGTGATGAGCAATTTTTCTAATGACAATAGTTTCACAAATTCAGCAGTCAGGGAAACAGGCAGATCACTGTGGGTATACACCCGCAAAGTCTTTTCCTTAGATTTATGCTATTCATGTCTGCAAAAGAGTGAAGCACCTTTGTTCAATATTTTCTCTTTATGGATATGTAGGAGAGAATAAGATCTACAGGATAAGTGCATTGTGGAGAGCCTGGGTGCTTCACAGAGGATTAGTGAAAGCAGTGGGGTGGTTTTCCATGTTACTTTGAGGGCTTTCAGCTAAGACAGGTTTTTTTTTCTGTGCATCATATATATGGTATTTAGGTTATATTACTGAAGTGGTTTTGGAAATTGATGGAGTGCTAGTATTGGCCAACACCTCTCACCAATCTTAGGACCACCACCTGCCAATTCCTTCCTGGAATTGTGTTCCTCCGTCTTTACTCTGCTGTGTGTTTTATGTTTTTTTCATCTTGCCTCTCTGAAGTGATAGTTGCTGTCAGAAATCTAGACCTACAGCAGTCCTGGTTTATTCTGTGTGTGTGTGTATAAATATAATATATGTATTTATTTTTCCATTATTTTGGAAGATTCTTGAAAGTGTTTCTAAGAATTGCATAGCTCTCTGCTTTTTTTTCTCTGAGTGAAATATTCCCTTTTATTACTATAAGAAAATCTCAAGCTCTTCTCCATTACAGTGTCATTTAGTCATTACAGGCAGATGAGTTTATCTTCTATAAAGTGCCTTAAAGATGTTAAAGTGATAGCATTACAATTTAAAACCCTTCTGACATTGTCTGTTCCACTGAAGTACTAAATCTTGTCTTCACATGCGAATGAAAATCAAATAAGTCTTTCACTTGCTTGACAATTGTTGCAAAATATAAGAAAATGCTCACGCTTTTATATAGTAATGGCTGTGTCTTCTTAGGGAAGTTCAAAGAGCAAACCCTTTTATTCACATAGGCAGCATTTACTTTTGAGATCTATCGCTATTTCTTAGACTTTTGTTGCAAGAGAATAACAAAGGATTTTGTAGTTACCATGCCATTTACCACAGTGTCACTTAAATGATCTTACTCGTTTGTATTTTGAAAAAGAAAACTACTTTGTCAAAAAAGCTAAAACTTCCTAACGAATGGATCAGAAACAGACTGAGAAGCATGGAAGGGTATTTTGGTTTTTTTGTCTTCTGTGCATGATAGAGTAGCTGATATCTGCATGGGGCCATTTAGGAGGGAAGGAAGAAACGATGTATTTGTAGTTTCATCTCTTAAGGGCCAGAACTATAATGAAAGTTGTACAGCATGTGAAGTTTTACAAAAGCAAGATCTCTCTAAGAGTGTCACAGACTTGAAAACAGCAAAATTTCATGGATGAAATGCTGTCATCAGGGTTGAAAGTTTCCTCTGTTCTTTTCTTCCAGGTAGACTAAAGCTAATAATGCTTCATGCTAGTTAATTCTCTAATATGTGGTGATGGAGAAAGGATAATAGTTCTTTTTTCTTGATTTTTATTTCTGTAGTTTCTGAAATTTGAGTTTCCATAGGGTATATGCGCACATGTAATTGTTGTGAACAGCCTAGTCCAAGACCTACAGCTCTGTAATAAGAGAGGAACAACTGCCGAGTATGACTTGCCTTTTTAATTATCATTTCAGTCATGGGTACTCAGCATTTGTAATGGCAATCGATGCAATAATCAAGGCATAACTAGGAATCGTTGAGTAGAGCAAAATCTATCACGTTTACTTAGCCTTTGTGACCCCTGTTTTTTACTGAATTATTTTACCCATGCTAATTACAGGCAGAATAAAACAGGATAAGTGGCAACTTCTGACGCCAGATGCAATCTTCTCTCCCTCTGCCTCCCAGGACAGAGGATGCCTAGCTTGCAATGTAATGGGTATTTTATGGGGTACATTTAAATTGAATGGACTTGATTGGAGGAAGAGTTTCCTTCCTCCGTGTACCGTGCCACGGGAATGAGTAGGATCTTCCTGGGCAGGGAGATGTTGAGCCTGATCAGAGCTGGGGGCAAACTGGCAGTTTTCTGATTCAAAGGAAGGTCCTTTGCCTTCTGCCTCTGTTTATCATCTTTGCAAGGCCCAGCTCCTGCTCTTGCTTTATCTGCGCACGTATTAGTTGTGCACACCCCACTCCCCCTGACTCTGGGACCTGCCTGCAGCTTTGAGCAGGACTTGGGCAATCTGGCTGTTTCTCTGCATGGAGTTCGCTGAAGCTGCTGCTCAGTCCTGCAGGTTGAGTCTTCTGCTCCTCCCATCCCACATGTGCAGAATCCTGACCAGACCGTGATTTGCAACGTGGCACGGGGACCACTGATGTCTCGGACACAGTTTGTAGATTCTGGGCTACAGGTTCCAAAACATGGGAAGATCTGCTTGGGAATTAATACAAAAGATCTCTTTGGCAATTAATACAAACGTCCTAATGAACCTTTATCTAATATTCTCTCTCATTTTTCCATTGCCCAAGTTTATTAGCCAATTACGGTAGTAATTGACGTGCCGTATATTTGTTGTTACTTGTGTGCGGCAAATGGCATGTGCTCTGTTTTTTAAACTCCAGGGAGTTCCTTCTTGCAAACCTTCCCTTTTCCTTCTTTGCAAACCGTTTCAGTATCGCTCCATAGAGACAAAATTGACATAAAGGGATCAATTCCTACAGCAGTTATTTTGTAGTAGTTCTGTTGGATAAAACTGATTACTTACGTGGCCAGTGAACTTGTGTCGCTTGTTTTATTTGGGTTGCATTGTATGAACTGAAACAAAAAACACATCCAAACTGCTTTGGAGTGGAAGAATTCTGCTATCAGTTCAATCTGTTTTCCTTGTTGTTGTTTCCATGTAATGAAAAGATAAATATGCAAACATATTTACTTCATTAATTTTAAACAGTGCCAGGAAAAAGGCTCTGTCTAGGGATGGTGGAAAAATATTGTGAAAATTAGCTCTACATATTTTGCTTTCAGTCAACTCTGTTAATTAGGATCAAAGTAGTGCAATTTTTAAAAGTTTTCACTGCCTCTTCCCACACATTTCCATATTTCAAAAAGATGCAGTTAACTAAGTCTGAGATTGTCAGTAAAGCCTATGGGAAGGAAGGTTCACTTCATTCACAGCTGGGTACCAACATCACAAGGCCTCTGAAAATAGTAGGATTAGCTGTGGGATGAGGACATGGCTGCCTGTCCCTTGTGCTGGCTGCGGGGATGGGAATAGGACAACCCGTTTCCCACCCGTCCTTCTTGCAGGTTCTCTTCTGTGGGTTGGTTGTGTGTGGTTTCATCTTCATTCTGGTAAGACAAGCGCTGTAAATTAGCTGCTTTTACAGGTGTGAAAGCAGCACTTTTTGCTTTGTGATTAGCAGTGGATACTTGAAGGAAAAAGGGAAAAATTAATAATAAACAGGTTTGGTGCTTTCCACCAATAGACTGCATTTTTCCAGATGAAGACCATAAGGTAGTTGTGGTCTGGAAAGGAAGCTGATGCATAGGACAGTGATGCACAATCTCCCAAGTCACCTGCTGGCCAGGGACAGAGGTGCCACACCAGGGTCATCACAGACGGAGGTGCTCACTCTGTGTTTCATCTGGCTTTCGTCTCAGCCATGAAGCCATTTCAATTTTAAGCAGGTACATTATAGAAATATGTTGAGTCAGCTCAAAAATCATGCTGAGATATGTAATTTACCTTTATTTGCACTGATAACACTTAAAATTCTAAATACTATTATTTCTGTGTTTGGGGGGATTTATGACTGTAATTTACATTGCTGGTTTGCTTTTCGTTGGTTAAGATGTGAGGCTTACTAGTTTTATGCTTTGCTATATATTTTACTTGCCATTTATCGTGCGTTAAAAGACCACAGCATTTGGCTTTAAAACATGTAAACTTTTGTGGGTTCATTGCTGGATCTCTGGTGTTCAGACTGTTAGTCAAGGCTTGTTAGAGTTCTGCTTTTGAATATAAATGCTCTGTAACTGTTTATAAATCTAACATGGAATTCTATATAGTGGGCATAGATCTGACCTAATATAATCACATTGTGAAAGGGACAGGAGGTTAATTTTGCCCTGTTACAGAAGTCTGAGCTCTCTTCTCTCTGTTGAGAAGCTCTTGGTGCTCTGCTGGTCTCTTCTCAGTGAGATAGAAATTGCTTTATAACTCATGACAGTTGCGTAAGTGATCGCATGCATTGAATGCATGTTCCCCTGACTAGAATGACTGACAATAGCGTATCTATCACAATGGGTCTGGGACTCAACTGTATGTGCCTTGGAGCAGGAATTATTAGCATCTTCCAGAAAGTGGACCTGGTCTGTAGTTTGGTTGTAAAACAGATCCTACTGCATGCTCTTACGGCTCTGTTCTATGCAGCTGGCTGCTGAGCTATAACTGCACCAGAGTAGAGACAAAGGCACAGCCAGGCTTTCATTCTGAAAACAAGACCATGGAAAGAGTCTGGCTTTGGTGCCAGAAATCATCCTCTTTTGCATCTCTTCAAACGCTGCATTTATTTGAACTAGTCACGTGCTCCACCTTACAAATGGTCAACGGCATTGTCCCCTGTACAAATGGTGAGCGGTATTGTTCTCTGCCTTTCTTGGGATGCTTCCTGGTAATCTGATCTGGCTGGACATGCGTAGCAGCTCTTCTCTTGTTCTTACTTCTAATAACCATCTTGATCATAGCTGCTGATACAAACTACTGTGGTTTGTTGGTTTTTTGGTGGGGATTTTTTTTTTTAAGCGTCTGGTAGGGAGATGATTTCTTGAAAAGTTCTACAGCTAGCTGGTTACCTTTAAATCAAATCCAAAATCAATCCTTATCTGTCTTTGGGTATGGTTTAATGGGAGATTTGTAGTGGGCTGGTCTATGGCATTAATCATTGCAGTTTTCTGCAGGGAAGCTGGGATGCATTTGTATTCAGGCAGAGAATTTCTGGGTGCAGTGGGAGATGCAAACCTCTCCTGTCCACACCTCACTTGTGCATTCTTCTCAGCTCTTGGGGCCACTGGCCTGGCAAGCGCCGCTGAAGCTTTTGGGCAGAGATGTGGTCCTGGCTGACAGAACACTGAACCTTCAGGAGTTGCTGGTCCAGGTTTCAGCACTGCCTTTGCTTGGCTGCTTGGTTTTAGGAAAATAGCCTCCCTTCTTCTGTGTCCCTTTGTATTTGTCCTTTGTTAATAAGTAAGAATGCTGTTCAGTTCTCCTACAGAGCGTATTGAATTCAATAAATTCCAAAGAGTCAATGCGCTATTTAAGGGCTTGCTATTACCTATTATTTCATCAAAGTGTAAACAAAAAGAATGAGCTATTTAATGCTCGATGTTTGGTAGCAGAATTGAGGAAAATTACCTTTAGATTGAAATAATAAAAGAAAGAATAAATGAGTATTGCATGTTCCTAACTAATAAAAATTAGAGATGTGGTTTCTAATCCTCAGCCTGATCTCTCCTGTGTTTCAATTAATAAGAATAGCTTCCATCACAGAATATTAGTGTAAGACAGAATTAAAAGAACCACTTGCAGATGGATTGTAATTCAGTCTGCGGTAACTCGGGTGGGTGGGCAGCCCATGCCTTCCGAGCTGTTCGCCCCTCCTGAGCAGCTGAATTGCAGTGCTTGATGGCCATCTGGGCTGGGTGGGGACGGATGCCTGGAGTAATCCAAATCCTCAGCAAGGAGTGTGGAATTAGCTGGGGGACTGCATGCTGGCAGGTCTGCTTGGGCCCACAGGCAGGTCTGGGCTGGCTTTATGGCATAGAGGAGCAGCAGAGCTTATCATGCCTCTGAACTGCTGATGGGATGTGTCTCGTGGCATCTTCACAGGTTTTCAAAGCTCAGTCACTGGCAGCGGCGTATAGACAGCCTGGCTGCGTTGTGCCAAGGCAATGCTAAACCTAGAATTTCCTTTATGTGGCCCTCCTGAGCAAGGTGTGAAGCTGTAGGTGTCAGTTGGAAACGAGGAGACAAGGGATCTGGGAAAGCAAACTAGCTCCCTGATTCATCTTTGCTCAGGGAAGTATCCTTGCTCCTGTATGAAGGATCTCACAATTCTGCGTAGAAGGAGGCATCCTCTCTGGCTGGGTTAACTCCTGTGGCTTTCAGCTTGTGAGGCCACAGTGTTCATGGAAAAAGAGCTGGCTTTCCCCTTGCAGGAGTGAGCTAAGCTCCCAGTGCTTGCGATCGCATAGGCTCAAAAGGGCAAAGTATGTTGCAGCTGCATCGCCAGGATTGCAAGCTTTTATTATTGTTGTTGTTGATTGAACCCTATGCAGATGAGTAGATTGCTGCCAGGTGTCCTTCACTTATAAGAAGCATCAAGCTATCTAAAGTCAGTGATATGGTAGAGATGGTCTGAATGGGCAGCTTATCTTGGCAGACTGGAAGCTGTGATCTGATTTGCACTGGTTTAGGTTTAAGTCTGGCCTCCTGCAGCACAACTCCACAGTGGTCATTAAAATGAAATGGTTGAGAATGGAATAAATTGCATCAAGTGGATCCTTTGATGTCAGTCGACTGCGTATCTGAGCCTGGCTCACATTAACAGCTAGTGTCAGGAGGAGGAGGTGTGAGCAAGGCAGCATTCCCACGGATCTCTGGATGGAGGATCATCTAGAGTGTAATGAAGTAAATTGTGACTGTGCGTTTCTAAAATGCTTGGTTTATTCTTCTGTTTGTTTATGACATGAAGATGGGGAGGAATGAGGATAGCGTTGTCTTCCACTTATGTCTTTCTAGAAATGTCAGACTTAAATTTTAATGTTTCAGTATTGCAGGAAGAATTTTTTTCTTAATCATTTTGTCCGTAGGGTTTCCCCTAGAGTCTGCATCACCTAATTTTGTTTTAAAATTATGCTTCTGGAAGGCCAGTAAAGAGATAGCAAGGGAAAGGTTTACAGTGGCAATAACTCTGTAACTCCTCTGAGGGGAGCAGCCGGGCACCAAGTTGTTAGTTGGATGGTGTGCACATACCCATGTCCTGGCAGACTGTAAAGCCAGTCATAATTTTCCAACCTCAGAACACTGAATTGGTGCTAGGAAAGTGACATAAGGCACAGGAAATTCTGAACCTTCTGCCCAGCACAGGTGTTGGTAGAAGTCCAACTGGGGTCTTGAGGACTTGAGGGAGTCGTCTCTTGTCCCAGTGCCCCTTTGCTCTCACACTGTCTTGAATATTTCCAATATTTCCATCTCCTTCTGTCCAAAATCAGCTGAGTCCTAAGCAGGGCAATACTCTTTTGAACGGAAGCTTGGTTCCTTGTGGTCCATCACCTGTGGCTGTCACAGCCCAGGTGCTTTCTTCCCTCAGTAGGGCTGATACTTCCACCCCTGAACTTAATGGCATCACTTTAAGTCCAAGTATCGATTTATATATTGCTAGCACTAGGTTTCCTTATGTTAAAGAAACATTAAGCACCGTTAACATAATTGTACATGTCACTGGCAAGGAACATACCTTCAGAGGTACCTCAGCTGAGTGCAAAGTGAGCTGCCCTCCAGCTACATGGAACACAAGGCTTTGTGTTAACAATATTAATGGTTGCGTGCGACCAGTGCGGATGAAATCAGGCTTCCATTTAATCAGTCTTCAGGGGTTTCATGTGCTCAGGCTATTTGTTTATAGGGGAGGCCAGGTTGTGCCAGAATCTATTAGGCACTGGAAAAGTGATCAGTCATTTTTTTTGCTCATTCCTAATAGGAAAAAAGGAGATACTCTATGGCAGAGAAGCAAACCTGAAATGATACTTTGCAGAGCATTTCAGCAGTTTGAGGGAGGCTGGGATACAGCAATAAACACCATGATGAAACTGTAAAAGATCCTTTTAGCATCATTGATTCTACTTACATCTATAAACATCAAACCTAAATGCTGCCTGTGTGATGCTGTGGGGGAATGCTTTTGCTCTTCAGTGGGGCTGTGCATCTCCTAAGGGGGGGGAGGAGGAGCTTCTCAGGTCTAGGTAAATATAGCATCTCGTAATTTGCTTGTGGATTGCATGCTGGTGAAATATTAGTCATTGACCATCTAAGTGAAGTGCTTCTCTAATTCAGTACTGCAAGCACCATTTCCTTTAATAGAAAGTTTTGTTTGGATGGATGGTTGTCTGCCGTCTTGCTTTCTGATCATGGTAAGTATTGTTTACTAGATATCAACTAGAATCTACTTAGCTGAGAAACTTCATGGTATGGAGGATATCCTTTAAAGATTATTTTTATTATATAAGGCCATTGAGAAGGTAAAAAAGAGAAGTTTTAGTGTTGTAACACTTAAAAAATTTTTGTGCTTCTGCTCTTGCAAAACAAAGAAAGAATTCACATTGAAATATCCAAGTGTACCAGACGTACCGATGTCAGCTTGGGTGTTATCATAACTAGACGTTTTCAGGATCTATATTCAGTATACTTCTATTGATCAGTGAAAATATTACTGTTCATAGGAAGTAACTGGAATACATGCTTCCAGACAGTTTATATAAAAGCAAGAAGGAATATCAAAACATTGTGGTTTGGGGGGGTTCATTCTTTTGTTTTAGTCTTTTTAGAGCTGATAATTGTTCTGCAGNGTGCTTCTGCTCTTGCAAAACAAAGAAAGAATTCACATTGAAATATCCAAGTGTACCAGACGTACCGATGTCAGCTTGGGTGTTATCATAACTAGACGTTTTCAGGATCTATATTCAGTATACTTCTATTGATCAGTGAAAATATTACTGTTCATAGGAAGTAACTGGAATACATGCTTCCAGACAGTTTATATAAAAGCAAGAAGGAATATCAAAACATTGTGGTTTGGGGGGGTTCCGTTCTTTTGGTTTAGTCTTTTTCAAGCTGGTAATAGTTCTGCAATTTTATCTGCCTGGGCTCAGTACCAGAGGAACTCAGAATTTTTAGGCCTGGTTTATGCAGTGCAGATTAAATGATCTGTTACTAAAATTGATGAAAATAAGAAAAAAGCAGTGTGTAACAATGCACATGGTTGACTTGACAGTGATTATTGCTTTTCAGATTTATGCCTCCTTCATCTAACTTTGTGTAGTATCCTGAGAAAAGTGAGATTTGCTCTCCCAGGACACCTGCATGTATTCCCTGTTCAGCCAGAGTACAGATGTGAAGGATGAGTTTACAGATGAAGCAGTGAACTGAAATCTTCCTCTCTTTGAGATGTCTGTATTACATTGATCAGGCTTTTCTATCTTTCATCCTCTCCTGTCCTGCCTGAAATAAATGCAGTCAAGTAAGCGTCTGATCAGAATCTGAGAGAAGTTGGGAACCAACAAGTTGTGCTGCCAGCCAGCTCCAAAGGATGAGGCTGGCTTTGTTCCTCCTCCTGCACTCTTATGGACATGGACTCCAACTGGTTTTCCTCTGAAGTCACTTTTTCAGGCTGCTTTAAGGTTGTTTCTATGTTTCTTTCCTCCCTTCCTTCCTTTCTGCAGAGTGTTGGCCAACCCCAGAACTACACAGCGAGCGTTAGTGTTGCAGCAGGAGACTATGGATGTGGAGATGTGTGTTACCTGTACTGGAGAGGCACTGCAGCCTGTGCTGGTCTGAGCCGTGTGTCAGGGATGCTGAGATCCCTGGAGAGAAAGATCTTGAAGGATTTTTTGAGAACTAAATTGCATTCCTTTAACATGGGGCAAAATGACTTCTAAATCACTTTATCCTGCTTCAAATTATTTTAAAGAAATCTTAAGTTAAATCCTAGCAAAGCTGTCCTTTAGGAATAAAATGGGATGTAAAGAATTGACTTTCATTTTCACCTACTCAAGGTGATGAATTGGACCTCTTTCTTTCCTAATGTCCCATTTCCTGCTGCCATCAAGGACAAACTCTTATTGACTAAACTGGGAGAATGGTTTGGCCTTTTATAAATGCCAAATTGGCATTGTGGGTGTCACACCTGGCCCGCATATCTTTGCATTGTGCATACTCAATCTTCTGTTCCTGCTTGAACTTTCACCACCTTTGTCCCTGTGCTCTGGGCACCTGGAGTCCCTCTGAGATGCTGAGCAGCGGATCTTGCTGAGGTGTTGGGGGAAGATGAGGGTGCTCACTCCTTCGAGGTGCCAACTGTGATCTGATCATCAGGAGCAACACTGAGGGTGCAGCATCCCTCACCTCTCCTGCAGTCATGTAGATTGTGCTCCTGTTTGTGAAAGAAAACAGGATGGGGGTACTTCTTGTCCTCCTCAGGATCAAAGCCATGCCCACAGCTCTTGGGTGGATGTACTTGAACCCCTGTACTGCTCCATCTGTTTGCACGTTAACGTGAGCAGCAGCTGCAGGTTTAATGGCAGTATAGACTGCTCTTACACACAGGATTTTTGTATCCATGTGGGATGAGGGACAGTGATGTGTCGAGCTTATTAGTCTTTAACACAATCCTGAGTGTTCTCAACCCTGCCTCCTGTTTCCTCTCACCTTTCAAGCAAGAGAGGTAATGAATGGGCAGAGACGAGTGAAGGGGGGTAGTACGAGTCCTCCCCACACAGGCAGGAGCAAATTAAAGGTAACTGCTCATTGCTGACACTGGAAATTGCTGGCAGGTGGAGAAACAGCTTTAACTTTCAGGATTGCCCAAGGTCCTACTGTCTCCCTGCCCCTCCAGTTCATGTTAATGTGTTTTATTTCTTCTCCCAAAATTTGAAATGAATTTATAGCCAATTCTAAGAGCTTTCCATGCTTCAGTCTTACCGTTGTTGAGGTATCTCTTACTGACCACGGTCACATTAGGACAACGGTCCTCGTTTAAACCTTCACTTGCTTTTGGGCATCACCAGCCGTACAACACTGAAGCTGGGAATGGCATAGAAAGCATGAGGTTTGTTTCTTTATTATTTCCCCCTCCCCCTTAATTCTATTCTCTCTTTCCTTAAGCCTCTGTGGAATTTCGGGAGTCAGTTCAAACTTTTCTTTCAGAGCCATAAAAATACTGAGCTCCTTTCCCTTTTAGAAGAGCAAAAAGGTTTTATGGAGGTTTGTGCTTCTGTGGTTTGCGTGTGATTGCTCCAGGAGCCAGGATTTTAAGGTAGCTGCATGGCTGGGGGGTGTTATGTGATGGTATATTCCCTTTTTTTTTTTTAATAAACCCGTGTTTTTAAAAAATATCAAATACTTATCAGTGTTTATCTATGGTTTGCACGGATGATATATGCTAACTCCTAGTTGAGTGCAAGTGCTGCTGAAGTAGGCAGCCTTCAGCGATCAGCCAGATTGTTTGGAGAACTCTACCAATTAGCGGTGCTATTTTGTCAAGAGAGAGTTTAGATAACCAAGAGAAACTGTGTTTAGAGGAGATGAATATGGTTGTGCATATTTATAGCACCCCTCCATATGCATTATTTTCCTTCCTGTGTTGGATGGTAGGAATAAGGCACTATTAGTCCTACAGATATGTTTGGGAGCAGGGGAAAAAGATAAGGGCTTAGTCCTCCTCTCCTTTGTGCAATGATAAGAAAATCACATGGCTTTTATAAATGTTTCTTCTTCGGTTTTGACCCTGTGGATCCCACTCATAAGTGTAAGAGATGTATCACTCTTGTGTGCTGCATCCAATAGACTTGCTCCCTGCTCCCAGGGATGCCAGACAGCGTGTGCTGCCTGCCAGATCATTAGAGCTTTATTTCAGTGCATGCGTTTATTTCTGCATGCATATCTTAAGATGGTTTACCTTGGGGAAAAGGGGGGGGGGGAAGGTTTATTACATTTTCATTTTTAAAACGACAAAATTTAAAATCCTTGGCTTTGTCTGGACCAGTGATGCACTGTCTGTGGACAGCATCTCTCCCCGGGACTGTATGAGGTTTCATTCAGGGTCTCTGTCTGATGCTTTGTGCTTAATAGAAATCTGAATGACACTTCATTTCAGAGTGATGCTTCATTATCAGAACTGAGTTGGTTTGGAAGATATTATCCATCTTTAGATCTTTGCATTTGGTTTATTTTTTTTTTCGTCCTAGAGGGTGAGGGGGGAACTCAAAGGTAAAAAACAGAAGAAAGAAAAGACTTTTCCCTTTACAGTAAACCCATTCTTGGGCTTTGCCTGTTTACCCAGACTGTGGTGCCTTGCTCTGGTGAAGCAAGAGGTCCAGGCAGTGTTCGCCCGCGTTGTTGATTGTCAGGATCATGTGGTTTGCTCGGTGGGTGCTGCGAGAGCTGTGTTTATCCAGGGCCATGTGGAGGTGGGCGGGCGCCTACCCAGGGACAGGGGGACAGGAGAAGCCGGGTTCGCACAACAGCCACGCTGTGAATAGCCCACATTGACTGAACTGTCTAACCGGACTAATTTGCTGTGCCTGTGGGCTTGATAAAAGAAGCAGCTGCTGGTGAGGACTTGCTCAGATGCATGTAGATGAGTCTGTGGACTGCCAGAAGGATCCGAGCAGATAATTTTCTTCCTTGCTGCATTTCTTCTGGAATCCCTACCTCCGGCTCCCGTGAAGTTACGTTGATCAGGTAAACTATTTTAGTTCTTCCCTGCCTTCGGTGCTGCCCAGCCAGCGTGCCCGCGGGCTGGGTGGATAGCGGAATGAAGGGGCTGTGCTGCAGGGGTGGCACAACAGCTCCCTTTAGAGCAGACACACATTTTCCCTGCTCCCTGCAAGCTGGCAGTCGTGAGGCTTTGAAAATTGTGCAGCCATGTTACACAGCCACAATTATTTCCCTTCCTCCCTCTCTCCTCCCCGTTTAATTTTGCTGTGATCTAAATAAGGTTAAGTCTGCTATTTCTCGTTTGCATCTGTCGATGCACCAGCCAGCCATGTTTTTCATATGATTATGTACATCGTGCGGGTCTTGCTGGGAATGCAAAGATGTTCACTGTCCTTTGGGTGTCAGGCCCTTTACATCTTCTCCTGGCAAAAAAAAATTAAATCGGAAAATGTCTGTAGCGTGCTGCATGGGCTTTCCTGAGCGCTGGGGAAGGGAGCTAAAGGGCTCATTTGGAAGCAGGGAGAGGATGAGCGCTGAAGTCTTCATCCCCTCACCCACCAAATCTGATTGTTTGTATTAAAATACATGTTGCCCCATATCATCCCCCCCACTCCCTACTCCCTGCCGCATTTGCATCTATTTTTTTAAGTGTTGATTGAATACAGATATAGCTCAGCTGGAGAAGAAGGAGAAGAAGAAGAAGGAGAAGAAAAAAGGGTGAAAGGGATGGCCTTTTGTGTTGAGATCTTTTGTGCTGCTCACCCACCCCCCTGCAGCTTCCCGGGGTAGTACCAGCAGCCTTTAGTTTCACTGGCTGCTGCCTGCAAAAACAGCCCTTCAGAATGGGAGGGGGGAGCTCAGATGTGTCTGCATGCAGTGTGAGAGAGATGTTAAATGGGATTGAGAATCCACAGACTGGAAAATGCTGCACAATTTAACGGAAAGGGTATTACCTGCAGGGATTAACCCTATTTACGGACAATCTCTTCTCTTTCTGCTTCTTCACTTCACACTTGCTGTGTAATAGCGGTTGAGTTTCTGCAGCCAGAGCCTGGGTGCTTTGGAGCACAGTAGTGATTTTAACTGACACGTTTAAGAAATGCCTTGTAAATGCCTTAAAAGCTGAGTGTTTCACTTCTCCTGAAAGGGAGCATCAGAAGGCATTGTGTTGTGTAGCAGGATGTGTTAATCAGCAGGTTACATCTTGTGAACTAGTTTAGAATTCATGCACTGAATATTTTGCCACTTTTCACCCTTGAAGTGCTCCCATCCCAAATACATCTTTATGCAATTATTCCTGTAAGCGTTTCCACTTTTAGGGTTGAGGCTGATTTGCTGCTGTGGGATTAAAGGTTCCTGCGGTCTCTGTTACTGGAGGTGCTAGGTCTCTCTAGGACCTCTGGCATCCCCCTTTGTGAAGAAAGCCTTCATGAGAAAATGTTAATTTATACTCACATATACACATAGAAAGATGTATATCCTGGATAAATGGGGTATTTTAAGGTGGCCTTTGTCTGCATTGTAGAGTGGAGCTTATCTTTAATATCAGACCTTAGTTTTAGACTTTAGACCTGGGGGAGCACAATACCTTCAGCACCTTTGTCCACTGGAGACTGGAGCACTTAGTGCAGTGGTGCTGGCACTGCTCTGCTTTCCCTGGATCTGCAGCCCTTCACCTATACAAATTCATACCTGAAGATATAAATTTGGCTTCACAGCATTTTACAGGCTGGTTACCATTGTCCCTCACAGTCCAAGTTCAGCATGTTGCAATTGCAATGCATCTGTAGCACTATTTGAGTTTATAGACAAATCCAAGAGCTGATTTTCCCTGTCTCACTGAGAAGAACTTAATAAGTCTTGCAATTCTGGACACAATTCATCCAACCTTGTGCAAAATGGGGTTGTCATGAAGCAAACATTTTCCAAAGTTTCAGGGAGACTGGAGTGAGTCCAGGCCATTCCTGGAGGGGTCTGAACCCTAACCCAGCAGTCTGTGCTTTGTTGTTCTCCCAGGATGCTGCTGCCTGATTAATCTCTTGTCTTGTGGACTACGGGCTGAGCAGAGATTGGCTATTGTCATTGTGAATTATGGAGTGGATGAGTGTATCATCTGTTGCTTTTGTGATATGCACTATAAAATACTGATACAGGCAGCTCAAATAAGCTGGAAAAAGATAAACCTGAAAACAGGAAAAACTGTGGGATTACAGGTTGCCTGTGGATTCTCTGACCAGAGCGGAGATGCTTTGTGGGGATTCAGATGCCTCTGGTAGGATCAACACATGACAACATCATGTCTGGCTTGCTTGTCAGTAGGGTCAGGAAAATGTAACTAACAATTCATAAGCAACAGCAGCAACAAATCTATGGGATAGAAAGCCCCTTTTAAATTCCTTATTTCTAGGTAAATTTACACCTTTGTTTTTTATCTGCTTTTTTTAACCTTTGTTTTTAGTCCAGGATGAGGGCAGGTTAGCCTGGAAAGGTGAACTGTACACAGAATATTGCCAACTGACAGTGTAAAATACAGACTTATTAAAAAATGAGAAAAAAAAACCAACCCTTTTTTTTTCCCCCTGTAATCTGCCTTGCAGGCATAATCAGAACTGGGGACCAGACTTCAGACAGAGAAGTGATTTTCAACCTAACAGTGTCAATTTTAAGCCATCATTGGTTTGCTTTCCAGCCACTGCTGTCTGGATGGACATGACTGGAAGAGCACAGTTTGCACTGTGAGGTGCTGTTTTTCAGTTGCCCCTTCACTGTGTTACTTAGAATACTGGTCTTCGTGTTTCTTCTGAGGTTTTGTTGGGAGCTAAGATTGTCACACCATTTTCTTAGATTTCATTGTAAAAAGGAAAGAAAAAGCTTTTCAAAACATCAGATAGTAATAAGTAAATAATAAAAAAACCCCTAAACAAATAAACCCTCTGTGCTACTGCTTAAAAAGAGTTTCACCCATGACAATCTGCTGTATAGGTTGTCACTCTGCTTAAATTCCACAGCAGAACTGTGACACCATCTGTTCCCTTTCACTGTGTGCAAAAAAAATGGTTTCCTTTCATTAGCATTAAGCTGCATAAAGAGACTGGAGATCTAGAAATATCCTAGTCTTTCAGTGACACATACCTTCTTAAGACAGAGTTCACTACAAGCATCACTCTTATTCCTAAGAGAGAATGAGAGTTTTTGAGTAACATGCCATTAAGGGGCTTTGAATAGCAGGGGGGAAAAAAATACACCTCCACCCCCTTCAATTCATACATTGCAATGAAACCAGAAAGCTTTCAGATGTGTTAAGATGATGTTGATTCAGAACAGCCGTCTATGTTATTGCATTCCCTGAAGGCAATGGGTCTGCTTCATGCTAGTGCTGATGTGGTGTCTGGGCTGCTTTGGTGGCTCAGGGACGCAGCAATTGCCTGGACGTGAGACAGACCCAGCTATGCCTGTCCTTAGGGACTGTCAGGACTGTCCTCTTCCACTAGAAGTTAGGTCAGGGACCTCTGCAGAGTCCTCGGATGGACCTCAGTTGTAGACTTGTGCTTAAAGTTATGCATTTTGCTTTCATTGTCTCTTTTCATTGATTGCACTGCAGTTTAATGTCATTTTAATGGTATCACGCTGCACTGTTGGTGATGGCACAGAGCTGTGTATTCAGCAGTGCCCTGTTGCAGGCTTGTGTTCTGGCTGGTCTGCTAGGTTGACTTGGTAAATAAATGCAAGACAGGAGAAGTCAGCATTATTCTCCTCTGAAATGCTATCTATATGTAAATCCATGGTGCTATTTTTTCCTCCTTTAAATGTTGAAAAGCACTTTCAGTTCCTGTTCAACAGTTGCTCCCTCTGAATTACATGAAGCAATGAGAGAGGTGAGCCAATGCTGTCCTGTGGGAATGAAACTTCTTTTTGTTGTTCCATGAAGCTGTTGCAAATAACATTGGAGATGCAGTGAACGTAGAACAAAACAAGCCACCAGATCACACTGCATACCCAGTGGATCGTAATCATAAAATATTAATCAGGCACTGCAGATCTGAGTTGTCATCTCCTTGTATGAAACAAGGCACATAGCCCCACTCCACCCCTTCCTCCCGAAGGTCCCAGCATTAAAATATTTGTAAGTTGTGATTAATAAAGACACCTGACTGGGCCCTTGTTGACAGAAATAATCTCTCAGCATTTTGGATGAGGTTTAATGATCAAACTTTGGAGCTTGATAAGCACAAGCCTGCACTGGAGGGAGTTACATTATTTGGTTTAAACTCACGCCAGCTGGTGAAATGCAGTTCCCATGGATGCAACTGTGTTGTGTCATGACTTGAAAAGTGGGTTTTCCCGGTTATCTTTTAGCAGTTGTTTTTTTCCCATTAAATCCCATTAATTCTTGTCCTTTCTCTTTTTCAGCAGTGGAGAGTGCTGTGTTGCTCAGGTGTATTTTGAAATTTCAATTCTGATGACATCCCCTGTTTCAAACCAGTTCAATACCACCACAACTCTTTCTCTGCAGCCCTAGAGGCTGGGATGAACAAGTTGTTGAGATGCAGGGACTTCATTTGCCCCATAGTCACAGAGAAAGACTTCTTTTAGAAGATAGGCTCTTTCTCAGGTTTGGTGTTGTCAGAGCAGATACCTTCTCACTTGCCAATCCAGTGAGTGTCTGCTAGTTCCCAGTCAAAAGAACAGCATGCCCTGAACATGCAGCATGGTTTGGCTGGTCAGTTTATTCCAAATAAAGAGATACTTGGGTCTGTGGGATGTTCCTGGTCATGGCCTGTGTGCTTACAGCTGGACCTAGCCTAAGCTTCTCTCCACCAGAGGCTTCTCTCCATCCAAGCAGCAATTATCATAGAATATCTTGGAGTCTGAGTAAGTTTGAAGTTTTCTCTTGCTGCAAAATAAAAGGTCTGATTTTATTAATCTCAGATTAATTCGAGAGAATTTGTCTACAGCAGTATCATGGTAATGCTGAAAGAGAAAGCAGATGTCTCTAGCTACGCTGTGGAAGTCCTAGGAGCAACAGGAATCCTCTGCAGTGCTGTCCTATTTGGGGAAATGTTCCTCTGAATTCTTCCTTAAATCAAATTGCTTCAAATTTTGGTTCTTAAAATGACCTACAAAACATGAAATCTAATTTGTGACAGCAATTTATGATCTAATGTTTAAGAAACTGATTGGAGATACAGAAAAGAGGAGGCAGGACTTGTTTGGGATTCAAGGTGCTGATCTGCAGTGTCAGCTTGTCACTATACAGAGTTACTCCTGTCTTTCACCACCATGTGCTGGTGCAGAAATCCCCGTACCAAGTCCAGAGGGCTTTCAAGCTTTGTGGTCAAGTGTATGAGCAAGGTGCATCCCACCACATGGGTGACGGGTGTGTACCCAGAATCCAGTGGTGTTCTGGCCAGTGGGAAAGAAATGGTGCATAGCAGAAGGCTTGAGAAAGGGTAAAGCTATGATGCCAAAATGTGCTGAATATCTGTAGATTGTACACTGAAAAGTATCAGATCTTCCCCTTCCCTTCAGCTAGTGTGTGTTGTTGTGTCTTGCAGATGTATTGAAAATCTGTGTTAGAGCTGTGAGCAATTAACACGTTTCCTGAGGATGCATGGAGAGAAACTGAACTTGCACGTGATCTAGCGTAGTTCTGCCTTAATAGGCTATGCCTATGATTTAAAATTGCGTTACTGACACACAACAATATTTAAACTCTGCTGGTGGTCTGGTTCTTTGGAGAGGATTCCTGATGGTACTGCAGGCTGCTTGCACTCCTCTATTCAAATAAGTTGCTGGGATACTTGCTATTGAAATGAACTTGAACTTCAAATTCAGACTGGCAGTTTTCACCTTGAATAATATGCTTTGCCTTCTCTTTATGGGGATACCTTCAGAAAAAATACCCACAAGTAATGAGTTGAGTTGAATGGGAAAGTTTTCTTTCCTACAAAGTATTTTAACATACTTGGAGCAAGAATGTTTTTGTAAGTTCAGTAGCCACTGCATTTTTTGTTGAAGAAAGATGAGACACAAAACCTCATTGCAGCCAAAACACAGGGGAGTGCATGGGAGAATTACATTTAATGAACAGATTTGTTACTCTTGCTGTGTTCCTGGAGCATGAAAAGCACATCCAGTTCCTGTACTGCTAAGTGGAGACTGGGTGCCCACAGCAAGGAAAAGGACCAGGTTAACATCTTCCTGAGGAGGGAAACAGCAGGTAACGGGAACTCTCAGTGAAGAGAAGGTGGAGATGAGATGCAGTAGAGCAGTGTTACTGGTCTGGGGAACATTTTCACGTAACCTGGTGTGGATGAGGAATGAAGACTGTGTGCTTTTTCGAGGTAGACTCTCAGGCTTCAGAGATTTGAGATTTGGTTTGAGATTTCAGATTGATTTGAGATTTAAACTGTGTGACCTGGACATATCAATGACTTTTCTCTGAAATCAGAGCTTCTGATACTCTCTTGGATGCTGTGCGTGTGCTAAGACCTTGTTCAAAACATTTGAACACAGATTTTAATACTGTGCTGGCTTGGGGCCACTGTGATAAATAAAAATGTTAATGATTTTTCAGGTTCATACTTAAAATTCAGTGGTTGAAGTTTGCAAACTGATTGTGCAGATTGCCAAATTAGTTCCAATTACTCAAATTTAGATGAGCTTTGCATAAAATATACAAACGCCTTCAATGCAGTATTCTGCTTAGGTCTGTGATTTTTGTTTCAGCAAGCTTATATTTGCATAAGTTCATTAAAAGGAGTTTCATTTCTCTTTTTCCTTAGCTTCGCTTTGAAAAAGGGGTATTTAAGATGGGGAAAAATAGTAAAGAACAGGCTTGTAATTATAAAACGAAGCTATATGAAGTCATGCAGCACCACTGTGCTTCATTCTGTGTCAGAGTGAACTTGAGAGCTTATTACTGAGCCCAAAGTTCAAACTGACCACTCTATCTAACATTTCTAGTACATCAGTCAATTAAATGTGACCTGCTGGATGGTTACCAAGTCTCTGTGGTCCAGTTGTTGATTGGTGAGGGAGAAAAACTTTTCTGCTTCATCAGGACTGCTTTTGGTTTGTATTCTGATTAGTATTTTTTTTTTGTTATTAAAAATAATAACTTAGACAAAGAAGCACTACTCTTCTTCTGTTTGCTAATCCCTTGGAAAAAAAGCAAGACATGTCTCGGCCCGAACAAATGAGAAAATCTCCAGACAGACTAAAGGCTTTAATGAGGTGGTTACCTCTCTCTAAAGCCACACGACCCTTTCACAAAGGTGACAGTCTTGCATCTCCTGGAGCACAGAGACGTGCCTTCTTGTCTTTATTAGTGACTTTGCTTATTGCTGTGTTAGGTATGCAGGTGTCAAGATAATATTCTTGTTTATTTAGAAGCACCATTTAGTGCTCCAGTAAGTTATAGTTTGGTACTTGGAAATGAATTTATCTAGTTCATGGTCCAGATGTGAAAACACGCACTTACTTTGCATGCAAAATCATTTTTAGAGGTGAGCTGTAATATAGCTGCACACACACCATGTGTGTTTCTGTATTAGCATCAGAATGAATTATCCATGCTGTGAGCCGGTACACTTTTAAACAGCAGTTTAAACAATAATCTCCAATGGTCTCAAAAAAGCCCTAGTGTTTCAATAAATTGGTAATAAGTTGCTTTAAAAATGCCTCTACTACCTTAACAGCAACTTTGTAATCAAGACTGCAAACCTGTTTTCTGTTGTAGGCAGGTTCTGACCTTTTGCCTTTCCCCAGCTCTCCCCACAGTGTGGTTTTCAATTTGAAATTCCTTGTGCGTGGTAGGGAGGGATTGTTCCACCTCTCCCAGTCCCTCATCATCTGAGCGTGACTGCACAAGGTGTTTACATTCATTCTCCTGTTTTTCCCCCTGACAGTGATTTTTTTTACAAATACTTTTTTTTACAAAAGTATTGCAGCTCTCAGACAGTAAGAGTCAATCAGAAACAATTTAATACAGGAATAAATGTTAGTGTTTTGCTGCCTGCCATGGCAGTCATTCAAGTCTTTTTAGGATTGTAAATTTGTTCACATTTTGTAAAAATTGGTGTGATGGTCTTCTGACCTCAGTAAACCCTGTAAACCTTAGTTACTGCTCGGGTGTGTGTTAGCTTAAATACCTTTCTGTAGTCCCTTGGCTTGTAAAAAATAGCCGTGAAAATAGAAATCAATCTCTGGAGAGTCCAGTGTGTCCTATTTCCCCACTATTTCCAAGAGCAGCACTCTGAAAAATCTTTCTGTGCTGGATCTACCTTTGTTAGTGCAGTGCCTTTCGGTGTAGGTGCTTGTGGGCCACGCACTTCTCTTGATTGGAACTGGGAACAGTAGCTCCATTATTTCTGGAATTATTCCTGGTGAATGCTAACATTTCAGCCACTTCCTCTGAGTGCCGCGGAGGTGTCAGCGTGAGTTTTAGCTTGCAGAGATGTGAATTTGTACAGAGTGAGGTTGTATTTTGTTTCCACCTTGTCACAACCAAAGCAGGCAGGAAGGTCTGGGCAGAAAAGTCCAGCACAATTGCTTGTTAGTTGCTTTCTTCATGAAAGCTGTTGCTTATTCATTTCTTTTGTTTCTTTGCTGCATTTCAGAAGAAAAGATATAGAAAATACAGCCCCACTTGTGGTGATTGTGTTACATTTAGGGGCCAACCTCAGTGACTGAGCAGTGAAGCAGAGGGTTGTAAATAAAGGCTGTGGTTATCCTTGAACTACAGTCTTTTATGAATGGTTCAGCATTTTCACTCAGTCTGGAATTTCCAACAAGGCACACCTTCCACTGCATCAGTTGTCCAAAGCCTCATCCAAGCTGACCTTGAACACTTCCAGGGGTGGCACGACTTCTCTGGACAAAGTATAGTGACATTGTTCATTTTTACCCACCTCTCAGGAACGTGGTGAGACTCCACAGGACAAGCAGCGTGTGTTGCTGCCAGCAGCCCTGCACTGTGGGACAGCCCAGCTTCATTCCCACTTTTGTTGGCCAAGCAGAGTCCTGCTTCCCTGGTGCTCAGTAGTGATGATGCATTTGTGCTCAGCAGGAGCTGAGGTGTTTGACACCTCTGAAAAATGAGGCTCATATCAAATAGCCTGTTCAAGCACTTTATAAAAATGAACTCTTTAGTCATCGCTGTATAAAACAAGACAGCAGACTGAGGCAGAGGAGGGAAAGCCTTCCCATGTCTGGAGTGAGCTTGTTCTGCCAGGATAATGCCCTGCTCAAGAATCAGGGAAGGCAGCAAAGGTAAGCATGCCGCTGGCTGCTAACAGAAACCAAAGAAAACAGTCACTAAAAAGAACATTTCAGCTGTAATATTCTAATTAGTGGTGCTCTGAGGTTTTCCTATGCCTTTGGAGGTCAGGAGGGATTGCCATATGCAGCTAGTCTGGTCAAAATTAATATGATGCAGGGCAGTGTGCCTTGCAAGCCGTGTTTTGTGGTGGATTGTGATATGGGGGGAGGTATGGTCCAGAAAGGATGACATCTTCTGGGTGTCACCTCCCTCCCAGGGAACGGTAGGAACTTTCAGCTGCAGGGCGGACTTGCAATACATACCACTCTGAACTTCTGTTGTGGTATTTTCTGCTATTCTTAAAAAAAAAAAAAAAAAGGGTCGATTTAAACTTGCGTGAATGAATTAACAGGGGAATCTGTCTCTTGTGGCTTCCACCTTGAGATTTACTAAGTATCATCTATACTTATATTGTCAAGACTTGAAATATTTCCTGTTCTTTCTATTTAAGTGAGGTTCATTGGGGCCATCCACTTAAGCAAAGATAATGCTACCACCCTCTGTATTTCCAGAGATGGAGAGATGGGCCATTAATGTTGTGTACTTGTATACAATAGAGGCTGGCCTAATTCAATCCAACTTAGAAGACAAAATAATGTGAATGCTCATAGGTTTGTTGAGAAATGAGTTAAATGCTTACATAAAACCTCAATCTCTGAAGCTCTTATATTGTGGCTTAATGGACAAAGCATGACAAATAAGGTGTGGAGGTAGTGATTGCAGATATGTGCTTATGGCCTCCTTTTGTAACCTTGGGAAGCTTTTCCTTTTCTGTAAAATAGGGATAACGATACAGCCCCTGCTCTAGTAAAGTACCTTTAAGTGTAGTGATGAAGTGCTATATACAACCAGCCCAGGATAAGAGCCTTTATCTGCCACGTCAGTTATTCTTATGCTGAGGCTGGCTGCTCAAGGAATAAATAGAACCTGTTCTCTATATTAGGTGACTGCCCAAGTTCACGTCTGTTCTATATTTAAGCATGCAGTTATATGTTTTAAGACATACTTCTTTACAAGTTTTGTTATTAAACACATGCGCCTTTATAGTGTCATTGGAACCATAAAGTTTAAGTGCTGAATGCAGAAAAGGGAGAACAAGGAAACCTTTTAACCTGTACATTATTAGGAATCCATTTCAGATGATCCCCATGGAAATATTACCAATAGTTTTGTTTCTGAAGGCAGACAATAACTAGACATGATTTTCTCCAGAAAGGAATTAATATGAACTGTGCAAAACCTAATGAAGGGGAAGTGGCTGATTTATTGTGAAAATTTATAGCTTTCTGATGTTGCTTGGTTTTTTTATGTTAATCTCGTTGTGTGGAGTGTGTGCTGGTAATAATTGAGAACCATGGAAGACAAAGTGGTTTTTGTAGTCCATAAATTATTATCTAGTGAGTGTACGTTATAGCCTTGATCAATAGCAGCTCTGGTCTCTTCTAAAACTAGTCTGGAGTTTTAGCCACTGTAATATTTCAAGTTATGAGATATAATAGAGTTCAGAATGCAGTTGTGTACTATACAAGATTGTTTCAAGGAGGGATTCCTTTCAACCTCAAGGCGAGAGGACAAAAGGAAGCAAAAAGTGGGAGAAGACATAGCCTATGTATAGTGGAAATTCTCTCATTTAAATTCTGAGCGTAGGTTTCTTCAGTTATAACAGAGATATAGTGGCAACGCTGCTGCTGTTTGCTGCTATTGCAGAAACTGAAAAGCTACATAAGACCTCCCATGCTGGGAATGATCAAAAGTCCTCCCCAGGTTTTTGGCTCGTCCTTTGGTCTTAAAACGCCTTTTGAAGAGAACATATGTAGAAGAAGTAAGAGCAGAGGACAAAGTGCCAAGGTTTCTGCCATGGTACCTGACTGCCACTGAATTTCAGGAGCAGCTGGGTGCAGTGGGAGGTGAGCACCTTTGGGCATCCTTTGCGATGGCTTCCAAAACCCTGTTCTGCAACTGGCTTTGCTGCAGGTTTGTCATAAAACCCTTTAATTTTTCTCCTCGTCTTCATGAATAGTGAATAATGCATGATCCATAGGCTGTATCTCCATGTAGACTCTAGATTAGAAAGAAGCAGCCATTCTGCTCCTAAATAGCTATATTACTGGGGATTCTGCTGCAGTCTTCTTTGGGGGGTGCACTGCAGCATGTACCAGGCTGAAATCTATGCCTGCAACTTTTCTTTATTAACGGGAATTAACACATTAAAAAGAGACTTTAAAGGTGTATTATGTAGATTAATCCTAGGATTCAGAGAAAGAGTGTTTTTTTCTGTGTAAAATGTGCTTCTGTAGAGTAAAATATGTGTTTGTCTGTGAATTGTATAGCAAGTATGTGGTTTTGATGAGATAAATTTATCATAGATATTTGAACTCACCATCTCAGCTGGACTTTGAACTTGACATCTGCTTAAAAAGAAGAAAAATCTGTTTCTGGCAAAAGCAAATTCTTCTTTCCTGTTCTCTGCCCACAAATTAATCTTTTACATGACATTTTTAATATCACACAGATAGCTGGGAAATCTTCCTCCTTCCTTACAAAATTCAATTTGCAAGAGTTGAGGGCAGGATGGAGTGGGTTTACCCTACTAGATGCAAAGATACAGAGGTTTTAAAAAGCCTTCCTGGAGAGCTTGAGAAACAAGAGTTGTATGTTACTGAAACATGGAAATCTTTACCCACCCTACAAGAGACCTGCCTAGACTTGAAAAAGAACCACGCAAATCAGACTGAAAGCTGTTGCTCTCGTTTTATTAGTTTTTTCTTTTTCTTGATGAGTTTTTGTATCAATGCAAAGATGTTTCAGTGCAGTGCACGTGTTTTTATTAAACCAGAGTCTCTCTAAATTTTCTGTGCATCACTGTAGAAGATGGAAAACCTGCAGAAGGCTTCAGAGACTGGTGCTGGGAGTGACCACTGTATCTGCAGATGGGCTGTAGTGAATGAGGATTGTAACAGCTGATGAGTCTCGTTCATGTTGGCTTTAATATAGCTTAAACTTAAAGCTAAAGAAGACAGCTTGCCATACTGGACAGCAGATTTAAAGCTGTCTCGCTGCTTGTTATTCTTGGTAGTGTGGAGTCGCCTAGGAAGGGCATCCTACAGCCCAGAACTGTGCCGAGTACCGTAGGCACTCAGCACAGAATCAATATGCAAGGTTACCAACAACATATAATACATACTGATGCAAAAATGAAGAGACTTTGGGAAACAACTTGTTGGGCAGTACTGGGTGGTCCTAGCACCATTACAAACTAGTTGCTGTGAGGAATGTCTTTTGATTTTAGAGTGTCATGGAGAAAGAACACTGGGAAAGGAGTATGTAGTACTGATAGCTTCTCACCATGAATGCATATCACTGTTATTATAAGCAGAAGAGAATAGTGTGTAGGAGGATGGAGAAAACACTGCTAAATGCAAGTGGATGGGATAAGAAGGATGTTGAGGCTCTGGAGCGAGTGCAGAGAAGAGCAAGAAAGCTGGTGAAGGGGCTGGAGAACAGGCCTTATGAGGAACGACTGAGAGAGCTGGGGGTGTTTAGCGGGGAGAAGAGGAGGCTGAGAGGAGACCTCATTGCTCTCATTGCAAATACCTGAAAGGAGGTTGTAGAGAGGAGGGAGCTGGGCTCTTCTCCCAAGTGACAGGGGACAGGACAAGAGGGAATGGCCTCAACCTCCGCCAGGGGAGATTTAGGCTGGACATTAGGAGGAAGTTTTTCACGGAAAGGGTCATTGGGCATTGGAATAGGCTGCCCAGGCAGGTGGTTGATTCACCTTCCCTGGAGGTGTTTAAGGGATGGGTGGATGAGATCCTGAGGGACATGGTTTAATGTTTGATAGGAATGGTTGGACTTGATGATTCAGTGAGTCTCTTTCAACCTGGTTGTTCTATGATTCTAAGTTGTTAGTGGATGCTCCCTAAAGTAAAATAACAGTATGTAAGAGAGAAAGGCATATATTGTCTTAGTAAGGTCTTGCATTAACTAGAGTTAAATGGTCCCTCTGCTTTGGAAAGAGGAGTTAGCAGATGCCACTTTGATTTTCTCACCACTGCTTGGACTCCCTGTAAGCTGACCATGACTGTCTATAATCTCAGAAGCAGCAGAAAGAAAGGTAGAAAGAGATTTTGTGCCGTTGCTCTGTTTTTTCATTCCTTCTGCTTGAAGAAGATTAGGAATTCTAACTTTCACCCTTGGCACTCTTCCACGTTGTTTTTGATTGCAAAGCAACGTGATGCTTTTTCCTCAGCTGGAATTGCTGGCACGTAGTTCTTTTGTGCAACACAGGCAATAAACTGCTATATTAATCACTTCATACAAGGTAATAAATAATACCAGAACTGTTGCTTTTACCTTTTGTGTTTCTATTAAATGCCTGATTTCCCAACAACCTTAGAAGTGGGATCCTGAAACTAGATTTAAATCCGTATCTTCCCTGTTATCCTCTACCTAACCTTACACCATTTGAGGTGCCAAAACTAAGTTCCTATATTCGAGTGTAATTCCTAAAAGGTGGTTTTATGTAGAAGCAAGGTTGTAGACAAGCTTTGTCTCTCACATACATTGTAAAGTATCATTTAGGTGTGAGGAAAAGAACAGTCACTTTGCTCTGCTTGCATCCTGAGCCATATGGCTTTCATGAAATGTTGCTAGATGCAAGGTGCCTTTCTTCTCCAGCAAGATTAAAAGGAAAACCGAGATAGGATTACCCATTTGGGACGGTTAGAGATGGGATGTGAGAAACCCTCCAAAATTCCCCTTCTCAACGTTGCTTATTTTGCCAACAGTACAAAGCTCTTTGCACACCGCATCAGATAAAGGGAAAACAGTTTTTCAGAGTCATGTTTTTTTGTCTTTTGAGATTGATGCTACTTTACTTTCCCTTGTAAACACCAGTGTGGGGAAGCACTGCGGGAACGAAGATTTCAGAGATCTCACATGAATGTTGTAGGCTGTTGAGTTCCCCATTGTCCAGGAGGAAGATCTTGTGCACTTTTCTCTGCTGGGGGCTGGGAGACCAACACAAGAGTTTTGTCAAGACGATGTTACAGTTAGAAGCAAACAGGTGAGCTGCAGAATGTGAGCATTTGAATGCTTTTAGCCCAGTGCGACAGTAAGGTGAAATGAGTTTTCCTCTTTTACCTCACCATGGTTCAATTGAGTAGTTGGTCTAAAGGGACTCTGTGGTGAGGTGCTGCAGCACAGCTCACCCGCACAGTCAGTGCTGAGTGGTGGCACCTGGATCCAAGCACTTCACAATCTCACAATCTTCACAACACAATCCTGTTGTTTCCTTTAATTTTTGAAAGCAGCTAAGGTTGCTTTCAGTGTAAATTCTTGCTGGAATTTAAGTACACTTAAGACAAAACAAATGTCAGAACAGAGCAATTTTTCAGGTTAACGGTCTTTGTGATGTTGGTGGCAATATTTCTGTACGGGGTTCTCTTACAAGCTAGGCACAACGTACGAGTGCTCAGAAAGCAGAAACTCACAACCTTTACAGTAGAGAATGCTTTAACTTACCCTTCTGGAACAAGGTACCTGTCAACTGAACAGCTGTTCTGCTCTGCAGAGGACGTTGTCAAGGTTGTCAGTGTCTACAGACTTGAATATCTTGATGATCTTTGGTGAAGAATTTAATTTTGAGGTGAAGAAAGTGGGAGTGAATAAATTACTTTATCCCTTGTCAGATCTCTACATTGTGAAATGCAACCATCGTATTCCCAGTTTAGGATTGGCTTCTGTATTTTTCAATCACAAAATTAAAATACCATGATGATTAATGTTTGTTCAGGAGCTATAGCAATCTCACTTGTTTAGCAAAAAAAAGGCATACCCCTAATTTTTAATGTGTGTCATGTAAACATTAAATATAGTATGATATGTTCAAAAACAAGGTCACGTAAATATTTCAGTATTTCAAGGTGGTTCTGCAGTCTGGTTGTGCTACCACAGTTTCCCTTCTGGGGCCAATAACGGTACCATGAGGAAGAGAATATGCCAAAGCTGCATGGAAAACAGTGAATTTTTTCAAGAATTGACTGCCAGAGTAGAGTGGGCTTTGGGAAGATTTGCTTATAAAAAGACCCTGCATGATACTTATCTCAATGAATTGGAAAGCCAGAATTGTAACAGGATCAAGAAGTGATCCTGAGCTGGTTCTCGAGTGCTTTGAGTATTTTTTCACTGTCAAAATTGGCTTTTTTTTTTTTTATGTGAAAGAATAATTTCCATTTTCATGAATATCATTCAATTTGCATGAGTTGCAAGTGTGTTGTTGGCTTGATGGCATCAGGGAACAAGAATTGTGTGTGCTTATCTGATTTTTTTCATTTAAAAAACAATGGTGGATAGACTCAAAATTCAGAATTCATAAGATGCTTCTTAATAACACAGATGCAACCCAGAGGAGCACTTTTCCATTCCAAAATGTATATATGCTAGGATTTATTTAAAATAAAACTTGACCTACATTAGCAGTCCCACCTAAAATAGCAGACCTTGCAGGTGATTTCCATGTGGTTTTATTTTCTAGCAGATTACTATGCTGATGGCAAATTTTTTTCTTTAATAATGCAATAAAAATGTAAGCAAGTAACAGTAACTCAGCTGTCAAACCACAGCCAGAGGCTCGTGGTTGATCAGTTGATGGAAGAAACCTTGAGACTGGAAGAGACAGTGGAAAGTGTTGCTTCTGTCTTCGGTGGAGAAGAGACCTGTAGTATATGATGAAAATTCAACTGGGGAAAGAACCTGCCACAAGAAGAGGGCACTGATGAGGGAGATGTGGGGGAATGCACCAGTAAGCTTGAAGAAAATGTCCAGTTTTGAAGGAGCATGCACAGACACGGGAGAAGAGGGAGAGGAGAGTGGATGGGTAAACCCAGGGATAGAATGAAGAAGCTGAGGTTGTCAGGTGAAGTACTGAAGGGCTTAGAGTGATTAAAGCAGCCAGGAGGAGTAGCAGTTTAAGAAGTCTACCATGTCAGCCTCAAAAACTAGGTGAGATAGTTGTCACGTCCAGGACATGACCCAAGCCACGCTGTAGCTAATGGCAGTTTTTTTAGGTGGACATGAAGGAACCGCAGAATTCGCACTAATGAGCAGCTGTACAAAAGGTATTTAAATAGCAGAGCAGCAGTGGGAGAGGTTTCTAGCAGATAAGACTGAGCAGCTCCTTGCATAACTGGCTGCTCTGAAAATACAATTTGTTTGGGTAGGTGCACGCTGGGTGCTAATAAGATGGCTTGTATTGCATTATTTCATGAGGTGATGTCAAAGGCTACGGAATATCTTGTTAGTAGCTATGGGAGGACTATGATATATTCTGATTTTGTTTTCTCATCTCCCAAAGGAACAGGCTAATTTAGTATTTTTCTCATGGGAACCGAGAGCCGGAATAAACTCCAGGGTCATGAAATCCAGTGACCCTGTTCCCTCAAGCAAACACATAATATCATCCCTTTTATAAATTGATCAAATATTTGATCTTGCCGAAACCCAGCAAACTACGGGTTATGCTGACAAAAATAAAACAAGCTTTTGTAGGAGAGAAAGAAGCATTGCTCTGTGCCTTCCCCCAGCTCTTCTGTTTGTTGTTTCATGTGCTGTGGTGTCAGTACTTGGGGCTTTACTGAAGCTGTAAATATAGGCTTTAAGAGCAGATTTGAGTTTGTTTAGTATTTGAGCATCTTTGTGCTGTCCATGGTAATTCTCACCTATCTCCTCTGGCTTTGAAACAGCAGTCATGTTTATACATGGATTTAAGATAATTGATGAAAGAGATGATTTGCATGAAGAACAAAGTAGTGCTGAAACTTTGGCTGAGACCTATCCACACCTTTCTGGTGCTTGGGGAAATAAAACATGAAAAAGTGTTTTTGTTGGGTTTTTCCTCCGCTTCTACTTGCCTTTGTTCCTGCTGGTGGAGATTGCCTGGAAAACCAACTGCTCTGTTCCCAAGAAGACTTTTGAAAAGCAATCTGTTGGTCAAAAGTATAAACTCTGTCAGATTAAGCAAAACAAGATCCCAGAGCTGATATTCCCAGTTACTAGAAATCACCTTTCCTTATTACCCTGGAGGGAGGTGGCTGCCTCAGGGTATGTCCTTGCAAGAAGGCTGGAGTGCAGGTCCTTGGCAGTTGCTGCAGAGTGGCTTGTAGTAATAAAGCTTAAAAATAGACCTAAATAGAGAAATAAGTGTAAATATCCATTGAAGGTTTAGGGCTGATCACTTGGGTTTCTATGTTTGTTTGTTGGTTGGTTTTGGGGTTTTTTTTACTTTTAACTGTAGAAAAACTGAGCAGTAGCTCACAATGTAATGAAGAGAAAAGCTTATGAAATACCCACTAGGAAATTTAGTCAAGTTCTCTATTTATTTTATTCCTTTGAGGTTAATTTCTGTGAATAACTTGTGCAGACAATTGCATGTCTCATCCAAAAATAGCAGCCCCTGGACCAAGAAGGCACTAAACTTTCCCAGCGCTAATGTTTGACAGAGGGCTGGAGCCGAGAGCTGATGTTGATGTGTTGTGAAGTGCTGCTGCGTGTTCCGGAGAGGCAAGGATGCTTCTTGGGTGGTACGGAGCACCAAGCCAGAGCAGCTGCTGTGAGGGGCAGAAGCAGGGGTGCAGGCAGCTGCTGCGCTTTGCCATGTCACCTTCACATCCCCACCTCCTCCAAAACCTTCGCCGCAGGGGGCTGGCATCAGCATGCCTGGGGGCATCAGCATGCCTCTTCCAGGCAGGCACCCTCCCAAGCATCAGGTTTGTGTTGGCCACTCCTTACTTGCGAAGGTTTTGCTCGCTTCGTGCTTCCTTCTTTGCTTGGTATCTCTCTTCTCAGTGCATTCGGGGCGATGTGGGACTGCGGTGGGGCTGCCGCCTCCTCCCGCTGCTGTTTGGCCCCACTGCCAGCAGCCGCTTGTCGACAGAAGCCAATGATTGATGTCAAGGCTGGGAGCAAGCAGCTGCTGATTTGATTATTACTGTTTCATCTCCTAACCTTTTGGAGCATTATGGGAATATTTATTCGCCTAGTCACACTTAATGGCATTTGGTGCAGTACTTCCCCAGGAACAATGAAGGAGTGGTGTTGTACAGAGGTAGCTTAGAAATTCCTGTTCTCGTTCTTTGTATTTATTTACAGAGATGGAGAGAGAAGTGAAGGAGATCGTGCTATATGAGGGAATGGAAAATTTGGCGATTTGACTGGGAGCAGTTAGAGACATAGATGTGCAATATGTTAATAAAGTAATTGTGCTACGTTGCTATAAAGAGGATGGCTTCATTATAAAATTCTTGGTTTAATACTGTCATTGTAGCAGATGTATAGCATATGAACTAATTTGCATGCAGATAAGGAGGCTCTGACAGCTTGGTAGCATAATTACTGCATAGCATACAGCTCACTAGTGCTGGGAGCTGAAGCTGTTACTGGAGGGGTGCTCCTGGGACTAATTACATTGCCTTTGTTAAATTTAAAATAGGGTATAGCCAGGAATGAGACCCCTCTCCTGTGCTCCGTGACGTTGTGTACAGTAAGTTATAGAAACCTTGAACTGCTGCAGCCATTTTAAGCCGTGCAAATGCCTGGATCTCGGCATCTCCCAGCATAGTGGAGTAATAGGCTTTTATTTAATTTGGGAACCTGTATCAGCTTTCAAACAAAATGTTTTAAAACTGATATTTCTGTATATTAAAACTCTAGTTAGATCTTTCCGATAAGACAACAAAACTGTGGCTGCAGTAACTTTGGGTTTGTTAGTGTCTGAGGAGAGTGGATGCTGACTGCGTGACCTTAGACTGGTGGATGGACTCTCTCCCTTCTCCCTGATGTGCCTATTGCTTTGCTTCACCATATCTGTGTCTTAGTGATTTGTCTCTGCTTAATTTCAAGCGTATTTCTGCTTCCTTTTTTTTTTCCTTTGCTTTGACTGTGTCTGCAGTTTTTAAAGATCTTATTATTGAGGTTCCAGTATGGATTTCAAAATGTTTAATTCATTACCAGGCCGTTATAAAGTGAAGGCATTTTATTTTCCCAGGGAAATCAAGACAGTGCCACAGGAGATTATTTTTCCCCCATTACATTTCCCCCCCGCTGCTGTCAGATTAGCTTGTAGAGAAGGGAGGAATTGCGAATGCACAGTTGACTTTGATTACGTAAGCTGGAAATTGGCAAACAGTATGGATTTATTTCAATTCCACTAACTTTAAAAAGAAACACATACTAAACTGGAAGTGCCTCAGGGCATCAGACAAATGGGAAACCAATCAGAAAGTGTGTATTTATTTCCTCCCTACCCTCTCCTGCAGTGTAGTGTAGGTGATGCTGGGAACTGCTGAGGTTGCAGGTTGTGTCAGGGGGAGCAGGGTGGTTTTGGTGTGGAGGGTGGGAAGATTGGTGTGGAGACCGGGATTGATTTTTACCCAGTGAGTGAGGCTGCGGTGAGCTCTCTACTGTCATGAAGGGAAGAGACTGTGCTTCTGGGGCGATACCATTTCTGGCATATGGCTGGGAGCAACCAAGGGGAACTCCCTTCTCCCTGCCCATCTGGTGACACAGCGCGAGGACCAGGTTGTCTGACGAGTGAGGGTGACGGGCAGTTAGCTTCGCCCAGCTCCCCACAGGTTTTATCCCAAACTGGACAGGGCTGGAGGGCCCTACTCATAGAATCATAGAATCACCAGGTTGGAAGAGACCCACCAGATCATCGAGTCCAACCATTCCTATCAAATACTAAACCAAGTCCTTCAGCACCTCGTCCACCCGTCCCTTAAACATGCACCCCCATGTACCCCCAACAGCCACCAGCCTCACCACACTCCTCTCATGCATCCTCGCAGGACTGGGCTTGTCATGGAGATGTGCTCCTTGAAAGTAGATTGTCAGCAGCGAGGAACCACTGAGCACCTCTACCCCATTTTATGGGGAAGGATGTTGTGCTCCACTGTCTCAATACATTCACTCCTTTAGTGGAAGTGTTGCAAAGCCCCTCCATCTGTTTCCATAATACCCCCTGCTAGACACATACTAGTTCACACCTTTTTTTTTCTTCAATGATAAATATTTGCCCAACTATTTTGTTTTGCAAAATTCAAGTTCATCCTTGCATGATCTGCTTGCATTTTGTTAATCTGGGAATATTAAGAGCCTGCTGGCATTAGCGCTAATTTAAAGTTTATGCTGTAGAGTGAATATAGTAACGAGTTATTGGAATGGTTTGTTAATCTTATCAACATTCATTATGCATTTATTAATAGTAATTAGAGCCAATCACAGTGTCACATTTGGAACTTTTTCTATCAATCAAACAAGCAGGGTTTTTTTGAGAAAATTATCATTTTATGGGAAATATAGTATGCAAATATTTAAAAAGTGAGAACTGGTGAGATGAGGGGCACAAGAAAACACTGAACCTAATTAACATTTTTTGCCAAGAATCTTCTCTCTTCCTTACCTTCCTCCTTCTCCCCAAAAGCCAAGGAAAAAGAGAGACAAAGTGAGAAAGACCCTACCCTATTTAAACAAAAAAAATTACTAATGGAAATAGTTTTATGTGGCTTTTTTTTCCCATGTAATATTATAAATGTCAAGGTAGTTTTTGCAGGTTATGCAGACAGTTTAATACCTCATGTGTGTTGATTTTTTTTCTATGTGTCTTCATATTTGGTGCTGAATTTGCAATATTTTAAGAGTTTTGATTTTTAAGAGGTTGGAAAGGAACATAGGTTTTTTTTTAAAGTCAGTGCTCTGTGCTCTTTTTATAAAAGGACTTGCAATGTCCTTTTAGCACAAGTCCTGAATGACTCCTTTAGGTCTCTTGCGGTTGCATGAACAAATGTAATAGCATCTCTAAGGATTCATGACTGAACTCGGTTGTTGTTTCCCTACCAACTCTGCTCCTCCATTTATGCTCTTCAGATCTGCTGTTGCCTCTTAGGAAACAAGATTATCCAACATTTCTCGGTTTCCCAGCCCAATCAGAAATTCCTCCTGAATCAGCTCTGCTCATTGTCTCCAACTATACCTAGTTGTGGTAGAGAGATTGCACCACTGTAACTGGGTGAAGTCAGCATTTCTGTTAGAACCCCATGGTTTAAATACCCTGAAATGTAGATATAAAAATTCACTTTAGCTCTGTAGTCTTTCCAGTGGCAGGACATAAACTGTGTGCTATCACCCTTTATACAATTAGAGGAACCCAGAACAAAAAAATTACTCTTTAGGACTTCAGTTGTATAAATGTGTTGTTTAACTTGAGCTTTGGTCCCCATTAGGCTAGAAAGTGTGCAACAGTCTGCGGATTTTGAGCATAAGGCAATACATATTTCTTTCCTGGTTAGAAAGCTTGTTACTCACAGGGGTCAATGCCGTTTTTGCAGAAGTATTAAGCATCTGATGTTAGTGAAAGGCTGTGGAAAGATCAATAATGCATAAAGGCTGAAGGGTTTGCTGGTTGGTACAACAATAGATAAGGGTTCCAGTTTGAAAAATGGAGCTAGCACACCAAAATGTCAGGAATGTTTACTAAGGGTGAGGAATGACTCCTGTGGAGCTGTTCTAGTTCAGGAAACATTTCAGTATAAGCATTTAACAATCTAATAATGCAGTTGCATAAAAACTTCTACATATACTCAGTTATGAAAATGGTACTTGAAATGTAAGTCTGTTTTACAAAGGCTAGCTTTTCAGTTGTTTTTCTTCAGCGGCACTTTTAACCCTCTTCCTCACAGCAGAGCTTCGCCCCTTCCTCCTGCTGCCCCTAATGCCTTTTGCAACACCGTGCGTTCAGGGGGGAGTCTGACGTTGAACTAGGTTCCTGGGGTTGCTGCAAAAGGAACTAGCCTGACGTTCTTTAAAATGTTCAATGTGGTCTTTCCCAAATGGGAGAAGACGACGATAGTTTAAGAACTTGATAAAGTCTTGCCTCATACTATGCTGGTTATCGTATTAATGCCAGCAAAGTGACCAGTGATGGTTGCAATGCTCTGCCTGAGCTTTGACATGCTTCTAATTATAGCGAACAGTGGTGTAAACTCCAGAGGTGATAATGAAGCCTGGATCCGTGTGTCAGCAGGTTTTGAAGTGTTCCTGTAATGCTGTTCAGCACCACTGTTCCTTATTTGTATGCTTGTGAGGATCTAGACTGGTGCAATCACGTCTTGCTTATTGTCACTGAACTGAGAGGTGAAACATACAGTGTAGTGAAGGTTTGTCATTTTATCAAAGTAATTGAGTATTAACTGTTTGTGTTCCCTTTGGGGAATGCATGAGGACAGAGGAAAGCGCAGCAGGCTGCTCATACAAGACCTCCATAAAAACTTGTTGCCTAGAACGTGGTGAGAGGTCTTCAGTGCTTTGATATCCTGTGACAAACTCTCTCTACTTCTGAGCTTTGTGTGTAGGAAACGAGTGACACATGTTAAGCAGCCTTTTTTATATTGCACAATTTCAGCATTCACAAAATCAGGATGTGGAGGTGTGCAAAATAAGGGAGGGATTACATTGAAGATGAGCTAGAAGCTTGCCCTGAAAAGCTTTTGGCAAGTGATGAAGGCTGTGTTTTCCCAGAAGTGGTGAGCATAACCCTGGTGTTCTCTTATGCTTTCATAACTGAGGTATGAATGCATGATGCAGACCATGACACATTTTGCTCTTTAATTTGAGATTGTGAACCAAGCTAACTCTTGGAGAAGGAGATAACATCAACATGGACTTTCTTTCAGGTTCTCAAAGGAGAGAAAAAATAGCCTTCCAGCATTTAATCACTTAGAACACCTTTGTGTCTACATGACCTGACAAGTTTAAGTAGACCTGCTTCTTAACGCAGATAAATCAGTACAGTCCATGTGACAGATTTGTTCTTCCATTTACTTTGACAAGAGATGTGTCTTTAAGCAGAGTGTGAGGGTGCAGGAACTGGCATCATCTGTAGCCACTGGTGCTTTAGTGGGAGAAATAAGTAGAAGTGGCATTATGGTCCGGTGTTTCTTCAACCTGTGTGGAAGAGTTGTCCCCATATGGAGTTCTCATCCCTCACTGATGAGATGGTTAGGACCTTATCCCAAGGTCCAAGTTACGCAGTTGAAAGGTGGAATCACTTGCCTGTGATGGATGTGTTAGATGCGTGCCAAGGGTACTTTTCTACCAAAATACCTGTAATAAGATGCAGGAGAAACATATGGATGTTGTCCAGTGCTCTTTATGTTGGGGTAGAAGAGGATGAGGAAGGGAGAATCATAGAATAGTTTGGGTTGGAAGGGACCTTAAAGATCATCTCATTCCACCTCCCCTGCCAAGGGCAAGGACACCTCCCACTAGATCAGAGAAATCTTAATTTAGTAGAGGTTTAACTACATGTTAACTACATGCTTCAAAAATTTCAGTGTGTGTTTGGAGCAGATCTGGCATACTGGAGTTACACAAAAAGAAGGAAATTTTCCATTCTCATCTCACCTGCTCCTGTCCAAAGAGGGACAGAAACACTGTGTTTGTGAGGGAGGGGGATAATTCCTTGAACTGGTATGAAAAAAATTAAATATAATAAACCCTTCTGGTATAGTCTCCTGACGTACTAAGCCAGGAAAGTGCAGCCCTGCACAAAGCTGAAAGCAGAATAATAATAAAGGTATTTTGGTTCATCCATCTCTCTCCTTGTCACTCTAACCATGTTCTTGCTGTCATCTGTTAGCAGCTTTGATCTGCTTGGACCATAATCATCATACACAGCTGTTTCCAAGGTTATACAGAATAATATTTAAAATTAGTTTATATATTTTAAATCCAAATGCAACTACTGAGGGCCGCCAGGCTTTGCCGCCTGAAGGGATGTTGTGAAGATGAGCCAGCAGTGGGAGGTGGTGATGTGCAAGTGGACCTGGAGGGCAAAGGGCACTTGGAGGTGAGAAGGGGGTGGGAACTGGCCAAGCATCCTGCTTGTACATGTGGAAAGTCAGCATCTCACAAACTTTTAAACCTTTAATCTGCTTTGTGAATTTATGTAAGCCTGCATGTGGACGTGAGTGTGTGGCTCTGTCTACACAGTTAAGTGTTGATCACAGGTGTGTAAAGGTCCTTGACTGGATTTGAAGTTGTGTTGCTCGTAATCCAGTTGCACAATCTCTTGCCCTTGGCAAGCTGCAGTACCTGCCCTAACAAATCCATAAAAATACTTGACTGCTGAGTTCTGTCCTCAAGTGACTGCATTGTAGATGTGCGCTTTGTAAAAACTCATTGAAAAGAGGCACCCTCTAAACAAATGAGTTGGCTTGGTTACCTATTAAAAAATAACTCCTACCACCACGCTTTACTACAACCGTGACATAATTTAGAACAACTCTGCTCTCTTAAAATTTCTGCTACATGATTACAGTGTTGCCAGCTCTGTGATTTGCAGACTTAAGAGAAGACCTTGAAAGAGGTCATTTAGTCAATTCTTGTACCTCAAGGCAAGAGTGACTGTGCCTAGGTGTCATCCCTGAAAGGAGTGATAGGGAGAGTGGGTTTACTGTCTTTAATGGTTTCAGAGACTGGCAACTAGGGCCAGTTGTAGGTGCTGGTGGGGATTCTCCACTGACAATACCTAAACACTGGCAGTAGGTGCCCTTGGTGGACCACCTAAATAGTTTCAAATTTGCCTTTTTCATGGTGGAGATGTGGGAAGGTGTTGCCCTGAAAGAATGAGCTGTTTTTTAAAGTTATGCTGGGTGCTTGGGCTGCTGATGCTACCGATGTGCCTGTGACAGCCCTTAAAAGAAGCACTTGAGCTTTCATTGGTGTCTTCTCAAGGCCACGTGCGTAATTCCCACTGGTGCTAACGGGAATTCCTTATGTACACCAAGTGGAGAATAGACCAGGAGATCACTTATTGTCCTTGAGAGATGCTGTATCTAGATCTATTACATAGAAGAGTTGCAATCAGCACTGTTTGCTGTGAACCGTTTCTGTTGAATGACGCTGATGTGTGTGCCATGGAAAATAGCCTCTTAGGTTGGCAGTACCAAAAGACTCACATTAATCAAAGAAGTTTTTTCGAAGTTAGACTTTTTAAAAGTCTAAGTTCACCCTTGTGCATTTATCTTGCAGAAAAATTCTGAATCTGAGCTCCCCTGATCGATGGTTGCATTAATTATGCACAAAAAGTTCAATTCTGCCAGCCTTGTTCACTTTGAATGCTGCTTTACTCCCGGAGGAATTGACTTGCATTATGCAGGCTGGACAAATTCACCTTCAGACTGAACTTCTGTAAAAGTCTCCAGGGAAGGTCAAGTTTCTGTTATTTTCAATAATATATGAGATTCCCATTGAGTAAAATGATCCGGGAAATCAGCTTCAGCTCTGTGAATAATGGGCGTGTGGCCTTAGGAGGATTTGGAAGAACCAATAGAGTTGGGAGAGAGATGAATCTCTCCAAACTGCAGGTCCTCCAATTCTAACCTGGAAGAGTTGACTCCAGGGAAACACAAGCATTAGTGACTTTCTGTGTGTTGAAGAATGTCTCAGAGCTGTGATTCAAATACACTTGTTTACAGGTTTGACCTATCTCAAATAAAATTCTTGTAGGTAAAAGAAAGCTACAGCAATAAGAGGAGAGGATGGTATTTGTGTAATAGACCAAATACAATATTTTCTCACAACTCCAGGCAGTGCCTTCCCCTCGCCATATTTTTCTAGCCAATGGATCTTTGGAAGCATTAATAATAGCGTGGAATAATACTCTGGAAGTAGCCTGATTTGGCTTAACAGTCCAAGGGAAAAATAATAAAATAATGTGATTCATTCATCTAGAAAGTGTAAAGCATAACTTAAATGCATTAGTGGTAGGAAAAATAGTAAAGCAAATATTTCAGTCTTCAAATTTTCTGTTGAGGTATGAAGTGACCTGAAAGGAGTGAGTGGCAGTTCCTTGAAAGAATGTGTCTTTCCTTGTAGCAGTGTTTTATTGGTTCTTTCCAGTTGTTAATCTCAGAACTGCTAAAAATATATGGGATACTGGATAATTGCTATGCAGGGCTGTCATTTACTACACAGTCATTGTGGGAAAGTGCGTTAGCTTCTTTGGCTCTTTTGTATGGCCTTGAGAGAGAATTTTACCCATGTGTTTTGCTCCAGAACTCATCTGTTGTTTTTCAATGTATGCACATAAACAGCTCTCACAGCTACGCCTAAATATTGAGTCAGCAGTTCCCTCTGATGAAGCCATCACTAAGGGCTGTCACGTTTATCTCAGCAGATCAGCATCACAGAGCATGTAATGCTATTAGCCCCAAAACGTTGTCTGCTAACCAGAATCATGGGACACAAGTGACCTTCTGCTCTCTTGCTTCCTAATTGACTCTGAGCTTGGGCTGCCAGCTTGGCTGCTTCATGCCTCCCTAACCCATCTCAAAGTTGGGTGCAGTTTCATCTTCCCATGTTGCTGAAGGCATTTGTATATAATGACAAGTGGGATTTGCTCAGTTTTTTTGATAGATGATGGAGGGTTTGGCTGTTTGTTTTGTTTTAAATATTTAAAATACCTGTGATTATATTGCATCACAACCATTGGACTTTGGTGACCCTCATCCTGCAGTTGCAGAGGTCGCAGGGATTTCTCTATGATGTCTCTTTTGCCTTTCTGCAATGCTTCCTTAGTGGGACAAGAGAACTGCTTCTTTAAAAAGGTGGTTCCAGCGTTCACAAAATAATACATCACCATGCTCTTAAATGTTTGAGCTTTATTGCTATATTTCATTATGACTTAATCTCAATTTATGCCTGTATGTCATTGTACTGGTAATTTAGACTCCTGGTCTGATAATCAAGGCTCTGATTCACAGTGTCTCATGGATTTACTTGAAATCGGGTATGATGTCCCTAGCCTTTCTGATTGCCATACTGCTCTGCCACTGGTTGTCACCTTTGTGAGAGCAGGCGTGAAGAGAAAGTGTGTTACTCTTCACAGCCCAGCATGTCAGCAAGGGCCTTAGGTGAAATCTGGGATGTGGAACCACTGGTTCCTGCCAGGCTCCTTCCCTCTTCCAGTCTGATGGGCAGCAGGGACTTCATATCACCTTGAATCAGCAGTGTCCTGAGTCAGAACCCCAGCTAAGAACAAAACATAGTTTTTTCTTCTTCTTTTTTTTTTTCCCCACAAAGCATTTATTACCTCTTAAGCTGCTGTCATGCAGAAACTTGAGCACATGCTTTGCATGAAGCATAGAAATGGGTCTGGAAGTAATTTGGATACCTGTGTGCTTTGATCCAAGGAGGAGTTCTGGAGGGAGTGCCATTCCTCATTCTGTACCAGCATGTCTGGCAAAGGGGTGTCACCTGTGTCAGTTATCTGAAGGACTGGACACAGTTGTCAAAGGATAAATGCCTCACACCTTGAAAATAATTGCTGGAATTGAAATCCAAACTTTTTTTTTTTTTTTGTAAGGTCTTATCTCCTATATGACATCGTTTCCCTGAAGAACAACATTCTGTCTCTCTGATAATCACTTGACTGTCCTCTGAGTGAAAAAACACAGAGATATTTTTGAGAGACTCTCATCTCAGTCTTTTTCTGAAGCATAGATCTGATTGTGTGTTTTCAGGCATTCATTTTCCAGGCGTTTACTGCTCTAGTGGCACAAGAAAGCAGATTTCTGGGGAAACTGTCTTCTCAGCATCCCAAATCACAACGTCCTCCACCAACCGTGTCTAAGCCGAGGAGGTAATTGTGGGTTTGAGGATTGCTTACTTATCCTTGATGTGATGCTGACACAGGTAGAACGGAAAACCTGGTGGTGTTTTTGTTTGTCAGGAATTGGAGTCAAAACAAGGAACAGCTTATTTTGTTTAGGTTGCCAGACAGTTGAATGAGGATAATTTTTGTGCGCTGTTTATTTATGTTGGATCCAAACCAGTAACGGTGGGGACTTGGAGATGCTCTGGAATTACTCACTGTAGTGAAAGCAGGAGCTGCAGGCGCTGTGGCTCCGTGTGGCTTCTCATGTTGTCTGTTGGATGGTCAGTACCAGAAGGGCGTTGGTAAACCAGCAAATGAGTTTAAAATGGCATTTGAAATTGTGGCACTTGTAGAAAATGGTTTGCAGGATGCTAATAAAATGCTGGAGTATGTAATGTGATAGAATAATTGGGTTTTTGTGAATGTAGAACTATAAACACCTACACAGGGATGTTTAACAGAGAGACCATATAACCTGAAGTCATCAGGTGAAATGAAGCAAAGACCATTTAAGCCAAATGCTTTGTCATTGTCCCCAGTTTTAGCACTGTAGTATTTTATAGGGAGGTGAGTTGGGTTCAGGAAGGCAGAGTACAACAACACCCTGTGAATATATATCCTGTGATATTCCTTGGTGATTACAGCATTTGGAGGCAAGGTTTTTATTATTTGTGTAGATCTGAAAAAGCAATAAAATAAATGAAGAAGCCTGTGTGCACTGCCAATAGCATGAGAGTTAATTTTGGGCTGCAGATGAAGAGTTACTCAGTATCTAACCAGCAGGCTTTTACTGTACCAGTGAATGTTTTAATTAAAAGTGAGGAAAATGTGTTCTAACTTGTATTTTCCTTACTATTTTTTCACACTTACAAAAGCATAAGGTTTAATAAACTCTTTCTGTGTTAGAGCTGGGAGCATGGAATTTATAGCAAGGGAGCTGTAGATAATAAAATGTGTGATAGTTTTTATTTCAGTGAGATAGGAAAAAATTAAAATGAATGTATTTGTTTTCTTTTATATTTTAGCACTTCCAATTATCAATGGGGATGAATCTGAAACTGAAACTCTAGTCAGTTTCATAATGTTTGGTATTTTTTTGTCATCTAAAGTGGTTGCCTAATCACATTACAGAAAGTGAACCAGAAGAATGTTTTCAACCAGCTGAAGCATTAGCGGTCCTGAAGTTTCCTGCACTTGGGGCACAACAATCCCCAGCAGTGCTACAGACTGGGAGAAGTCTGTCTAGAAAGCTGCCTGGAGGAGAAGAACCTGGGGGTGTTGGTTACAGTGACTGAACATGAGCCAGCAGTGTGCCCAGGTGGCCAAGAAGGCCAATGGCATCCTGGCTTGTATCAGAAACGGCGTGACCAGCAGGGCCAGGGAGGTTATTCTCCCTCTGTACTCGGCACTGGTGAGACCGCTCCTTGAATACTGTGTGCAGTTCTGGACCCCTCAGCACAAGAAGGATGTTGAGGCTCTGGAGCGAGTCCAGAAAAGAGCAACGAAGCTGGTGAAGGGGCTGGAGAACAGGCCTTATGAGGCTGAGAGAACAGGCCTTATGAGGCTGAGAGAACTGGGGGTGTTTAGCCTGGAGAAGAGGAGGCTGAGCGGAGACCTCATTGCTCTCTACAACTACCTGAAAGGAGGTTGTGGAGAGGAGGGAGCTGGGCTCTTCTACCAAGAGACAGGGGACAGGACGAGAGGGAATGGCCTCAAGCTCTGCCAGGGGAGATTTAGACTGGACATTAGGAAAAAATTTTTTCCCAGAAAGGGTCATTGGGCACTGTCAGAGGCTGCCCAGGGAGGTGTTTGATTCACCTTGCCTGGAGGTGTTTAAGGCACAGGTGGATGAGGTGCTGAGGGACATGGTTTAGTGTTTGATAGCAATGGTTGGACTCCGTGATCCAGTGGGTCTCTTCCAACCTGGTTGTTCTATATTCTATGAAGAACTAAAGCATGCATTGGTAACAATTGAGAACAGGTAAAATTAAGGAATGGTGTCTGTAGGGAATAGGACCTAAATGTGCATGTTGCTGGGTAGATTTGCTGCCTGTTCTAGTCCCTTTCCCTTGAGTTTTACAGTAAATGCATCCATATGGCTACATAACTGCGTGTTTCAATAATCTGCGTACTTCTTGCTGTAGCTGATACATTTGCATTTATTAGTCACTGTTGAAAATGAAGCTGGAAGACTGCTAAGCAAAGGTCAAGGAGGGTTTGTTAGGGAACAAGACCCATCTGAACTAAGGGTTGGTAAGTGGGCAGAGCTGAAAATTGAAGAGTCTCAGGAGACTTGTGGCTTTCTAAGACTGTGATGAGGTTATCACAGTTGAAAGTCCATTAGGTTTATCGCATTTTGCGGCTCTGGGTTAGGGGAGAAAGTACACCATGGAGACAGTGATCTCCAGTACATTGTTCAGGGGAAAAGACTAGTTTAAATAACTATATAGAAGTCCTGTGGAAGTGTGATAAAATAGCGTTCTAGTTTTTTGTTTGTTTGTTTTTAAAAAAAGGGAAAAACCTCTCTCTGACTTCTCTCTTCAGTGACTAGGTGCGGTCACTGAAACAAACTTCAGGCAATACCTTGGAGATAAATGTGTTTGTTTTTCATGACTCTTTGCTTCAGTGGTGGAATTTTACAGCGATTAGTCTAATGAGCTGATCTAGTTTTAGGCACATGCTGTTAGGTGAGGTATTTTATTAAGACTTTTAACTGCAAATTAAAGGTCTGCTAGAAGAGCAATTAAAGTCAATAGAAAGAGTTTTATATCACACCCAGCCAGGGATGACCCACATTGTGTGGTACTTATCTCGGCAGCACAAACAGCATTGGAAGACAAATAGCAAGAGAGGGAAGTAATCTTTGTTGAAGCAGCTCAGCTGTTGGACGTAAAATAATCTCTTATTTATTAATATGGCTTTAAAGTGCGGAATATCTTTTCATGGATATATATGCACATATGTATGCAGATGTCAAATGCAAACATTTCTTTTCAATAAAAACTGAATTGGAGTACTGCAGGTGTTCAGTCTGTGTTGGATGATCCATTTTTATGAGCTTAATTACAATATCTGTTCATAGGACACATCTGATGACTTGAAGGAGAATGAGAAATAAAATACATTGTTTTGGGGGGTTAAACAACTTTTGAAATCCAAGTCCTGAAGAAGAGAGCTAAGTTTTTTATTCCAGTGGTGGTGGCAGCTTGTGTAGTAGTGTTGTGAGGAACAAACAGGCAGTCTAGCTCCTGGGAAGATCTATTGCTAATCTAAGAGAGAGACAGACGTACTTCTATATTTCTATCACTAGTTTTTCGTTTGGGTTTTTTAAATTCTTCCTGTGGTTACAACAGTCACATATATTGCCCAAATAAGTTTTAATTTCTTTTTTAAAAATCCATGATAAATCTGTCTGTTGTATTCTTGTTCATATTTCTGCTTTGAGACTCCACTGCATCTCTTCCACCAAACTGGGAAATTTCTCCAGTACTTCATGGTGGGTGAAAAGGACTGTGCAATGTTTACAAACCCTTAAGTTTTCCTGGAAAGCCAGTGAACTCATTTCATCTGACTTGCACAGGTTTGTGTCTCTTTTTGCTTTGTGACTTGGCAATTCATCTTGGAAGACTTTACAGTACACCCTGTCCTGACTGCTTAGACCCTCATCTTTCCCAGTGCACTCTCCTCCCACTCTTCAGTCACTAAGGAAAAGGTCTGAGAGGTTTTTTTCCCATTTTATTGTTCTACTCAAATATGACCTACTTGAAACTTGCACAAGCTACACGAAGATCCAATAGTTAATTAAAAACAATTTTCGATACTACACTGTCTTGAGGTCAGCCCCTCAGCCAAGCTGACAGGGAGCTGGTGGATGTTTTGTTTCTCAGCAACTGAGTGTCTCTAGTGATGAGTTCACAGCTTGGTTTTAATGCTAGCCCTTGACCTTTGAAACTTGCAGCCTCGATTACACCTTCTCTTTGGAAACTCTTTGGAAATTTATAGAAATTAGATAGGTTTCCAAGTAGCCAGGAAAAAAAAAAACCCAGATATAAAGCAAGATGGGCTGTACCTTCAGATAAACTACTACCTATAATGTGGATGTATAAATAAGACAACGAGATATTTTAGAAATGCTTTTTGTGTGGTAGTGACCCTAGCACTCAGGTCTCCTGTGGTTTATTTTGAAGTAGATTTTAAGCACTCCCGTCCCGTCCCCCACCTTTGGCCTAATATGCATGTGCACATTTGTATGGAATAGTCACCTTAATCCATGGTTTGCTTTTCCACAGCTGTTCTGGGCATGCAATGTAGAGCACTGCTGTGCCCCAGTGTGACAAGGCTTGAGATGGCTGATGCGGGCAACCCTCCACAGTGCTACAGGGATCAGGTTAGGCTTGGGTTGATGTAGTCTGATGCGCTGCTTCTACAGAATTAAAAATAACCAGCTAACAAGGAGGTGCTGTAGTTATCCAGTGTGCATGGGTTTTTTACCATCTTCAGCTGTAGCCTTTCCCCAGATAGATAAAATTATACTGAAAGGAAATACAACAATTTTTATATAGAAGAGAGGTTGTCTTTTTGAAATAACAGTGTGTGCGGCATGGTTGAAGCATTATCTAGACTTCTAAAATGTGTAAAGAAGAGAAACAGTGCATAAATGTAAGTATATAATCACCCTGTTAATTTATTTTCAGCTAATTTAACTTCCCATAAGTCACATACTTACACAAATGGCAATTTTCATTCATTTCTGTGCCAATATTTAAAAGCAGAACATTATAGTGCAATCTTATTGCTACAGCTTTATTGATTTATAAAATTACACTTTATTAAACTAACCCATATATTAGAAAGAACAAAATTGTGTGTAGTTACTGCTAAGGTCATTGTGCCGCGGAGGTACATAGTTTGCTTTTTCATCAGTAGTTCACAATTTAAATTAGTGGATGTCATGCTGTTGGACTCCATGAACACAGGATTAATGGCAAACTCATTAGTTCATGAAGTTTAATCTTCCTAGTGGGTGTCCCACCTCGTGGGAAATGAGAGGGATTCAACTGCAGGTTTCTAGTGAGGTGACAGCAAAGCGATCACTCAAAAAGAGAAACCCAGAAGGTAAGCTGCTACGCTTTAAAACCCAGGAAGATTTATTATTTATGTTTTATTTTATGCTAGAATACTATTTTTTTTCTTAGGAAAAAAAAATCTTTCCTTAAAAGGAAATCACATATTAACAATCTGGCCATAGTATTATTGAGGCTCATGTTGTGTGATTCTGAAGTGCACAAGAAGAGGTTGTAATTGCACTAGCAACTGCCCCACTGCAGTAGTAGCATCAGTAGAGCATTTCCAGGTCAGAGGGCTACTGTGTTTGAATATTTGGCATAGATCCTTTAACAGGCTTTCTTGGAGAGTGTTGCAGGTTTTGTACCTTTGCTTCTTCTAGTCATCATGTAATTGTCAGGTTCTTTTATAATTGATACTGCAGTCCAGAGTGAACCTCCTCATACTGAATTGGCTTTGTGCAGTCTTGGCATGGTTTTTCACAACACATAAAAATGAGCTTGCAAAGCCCTATGCCGCAGCAAGTTATTTTCGTCCCTTTTAATCTGTTAGGCCCTGATCCTGATCTGTAGGATTCCCTAAATTCCATTGATTTCTCTAGAATTAGGCTCCTGAAGTCCTTTGAGAGCCTGGGTCTGGCTGATCTTGTGCTATAAAACAGGAACGAACCCGCTTTCTCAAAGCGCTCTAAGGATAAATGTGTTGAAGATTACCAATGTTCTTATTTGGTGGCAGTGAAGGCCACGGAAATACCAAAAATAGATTTAAAAGGGACAAAAATAACTTGCTGCCTGGAGGGTATAGAAACTCTGAGCTGTTGCTGTGTGGCTTGGCTGAATCGATTCTCCAAGAAGGCTTCAGGCAGCCTGTACTTCTTTGGCAGAAAAGGCCAGAGGGATGCAACTGGACACAGCAGCTGAGGAAGGAGGAGAGTGGCTTTTCCGTGCACTGGGGGTCAACCAGTCATTGCTTATGTGAGTGGCTGACTCAGTCCTTTGCACAAAAGGGGATCCTCACAAGCTGCTGCTTTGGGATCCAGCATTGGCTGCTTAGTGTTGCTGGGAAGGCAGGTGGGAGTCAGAGATACTGAGCTCTTTGTACAAATCCCTTCCATCTTCCCCTGTAGAAGAAAAATTACTTGAGATCACAGCCATGAAATGTATCTCTCTCTGAAATGGATCTGTAGAAAGACAAGTTGGTCTTGGTCAGCTATTTTCTAGGTGTAACCAGCCATTCCTGCTGACCACAGTGACAGAAATTTGCTTTTAGTACTGCAGTTATCTGTGTGCTCAGGAAGAGTCAATCAGCATCTATCCCTGTGCATGCATCATTAACTAAACTGTGAATTAATTTCTAGCAACAGACTACATTCTCCTTTGGACTGAATTTCTACCCTGCCATTGAGACGCTTTTGAATGCTTATTGCATTCTTGTGGTTTATAGGTATCAAGCCACTGGCCAAGAGGAATAGACAACATTGAAAATCCCAGAATGAGCTTGCTGAGTTTTGAGTTTGAGAAAACTGTATTTATAAGTTGCGCATGTTTGGTTTGTATCAGTCAAGAACTCTGAAACTTGCATGTTTTCATGTACTCATGACTATAAATTACCCCGTACCATTGGTAAGTGGGGACACACATGTTTATAATGGATAGCCTAACTTGTCCAAATACAAGTGCTTCCACTGCTGTAAAAAAACCCACAAAACCAAAAAAAAACCCTCCCCAAAACAGTCAATAGTCTTAGTTAGGCTAACCCCAGAAGTCAATAAGACAAAATATTTCTGTGTACAATGCTTTCTTATAGATAGGTTGTTTCATTTTGGGTTAGTGTAGATTAAGACTCTGATACTGGGTTGCAGATTAGCAGCCAAGCATAAGGCAGAATTTATCAGGTTGCCTCTTGTGGAGACAGATCAGGTAGTCTGTCTTTTTCCCTTTCTACTTGCCCGTAGCAGATCTGTGGAGATTGTCGTGCCTTCCCGTTATCTGGTATGATAGGGGACAGATGCAGGAGAGCCAAAGCAAGTGCTCCAAAGTATCCAATGACACGAAGGAAGAAGGTGACCTCTAATCACTGTGCAGAGGGAAGAGGGGCTGTTTTCCTAGTATATTTCTTCACTGGCAGCTGAAGATTTTTTTCAGTGTGGGTGACGAGAGCAGTTTCTTCTTGCTGAATGAACAAAAATATCAATCTTCCAGAACAGTGGCAAGAAGAACGTCCATCCTCTGAACCTACCTGCAAGCAGAAGGCTCTACAACATCGTTTGGCATTGCAGCTTCATGAGTCAGTTGCACACTTTGCATTAAAACCCTATTAACTACAGTTCTACTCACCTCTGATAACCAACAGTAACTTAAGTTTGTATAAAATATGGTTGTAGCGACTATTGCATTACTCTGAGCATACAGCTCCCACGCTGTCATTTTAAGAGAAGCTGGTCAGTGGAAAAGGGGAGCCAATGACTTGTGATCACCTGTGTTTTGGTGGCTAACCAAGATATCACTGCCAGCTAGTGGGCTTTGATAAGGAGTTTGCAGAAATCATTGCTTTGCAAATGGGAGATCTAGGTATTATGCACTTGAGAAGTCAACTTCCGAATGACTTGCATGGGACTGTTTGGCTACATGGTAACAGAATTATCACTCAAGAACTGTTTTTGTTTTAACAAGAAAATAATTGAAGTGACTATGGGCCCTTTGAATTCTTACTTTTAGATTACAATAAGCAAGATTCTGATTAATTTAGCGGCAGGGCATCAGTGGCTATTAACAGCTTAACATGAGGCCCTGGTAGATTGATAAGGAGCTAAAAAGGCTCTGAATCACATATTAACAATCTGGCCACAGTATAATTGAGGCTCGTGTTGGGTAATTCTCAGCGTGGTTGATAGGCAACATAACAGCAGCAGCTATTTATCTTTCAAAAGGGCACTTAAATTATTCAGAATAATAGTTGATAGTTATCAGTACTTATAAGCCACAGTCTAGTTATTCTAGGCATGGATGTCAAGCTTTAATTCAGTTAGCTTAAGTACAGCCCTGGACTCTGTGTGGGCAAACTCACTTGTGTCTATAAGCAATGTTTCAGGTGGGATCTCCAGCCTATGATGAGATACATCTTCTGTGGCCCAAGCATGAATGTTGTATGAATAAACTAGGATGCACCTAGCTTGGGTGGGACAACAAAACCAACAACTGGGTAGATGTTTCACGTAGTGCTTGGTTATATATAGTTTTATCTCCCTGGACCAAAAAGGAAGGTAAAACCTGCAATTCTAACCAGTAGCATTACCTTTATTTATCTGTTTTCTTAAATCTGCTGTGGTTTCAGGAGATATGAGCAATTCCTGAGTGAATATGTCTCTAACTAGTTATATATGTTGTGGGATATTTAAGCCAAATAAGACCACAAGTTTATGAACCATTAAATGTGCAGACAGAGTCGGTAACCACTGAGTTTCTCCTCTGGTTCTTTCTTATTGTAGCATTAACAATTCTGAGCTAGTCACACAGTGGGATGTAGCTCAAATTAGTTAGCTGAATTGTTATCTAAGAGCAATAAGATTTGATGCCACTTAATATTTCAGTGCAAACATGGCAGGCACGTTAATGCATTTAAATACGATTGACTTGCCTTTTCTAGTGGTGCATCTTAACTCCTGTTTGGGCTGTCTTTAGCACTCATACTCAATTACTTCTGCCATTAGTAGTGATCTGATGTGCTGTTAGCTTTGATAAAGTGTACAGCATGGTTGTGTCCATAGCCCTCTCCTTCAGTGATGACCATCCTGTGGTAAGGATACTGAAATGCAATTTAAAGGAGGAAGGAAGACACCCACCCACTAAGTTTTGCACATAATGAAGTCACTTTAATGATGAGAGACTTGATTGCAACTTGGAATTTACCAGCCAAAAGTTCCAATGGTAGCTTGCAGCCTGTGATGGTGTTGGTCTGTGCTCACACATGCTGCACAGTGGTCAAGGAGTTTTTTTGGGTTGCGGAAGGGCTCTAAGTGGAAGGTGTTGGCTATTCTTAGCATCCTGTGCCTGAGAAAAGTCATCAAGTTTACTTATACACCTCTTAGTTTTGTTTTCTTTCCCCCTTTCTTCCTGCTTGCTTCCTCCCCCCCCTTCCCCCTTGTGTAGCAACCCTTCTGGCTTTGTTGTAAGCGTGGTTTGTAATCATTGTACACATCCCAGATGGTTCATGAAAACTCTTTGAAATGCCATCTGCCAGGCGTGTGTCCAGCCGGCAGCCTGTCATTCTGCTACAAGAAAAATGAAGGCGGGTTTTCCCTTCCCCCTGCCTCTCTGAATTGCATTCAGTAACACTTGCTCAGATGTGAAGCGGGATAACAGCCTGAGCATCTGCAAGCAATCTTTGCTCCAGACAACAACATGGAAAGTTGTTGGGTTTTTCGCCTTCACCCAGATAAGATATCCTAACCAGTGTAGTTTTTATTTTCCCTCTGTTGCTGAGGACCAATGCGAGGTGACAAATGTTATCTCTGTGATGCAATGTTTTTCTTTTATGCAGCGACTTGGCGTTTCTAATGCATTCAGCGTGTGTTGCAGGCAATCGCACTGATAGCGAGCACATCTGCGATTTTTCGACTTGAACATATTCAGGAAATTAAGAACACTGAGATGAAACAAATAGATCCATTAAAATGGCTCAGAGGAATTATGGCAGAGATATAATTGTCATGTCAAATAGGCAGCCAGCACCGGTAAACTGCTGACTGTGATTTCACAGCTATGAAAATTCAAAAGGAAAAAAAAAAAGATTAATAAACACTCGCTATGGGAAGATTTAGATAAAAAAAAGAAAGCAGCTTTAAAAGATAAAGTAAAATGAATTCTGAGGTTCCCTGATCTTTGTGTCTCATGAATGTGTGTTGTCAGTTACTGGGAAGAAGTACGTCCTGATCTTTGTCATTTGGCTCGCATGCTGCATGGCTCATCATTCACTGATGCACTGGATGAGGAGCACTACAGAGTCTAATTCTCACTTCCATTGTGCTGCAGGCATGGCACAGCTACAGTGCATCCCTGGACATGTACTTACTGCTGAGGCTTTTTGTTCTTCCTTCCCTCTCATGGACTTGGCATACAGGAGCCTGACCACTGTGCTCTTGTGAGGGTCTTCACTGGCTGAACATCTACAGCAGTGTTGGTGCTGAGGGAGCAGATGCTGTGCCCAGGCTGACCCTTCATCCCCGATGCTGGGTGTGCGCACACCTCTTGTGTGTCAGGGAGGGACCTGCATAAGCGTTACCTGCTCGGCTTTGTTGCCTGCCTTTAGGAGGAAATTTGGGCAGGGAGGGGCATGTGAAGCAGTTCCAGATTTCTCTGATCTAGGTCTCTGAAAGACATCTGTCCTCTGTTACAAACAGCTCAATAAAAGTTGTTGTAGTCTTACTATGAGGAATCAAGAATACAAAGCATGCAAAATTGAATCCTTTCAAGTAGGCAAGAGCAATTCTGCTAGTAGGATGAAGATATCCATCATAATTTTCTTCCCCTTTTTTTGCTGTTCCTCCCCCAGCCTTCACCCATTCACACAGCTCCAAGAGAAGGAAGGATAGAAGCACAGGAATTTATATACTATCTGAAGGCTGATGGTAAATAATAAAAGAAAAAGAGGTTAGTTTGAAACAAGGAATGGAGGGTGTTAGAGAAAACGAATGTCTATCAAGGAAATTAATCTAGTGATAGTCTTTCAAGGGTGTCACTGTCAAGACCGACCTGTTAAGCATTCTCTCAGATGAATAGGTTATAAGCAGAATTTCCGATTCCCTGGTACTTGCGGAAAACATTTGCCAGATGCAGGCATGGTAAATTTATGCTCCTTCAACTTCTGGGAGCTGGAACCATCCCAATTAGTTTCCAGAAGTTCAGCTTCTTTATCCTTTCTTCAGCCCTTTTATAGAGGGTTTAAGAAATTGTATGCACTGAGAGGCCACTGCCCAGGGGCCAGAGGAGTCCTGCAGAAGTGAAAAATTGTGCTTAGAATCATAGAACAACCAGGTTGGAAGAGACCCACCAGATCATCGAGTCCAACCGTTCCTATCAAACACTAANTTGTAGAGAGCAATGAGGTCTCCCCTCAGCCTTCTCTTCTCCAGGCTAAACACCCCCAGCTCTCTCAGCCTCATAAGGCCTGTTCTCTCAGCCTTATAAGGCCTGTTCTCCAGCGCCTTCACCAGCTTTGTTGCTCTTCTCTGGACTCGCTCCAGAGCCTCAACATCCTTCTTATGGTGAGGGGCCCAGAACTGAACACAGGATTCAAGGAGCGGTCTCACCAGTGCTGAGTACAGAGGGAGAATTAAACATCAGGCATGGTTTTCACGTCTCTAAAATTATTCCTAAGCCACCAGATTGATTACGGCCGCAGCACTTGGGCACCTTCAACTCTCTGATGCTGGTCTTCTACAGTTCAGTTGCCTGTACCATCTGCAAATCTACCATTTACATTTAATCTTGGATGTATGGAATCCAGCCTTCCTTTAGCCTCTGGAATTATTGAAAATAAAGACTGTTGAACAGAAATTGATCCTAATCAATTAAGCTGTCCTCAGTGACATAAAATGCAGTGGCCCAAGCTATTCTTATCAAAAAGGCATGAAATAGCTCATCTTACATCATGCTTCGAAGGGCTGTAAATTACTCAGAAGGGAGAATAGTTTCAGAGCTGGCGGAGTAGCAGTGATCAGAGCCCTGTTCTGCATGGGTACTGTTTAAATTGTGAAATAGTAGAGATTCAGTATGAATTATTACTCAAAAAAAGTAATTCTTGAAGTGGAATGAGCTTATGGGTCAACTTCGGTAAGAAGAATTCTCAGATTGTCTCTTTAGTAAGCTCACGTGAACATCATTACTGTTTTGTGGTACATTTCAATAGTGAATAAAAATAATAGCATGAATAGAGATAACAAAATAATAAGAAATCAAGGAGAAAAGATGATTTATGATGCCAAAAAATATTTAGTGAGATGGATTAATGGAAGCTAGAAAGAACGTGGATAGCAATTTTAGTGAAGTTGGAAGTCTGAGAGACTCTGCTAATGGCAGGAAGGTAATTGCTGGCACATTCACAGAGACGAGACTGTTCCAGCTGTGTTTCTGCATGTGATATGAGAGATTTTTTTGCTAATGTCTTTCTGGGAATATCAAAAACGTTGTTGGGTAGAACAACTGGTATTGTCGGCTCAGCCTGTGATCTTTGTCTTCCTTTTAACCTCTAACTGAACTCTTGGCACTGCTTTCTGTGTAGCTCACCAAATTCTATTTTATAAATAGCATTAGAACTTCATGATCATTTTTTTTTGTCCTTTTCAATTCTTGATGAAGAAAAAATTATGTTAACGTGCTGTTTTTTCCTTTCAGGCACAACACGCCCTCCAAGAGAAGGAGAAGTGCCTGGTGTGGACTACAACTTTCTGACTGTGGAGGAGTTTCTGGAGTTGGAGCGAAGTGGAACCCTTTTGGAAGTAGGAACTTATGAAGGTATGGACCTACAGACAGTGAAAAAGCACTTCAAATAACCAGACTTGCATCAGCCTTCCTTGAGTTAAATAGTTCAAATTAGGACCTCACTTTTCATCCTAGTGTTCTGCCTCCTTTTTCTCTGTGCACCCTGGGAGAGGAAATTCCAATATTGCTGTGCTTTTGTCTCTTCCAGAAAGCTACCTCAAAATATTAACATCAGAAGGTCAGGAAAATCCAGAATGAAATTTGGTAGCCAGATTCTGAGGGAAGACAGTGTGGCAGTGAATAAAACTGTCTTTTCTTTGCATCTGCCATAGCCCAGCTCCTTGTTCACTTTGCCCTCCCTCCTGCTGTCTCCCTCTCCCTTCCTTTTCCCGAAGTACATATCCTTCATCACCCAATTGTGTCTCACTGTCCAGCTACATGATGCACTGCTTTTGGCCTTTCATTTTCTTATTTATTCTTGGATAATTACTTCTAACTTGGGTCATTGTGTTCATCCTTTTTAGAGCACAGCTTTACAAACAGGCTGAGACAGCCAGGGGGCACTGAAATGGCATTGAAATGTCACTGGGGTGAGAGCAGGAAAAAGATAGCTTTGACTTTCAAGAAAATGCAAGGCATATTGGCCATTTTTAGGTACACAATAGGATTTGTGTAACTAAACTTGCAGTCCATATCTCCTTTAAATTGAAAACCCTTAGAAGATTCTAATATACCTCTTGAGAAGGCAAGGAAAAGAAATAGGTTACAGGTCTGAATTCCTTCCAGTGTATTTCATGTCTTTCATGCCATGTGTTCCTTTGCAAGAAGTTAAATATCATAGAATCACCAGGTTGGAAAAGACCCACCGGATCACTGAGTCCAACTATTCCTATCAATCACTAATCCATGTCCCTCAGCATCTCATCTACCTGTCCCTTTAACACCTCCAGGGAAGGTGACTCAACCACCTCCCTGGGCAGTCTGGGCAGCTGTTCCAGTGAAATATGTCTTGTTGTAAGTGGCAAAAGCCTTATTCTTGCACCCATTACTAAGAAGCATGAAATACATTTATTAATAGGAACTACATCTGAATAGCTGATAGTTTTAGAAAAGTATTCATCAAAGATGAACAAAAAACATTGTGATGTGTGGTTTTAGTTTTCAAGCTCTAAAAAAAAGTCCTGAAACACTGTTTAGACAACTACTTTAAAAATTCCCTGTAAGGTCACCTTTAAACCTTGCACTTATTCCCAACTGCAGACAAGTGCAGTGTCAAACTCAGTTTGCACGAAGATGCTAAATGTATAATTTGGTTTCACTCTTCCATTTCTCTGAGCTGATTAGCTCCATCAGCACCAACACTAATGTTCCAGGAGCAGCACTTCTCCAAAATGAGCTTTTTCCTCTCTGTGTTTCTAATTATAACACTAAATTAGTTTTCTTTGTTGTGGTGCTTGAAATAGATCAGCTGTACTGCCTTGCCAGTGCTGCCTGATCGTGTTTGTTCTGGTGACCTTTCCACCTGGAAAGATGAAATAGGCAACTGGCTCCTGGAATATGGTGGGAATGAATTTTCAGGAAACGCTTTTCCCATCCAGGATAGCTATAATGTGGTTGTTTTGTTGCATATGTGTTTACATGCAGTAGCACCAAAATTGTGTAGATTTTGTAGGTTGCTCTTTCGAGTTGCTGAAGAGGAGAATGATTTCTCATAAGCCTAATGTGTATTTCATTTCTGTGGGTGATAGAAATGTCTGAACTTTGAAGAAATAATTTATCAGAAGTGCTGAGAAGCTTCTTTCCCTGTTGACATCAGTGACACTGGTGCATAGTGGTTCTGCAGAGCTGGCCCATGGAAAGAAAAATCAATAAAAATAAAGCAAATAATGATGATGCATGTGTGCACATATGCATCAAGACACATTACTATTTGATTGTAATGTGAAATAAATAAAGTTCATTTTTCACCTGCAGCTTCAAGAAATGATTTTGCTGCCTTCTGAGAGTTCTTTAATGGCTTTGTTGGGGTTTTTTTTAAATCTTATTTTACAATTGTATTGATCAAGACAGCGTTGATCTTGATTAGATCTTGGAAGATGGTGTGATTCAGACTCAATGCTGCAATCACCAGCACTTTTTGTCTACAAAAAATTCCAAATGGTTTGCCAGAAAACACAGACCACAAAGTTAGACAACTTACAATGTCCATGTCTTTGTTACTGCACAGCTTTATAGTCTTAGGTTACTTAAATAATATTATGCTGCATTTTGCCTGTTGGTTGTTTGGGTTTTTTTTAAATGTACCACCATGATGGAGTTGATTGTATTTTTGAGCTTGCAAGCAGTGGTTCATTGTAAAGTATCTAAGCTAGAGAGGCGGACCCCTATAAAAGGAAATAATCTTCTATTTCTCTACTATTATATCCTACAATAAAATAATACCTTCAATTCATGGCTTTTATTATTAATAATGCTACCTATTGTACTGAGTACGAATCTGCAAAGATAGGGCTGCTTTTTATTACAATTGGATAATTTAGAAAAGAGGGAAGGGAAATGCTATGAAATGGAGAGTAGTAGTGATGAATGGGAAGTGTTTGTGTGCCTGGTAACCACAAGCTCGGGTGGCTCAAGCAGGATGGTGGTTTGAGATCCCAAGGTCCCTTGTGTTCTTTAATTTCTAAACATCTGCTTGGGCAGGTCAGGGGGTAGAAGGATGTTTGCTTGGTATTTCTGATCTGAACAATCAAGATAAGTTTTATTATTGCTGGATGACGTTTGTCTCTTGTAGGCTTAAAGCCACACGGATACTGTGCTGTTGTTGGGAAAAAAAACTTGTGGGAGAAGATGTAACACAAGCACTTGTTTAGTAACAGTAACTGAAGAAATCTTCTGGGGACAGATTAGAAAACAGGGAGCCATCAGAAGAAGGATGATATAGAGAACCTTGAATCTGATATGAATACTATTGATTTGGAAAGAATAAAGAAAAAGCAGAAGAGAACAGTTGGAAACCATAAAAGAGTAGGAGAGTGTCGGGTTTTGAAAGAAAAAACTGGATTTTGAAAGCTCTCTAATTGCAAAGACAGAAACTGCAAGCTGAATAGGACAAAACCAGTACCTCCTCCCTACTGGGCTGCATAATGTCATAGCTGTTTCTTCTGGTGCGCTGCAAATAGTTTCCTCTGGGCAGTTTTTGAATCACATCCTGGTGAAGGCAGACCAGGCATCGCAGCTGCTTTTCTGGTCCCCCATCACCTCTTTGGTGTGTTCCACACCCAAAATACTCCAAAAATCAGGTGTGTCTTGTTGGGAGGGAGCATTTGCAAACATTAATCCCCGAGCTCCAGTTTTATCATGCTGATTTTCCACTATAAAGCTGGAAACTCCTTTTTTTTCCTCCCCCAACAGAAGCTGCGCATTGATCACGTGAATCCGGGAGCTGGCGCTAAAATCCCAGAGTACCTGCCCTAAGCTGTGATGCTGCACCAGCACTGGTGCGTTTTGCACCACACGCGTGCTGGTGAAGCTGCACGCAACATGCTCGAGCCAGCTAATAATTCCCATTGACAATACTCATCAGGAAGGAAAAATCATTTTAGATGCACAAGTAGTCCTTCTGGTGGTTAGGAAACCATGATAATTGTAATCTCAGGCATTTATTGATTGATCCTTCAGGGCATAAAATACTGATGGATGCATGGGAGTAATTGTGTTGGTTACTAATTATTTAGCAATTACTTCTGCATTTGAATTGTGGGCTCTCATGGGGACCCCAAGGGAAGACTGTTTTGAGCAGAACCACAGCTTCTGGATATGATTCCCATTTCTTCCCCAGCTGCTGAGTGGCCCTGGGCAAATCAGGTAACTGCGCTGTACTTCAGGTTACTGGCCTGGAGAATATTAAAACAACACTTCTCTCTTCATTAATATTTCAGGAGATATTCTGTGCCTGCAGTTATCTCCTGTTGCAGATTGGAAGGAGAGAGCAGATGTGGTGGTATTTCGGAGGGCTGTGCCGAATGTAACTGTGGAGATAGGAGCCGTGGGAATATCACCGTGGTGACTGACTTTGGAATGGGGATGGCTGTGTCAACTGGGTCTGGCAAGGCTGTATTAATGAATGCCTGCCCAGCACTTAGTGATCCTCGAAAGAAAAAGTGCTGCACTTTATAACATGTGAAGGGTTATTACATTATAGAGTATTATTGTCAAGGCATCATCTTTCATTCTCAGGACAAGTGTTATGTGATTGCCAAGAGAAGTAATAAGTAATCTGCATTAGTCTCATGACTAAGATGTAATGGGGTGACTTGCTAACATTTTTAAAGTGTATAAAACTAGCTACTGTAGACAGGGTCTCCGATTGTTGTACTTAATGAGTGTAATAAATTACCTTAATAGTGCAGTTAGATTTTCAGCTGGCAAGGTGTATTCAGCAACATGCTTCAAATCAAGATGCCTTTAGCCTAATTTATCCCATGTTGTAGCTCTCCTTGGGTTTCTCTGCAGCTGCCCCTCTCCCCCGGCTGCTGTAGCAAAATGTCTGGGTTTCCAGTGCTTCTCCTCTGGCTTCACAGCCTGTGGGTCTCACCAACATGGCACAACCTTGGCATGAACACTGTGCTTGTGGCTTGCAGAACATGACAGGAAAATTGGACAAGTAAGAGTGGCAAATGCTGGGGAAGCCCATGCAGTGGAATAACATGTTCCACTTAATAAGATAAGATCTGCTTATTAATGTCTTCATAGTACAGATTGACTCAATAAACTGTAAGGGCTTCTTTAGAGCCATTACAGTGTATCGTGGCCAATACCCACTTATTAACATCTGTGTGCTGCAGAAAAGTTCCTGTTCCAACTTTGGCTTTTATACTTTGCCCTCTTCTTTTTAATTATTATTATATTTTTAAATCACTAGTAAAAAGAAGTTCCTGCATACATACAGGACTATCAGTGTTCAGCCTGTGTGCTGCTATACTGAAGTGTCATTTGATAACAATGCATCTTTCTACAAACAGCTGAAGTAGGAGCTGAGTAACTCTCTCTAAAAGCAAATATTCAAATATCTGATAGGATTTTAGAGTGGCTTTTAATTTCCTGTGGAATTTCTGATTGGCTTCTCTCATGCTCTTTGAATAAGAAGTTCTCTAATGTGAGCTCTGTCTGAAATTGTTCATTAACAGTCCTGCTTTTCACTGTTTCTTGGTGTATCTTAAAACACAAACCTTGAGGGAAGATGTTATCCCCAAACACCTCTGGCAAAAAAAGGGATATGGTGAGTTGCTTGTTCTTTTCCCAAGTTAGATTTCTGGTTGGTTTAAAGCATTATTTATTCTCTAACCACAGTCTGATGTATTGAAGGCTGTCGTTCATAGTCCATTGATAGATTTTATCCAGCCTCATTTGGCGTTGTTTCCTGATGCTGGATGTGCTCAGGATTATCTCTGGCATTGCCTGCTTCTCACTGCTGTTGCCCAGCTCTCTTTGCAGCCAGGCAGCCCTTCTGCTCTGCAGGCCGTGGCATTTTGCTGCAGCTGCAGAGCTGGCCTGACACTGCAAGCTGCTGTCCACACATCCACCGCCTTGTGGAGATGCAAAGTGTTAATGGGACACATCCTCCTGGTGGGAGTATGTAAATAGATATTGAAATATTTGCTAGAAGAGTTACATATTACAGTGGCTTAACATAGCCTCTTCTTGATTCCTGCAGCCTTGTGCTAGGCAGGGTGTGTTCCAGCTGCTTCTGTGTTCTTTGTATAGGCTGTACACAGGCACTTGCTCATTTGTGTTCCTTGGTAATTTTTTTTTGAAGTATTTGCGTGTGGATATAACAATTGCTGTAATACAACTGGGCTCCAGAAACAGCCTGAGCTTTCACAGCCATCTCATGCCCCATGCAACACTACTTATGTGTTACTTTAAGCATCTTTGCTTTGTTTGGGCTTGTTAGAAATTTTTCCATGCGTAAAATGTGCTTGGACATAGCTGTACATGAGTGTTAGCAAGAGCATGTGGCAATACCTAGTAATATCTAAACATGGGAGAAATATGAATAAATGAGACTAATTTGATCTGTAGGTGACTTTCTGCTATGCTGTCATTGCCTATAAGGATCCTAATTGGTGTCTATGTTAAATTTCAGACATAAATTGAGGTGCGCGTATATTGCAAAATTTTGACTAATTTGACAAGAAATTCAGACTGATCTTTCCATTAACCACACCATTAATAACTGCAAAAATTGCCAGAGAATCTACTGTTTTAAGCAAATTTGATTTGCATATATTGCAGGTTAATTTATCTGAGATCTCTTTTACTGCCTGTGTTTTGCTTCCGTTCCAGATGCTGTATCTGCAGCCGCATCCCGGTTGCCTGGATACTCTGAATTTCCTCAGGGCAATTGCTAATCAATGTGCAGTCGCAGCTAGGTGAATCCCACAGACAGCAGCCAGATCTGTCATCTAGATGTAGAAATCTGTAGCAGAATGTGGTCTGGGAAGAGAACAGACAAAACACTATAGCAGGAGCTCAGCTCCAGGAATCAATTCATCCTGTGCTAATCAAACACAAGCACTCTTGCTGGATTAGATAAGCAGAGGCTCTTCTGCTAAAATTAAGGGTCAATTGTTTTGCTTCTTTTACAGTGCAGAGAATAAGGGCTGCATCTCAGAAAATAAGACAATTACATTCATAATTACATTCCAAGTCTTTGTGTCAAGACCTTGCTTAATTTTCCTGCTTATCTCCAAGTCTCTTTCCCAAAATACCCATTTGCATGAATACAGTAGCCTACAAACTGCTTTTTAAAAACACGAGATGTTAATGGAGTCCTTGTTAACACAGAGTGGTAGCTTTGAAGATCAGATGCACTTCTTATGGACGCAGAGTCCTCTGTGCTACACGGCAGCTTTCAAGTTGCTTGGGGCCTTTTTTTATAATGGCAAAATTATGCCTCACAGTGGGCGTCAGTAAATTCAGAACTGCGAGAGCTCTGCTTGCTACTTTCCTGAGAGGCAAATGCATTGCCAGTCCCAGGCCTAAATCTCTTCACAGCAGAAAAGCAAGGCAAATTCTCCTCCCCAGAGGAAGAGAATAGCTACAACAATGCCAACACCTGCAGATTAAAGTGACTGAAATACACGGTTTGGGACCAGAAACTTCAACTGATGTTTTACCATTAGGATTAGTGCTGAAGCTTGTGCTTGACCCTGCACGCAGCTCCTCTGCCTTCTTTCCTATTCCAGCGTCAGCTCTGCAACCCTGTCCCACCCCAGCAGCCTCCATGATCTCAGCTTCCCTCTCAGCAAGGTTGAACGTCTACTTTCCAATCCTTTTCCACCTTAGACCCTTTCAGGTTGCATTCTTGTAGTTCTTTTGAAACGTGCATTTCTACCCATTCCAGAAGCAGCATTTTGGGTGGATGAAATCCTTTCAGCTGTAATTGAATGGTGATTGACAAGTGGTTTTAGGGATTGGATTCATAGTTATTTTACTTAAGGGTAGCTAATTGGTGTATTTTTGTGAATTATATTTCAAATTCCAGGTCACATGAAAAAAAAATCTTATCTGTGAATTTACAGCCCATCAGGGGAATATTTAATAAGAATGGGTTTTAGTTTGAAATAAAATAAGTTATCCATTACTACTAGGTTCCTAAACTGTAAAAAGAAAGTTCTCTTGGCTGACAACATTGCTTTAATTCGTAAGCTGCAGGATGGGGTAGAAGCTGCTGCAGATTGTTTTCATTGATTATGATCACTGCTTGAATTGGCAGAGGAAGAAGCGTTATGATGTTGAGAACATGTCTTATTGTTGTGATTAGCTGTTACCAAAGTCTAATTACTGTGCATGATGCTAAAATGTGTAAGCTGCTGACACTTGGAGATAAGGAGATGAAAAGAAATCAACTCATTCCAAAGAGCTGTTCTGGGTTTTTTCATTGTTATTGCTATTTTTCTGCACTCTCCTGAGTGGTGCTTTAGGGTGCGTGGATTAAGTCATGGTTTTGGCTGTAAAAGTTGCCGTCAAACTTGTGTTGTGGTTAAATAAGCATTAGGCACCAAGGGATTAAATAAAAGAAGGGTTAGTGAAAGGTGATGACAAGGAATTCAGTTCATGGTATGAGCATCTGCTGAGTGAATGTATTGTTATTAGCTATTAATTTGGTTGCTGTAGGCAGGATCCAAATGTGATTGTGAAGAGAGTAAAGCTTAGGAGCCCCATTCCCATAGGAATGAGTTATGGGAAAGTGCCGTTTCTGCCATGTTGGCTGCTTCAGAACTGGCATTTCCACAGACAAGAAGAGGTTTTTCACTCTCTTCATCAAGAAATCTCCTTCACCCAGGAGAGAGGCAACTCTGTTCCAGCTTTGGGGCATCTCTTTAGGGACACAGTCCTCGGAGGTCCTGCAGAGCTTCACCTGAGCTGACGGGGAGCTCAGCGCCCGGAGGAGTCCTGCCGTACCCACTGTGCTGACTTCAGAAAATGTTTTGGGATCCTCTGGGATGACAGATGCTTGTGTATGCACATGTAACGTGCTGTTAATAATTAGAGCTGATTGGATATTCAGTACAAATTACACTGGATATGAAGTTAGCCCCTTCTTTAGTCTTACAAGTGGCGCACAAAACACTGTTAAAGCATATTTTTAAATGTATGTTTTTTCATAAACATTGACAGATTTAATTTGAACTAATAATATCGAGTCTGAGTGTTTTAAAACTCTTGCTGGGCTGTTCACTGTCAGTTATTAGTGGTGCACGTTTGGATTTCTGAGTCACAGGGTAAATATTTTCTCTTGTGAATTTTCAGGATTACACATAAGTTTTGATGATCATTTTAAATGCCAGTCCCTTCCTTATGGTGTGTCTGCCCCCATGCCCAGGCCCACGTGCTGTATCTTCAAAAAGATGTGCTTGGAGAAGAGCAATAGGTGTGACTGCATCAAGGAAACATTAGGGAAAGAGAGTATTTCCATTTTCTCTCATTCTGTGTCTCCTAGAAGCAGGGTCAGAGCTTCCTTTTGCAGTTGTTCGTCATGAGCCGAGTTGTTTGCCAAACCTGTTGTCCTTGTGTGAATCTGAAAGAAGAGCCGTGATTTTTTTTTTTATTAATATTAACTCAGGCTGAATCTGCCTCCTGTGGAGGAAAAGGAAAAGTTCAGCCCTAATGGCTGCATTTCTCATGTTCTGCAAAACCAAACCTAACACATGCACAGCCTTCAAATTCATATTTGTTCTTTGTATATGTTCATATGTACTTGTAGGGATCCTCTGAGACAGCACACTTGTGTTGGTAGAAAACAATAATTCATCAATAGTAGTACCAACAACCATGACTGGTTTGAAAAGTGACCAATGATTTCTGTGTAAGCAAATCTGAAATGCTTTAGAGGAACCTGCTTTTCTGCTGAGGAACAGCTCTCTGTGGACTGTTAGGAACTCCAGCTTATTACTAGAGGAGCTGAAAAGGAACAAAGCTCAAAGATATAATCACGTATTTTTCTGTAATTGAGGGAGAGATGGTAATATCTGTGCTACATTCCTGTCCAGGAGAAATAAAAAGCTACACTAGCAACATCTATATATCCCCTTCATTGACTTTGTTGCACACATCCCAAAAAGGTTTAACCCTTTACAACAGAGCTGAAGTAAATATCACACCTAATAATGATCTGCAGTGCCATATATAAAAGCTGTTCTCACATATATGGCACATATGTGGCACTCTGCTTAGCAATTAACATCCTTTGAAAACACACATTTTGTCTGGAAAACCAAAAAAAAACCCCAAAGCAACCAACCCACTCCTTGCTCTCCACCAAACCCTGAAGTACCAGCGTTTTTGGGGTGAAATGCTGGATAGGATGGCAGTGGGATCTATTGTCCTTTTTCTACCCACCTACCTTTGTGTTTTTCCTTTGCACTCTCCCGCCCTCATTCCTCCTCTTTTTATATAAAATAGTTCTGCAGTATGTAGAGCATAAGAATCATTTCTCTAGCAGAGACTGCAACCTGCTTAAGGAGCCTCCATCCCCATTAGAGGCTCTTTCCAGAAGAAGTAATTTCCTTCTCCCTATAAATTATGCATCAATGTACATTTAAGATTCTGAAATGATGAACAGAAGATGAAAGAGCCGAGGAGTGTTGCTGCTCCTATGGAGCTGAATCTACGCTGTTGTACACAGGCTTGAACACACCTTGTTAAGACAGACTGGCACGTGTTGCTGTCCTGGTACTCTGGCAGTAAAAGCATGGAGATGGGTGTTCCTCTGACTTCTCATGGTGTCGCTTGCTCCTGATGTGTCTAGAGAGCTTCCAGAGTCACAGGTTGAGGTCTGCAAGTGCAGGGACATGCATGATCCATGTGTTCTTACCTTACAGCTGACAACACCCACAGTGTTGTTGGGGATGTAAGGGATTTAAATGCTCTAACAGGAAAGGCAAGTCAGTCACCTAAAGATAAGTTGAAATAAACAACTACTACTTAGATGTCATTTTAAACCTCAAGCGTGTGATGGCCAAGCAGTATGAAATGTCTTGGGTGAGTGAGATAACTGCATGCAGCGGTGGGGCAGGTGTGTGCAGTGCTGCATGGCTAACTTTAAACTCAGTGTCATAGCTCAGTGTATGAATGCTGTTGTTGGCTTCTACAACAACAATACATGTGCATACATATGAAAATAAATGGAAAAAAACCCCAACTTTTTTAGTGTAGGTGAGGTTTTAAAGTGCTTTTCCACAGTCTGCCTCTGGTGTGTTGTTGACAGTGTTACAGGGGTGATGAAGAGGCATGTACACTTTCTGGGGAACAGATATTAAATATATAATGTAATTATGTTTTGAAAAATTGAAAAATGCTTTTAGGTTATCCATAGCCAATGGAGAACAGTGAAGAATGTAATCAAATGTACGTGATATTTTAGAGAAGAATTTTGTGCTGCTGCCACAGTTGAAGCTATGCGTGTACATCTCAACATGAGCCTATACAATGTTTTAAGGGAGAGCATCCTTTATCTTTTGTCATGTCAGAGGGTATGGTTATTATTAAGTTAACCCTTGGAATCTGAAGGTGGCCAAATGAAAATTAATGGTAATACTTGTAATAGGAAATTTGGGGAGTTTCATGTTAAACTGTTGTAGATCACAGATCATTGTACAAAAAGTAAACAATGCACCTTGTAATATGCCTGAATTCCTATAATGCCCAATGCTTCAGGAACACATTCCAGACGTCAGGTTCCTGTAGAGCATTTTAGGGCAGGCCAGGCACTACTGTGGTGTTTGAGATGAAGTAAAACAGGAACAGTGAAATACCTCGGTGCAATTCTGGCTTCAATGAACCCGCACTTATTCTGTATTTCTTCCATAGTCACTTACAACAACAGTGAAGCATCCCAGGCACTTTGCCCTGTGCATCACATCTGGAGATGGGTGCCAAGAGCTGAGCTTTTGCATAAGTGTGGGCACGTCTTTGTCCCTTCAAGTTTCACTTTAAGGTCTGCTTGTTCACTTCTACCCAAGTTGACCCAGCTGCTGAGTTTTCTCTTTGAAGGAAGCAGTGCCACGTGGTACCTTTCCTTTTCTCTCCTTTGACAAATTTTCTTTTAGAGAGAGAGAATAGTTTTTGCTTTTTAAATGCACCATCCACCCTAAAAGAACTTGTGTATTAAAGCAGGCCATTGAGCCTTTCATCACTTATCTAGGTGATGGCAGTCATGAATTTTTTATTTTCTGCAGGGCTTACTCCAGATCTGCCACAGCATTGTGTGGGTGCACACATGTAGAAGGCTACTAATTGAAATTCAGATGTAACGAGATGAAGTTTTGCTATACACCGTGGCTGCCTTTTGTTTTAGCCCTTGTACGCTCAGTGCACCTAAACAATGCAACCATTGCTTCTCCTTTTAGACTCAACAAAAATAACTTAAAAGGCAAGAAATATTTCTGTGTCTGCTCTAGAGATTAAATGTGCCCCTCCAAAATGGGAATGCTCTGTGTTATTTATTTATTTACTTATGTACTTGTGGGGAGAGACAAAGATTTTTAATGGGACAGAAAATAAAATAGAAATCTTGCTGCTATAAACTGCTCTCTTCTGAAGATGCAAATGTGTTTCTGTTGCCTAGGTAACTATTATGGAACGCCCAAGCCTCCCAGCCAGCCCCTCAGTGGGAAAGTGACTTCCACCGATGCTTTGCAAAACCTGCAGTCTGGCTCCAAGCAGTCAACTCCAAAGCGAACCAAGTCTTACAATGATATGCAAAATGCTGGCATAGTGCATACAGAGAATGAGGAAGAGGATGATGTACCTGAAATGAGCAGTAGCTTCACAGGTAAAATGGGAATATCGCAGTCCATCAGTTGCAATGCTGGGGAAGGTTTTGGGAAGGGGATTTTCTTGTCTTTTTGTTTTTAATAGCTTTGCTGTAAAAGTGTCAATCCCGGACAGAACTGACCAACAGCACTGGGATGGCAGGTGTCTGGGTGTGGACAATCACAGGCATGGTTGTGTCTTTTAAAAAGGCCTTGTGGGACTGAGCTTGATAAGAAAAAAAATGGGGAAAAGTTTAAATCCATTAGTTGCAGAAAGTTCAAGGAGAGTTGAGCTATGGTTGACAGGTCTGTTCATCATAAACAGTATGAAATGGCTCAACTAGGATACTGCTCCTTCCAATATGTGTTGCTGTCCTTTCTCCTTCCTTACATCTGGAGATATCCATCACATACAGTTACTAGATTTTCTTCTCCAAGGTATCTTCCAGCAAACCAAGGGCTACTTGCTGCAGCAGAGGTCTGAGGCATGGGTACAAGATCTCTGTTTTTATGAAGGCTTTGTGTCCGGAACAGAGATCTCAATCCCACCATGGCTGCCTTTGAGCATTGACTGGAAAACTACTGGAAACTTTTGCAATCTAAAGTCAAGTACTGTGCAGGCAGGTTCAGAACAAGATACTTCTGGAGGTCAGTTGGATTTCCACAGAAATGTACTGGAAGGTTGTGAAGCTCTGAGGGGCAAAAGCTCTTCCCCATGTCTGCAGTCTTGGTGTTTGTCAGCTCAGATTCAAATACTGAATTCCTCTTCCTAGTTCTCTTTGAGGTAGGTGCTTAGCCAGAAGCATTATTCACACCTTCAGGCCTTTCACAGCTGCTTGTTGGGATGCTCATAGTTACTGGTGCTTGGTGTGTTGTCCTCTGATCACTTCCTACCACCATGACACTTTCCCTTCTCAGCCTCTGATGAGTCATAGGAGCTGTTGTGCCAGTTCCTACCTACCCAAGTCTTAGCTCTAAGATCTCTATAGAGCTTTAGAAGGATTTAGGCTGAGATTTAGTTTTGCACGTTGCAGGCCAAGCTGTCAAATGGCTTTGAGGGTTGTGCTCTGTTGCATGTTCCTAACCCAGATAACTCCTGGCTGTTTGAATCCCTTGCAGGCTGGAGTTTCTGTCTCTGCTTACCAGCTCCTTTGCAAAGTTTTGTACTTAAGGGCAATTTCTTACCTGTTGTGCTGTGGCAACAACCTCAGCCCTTTCCACAAGACTGGATTTTGGGAGGAAAGTGAGGAAGTTGCTGTTTGGCTTCCTTGCTGCCTGTCTCAGTTTAGTGCCCCTGATCAGACTCTAGCATCATTTCTCTTCCTTGTTGTCCTTTACAAGATTAAATACTGCAAGGCGCAGTTCATTTGTTTCAACATTATCGCACCCTAGCCCCTTGCCCCCATTAAATGGGCACAGAATCAAGAAAAGAGTTATTTCTTGTGTAGCAAAGTGATTCCATATGCTTATTTCACATGTAAGTGTGCTAGCCATATTAAAATGCTCCTGCTTTCTTAGGAGACTTCTCGATGACTTGTGTTTTCCAGACTTTGGCATGTTTACACTTGCAGTCTTATGCTGGCGATGATTCATTCATACTTCTTTATCTTGTCAGCTTCTACCTAAAAATATCAAATGCCAGGAAGGCTAGAAAGCAGGCAGCTTGAGGGTACTGGTGCAGTCTGGATCTTTCTCTCCCCTCTTCTCCCAGTTTGTTGTATTCAGTATCTTACCTTTTGGTAAAGGCAGTATACAGACTACAGTTAGCACAGGAGCTGCAGTTAATGCCCCTGCTGCAAAACCCAGGGGTGTGGTCTGTGAGCTGAGGATGTCAGTGGTCTCTGATCTAGAGAGTGGAGGCAAGGTCTTGGCTGTGAAACCCTTTCAGTCCTGGTGCTTGGGGACTTGGCATAGCATGGCACTGATTCCTCTGTGTTTAGCTGAGTTTGTTGCCCACTGTGTGTACTGGAGACTGATGGTCTCAGGTGGTTTGGAAGCACCGTCATCAATTTTCAACAGCTTCAAGAACCAAACAGAGAAAATCCCTTTGGTAGACTCAGGGGTAATTTTAGAACTTGTTTGTTCTTGCCAAGACCTCTCTGTGAAGGAATTAGGGGCACAGACCTTGTTTGTGGAGAGCAGTTACTGTGGTTAGGGATGGTGGGATGGAACAGCAGTGTTTCATGGATACTGCTCAAAACTGCTTGGATGTAAGCAGCAGAAATGTTTCCTTAGAGGCAGAAGGGCCAGATACATCATAAAATAATGCTGAAAGACTTTGACTTGAAGGGTACAGTGATGAGCCGTAGAATAAACCTCCTCAGACAGCTTGAGCAGGCACTGGTGAGCAGCAACATGTGGACTTACAGTATAGTGGTGACATTTGTTTTAATTTCTAATTTAAAAAAATGCACTGCGCTAAAGCTCTTCACCATTAGCCTGTTGATTTTGAACTTCTGGCTACCTTCTGCACTTGCACAAATCTCCCCTTTAGATCATTCTTCAGACAGGAAATTTTATTCTCCTAATCCCTGTCCCACAATCTGCACTGCAGGAGTGAACCTGTAAGCCTGCTCAGAAGCCTGTTGAACTCATCTTCACCAGTGAGCCCTGGCCTCAGACAGGTTGGAAGCCTCTGGTACCTCATCAGGGCTTATTAGAGTGAACTCAGTAGCTGATCACAGTTTCTGGTGTGTGCTGGCAAGGGTCTGCCTGGCAGGGTGTGTGTGGGCAAAGCAGGCTCACCCCTGCTGGCAAAAAGACTGCAGAGTCTCTGCCCTCGGTTCATCTGTTGCTGTGACTTGCAAACTAAAAAGCAAGGAAAGGAAAACTGTAAGGATAAACCCAGGGCACCAAAAGGGAGGAGAAGGTGACCGATTTTCAATTTTATTTGTGCTTATTTATTCTACAGCAGAGTCTGGCGACCAAGACGAGCATAATACGCATATCGTAAGAGAGACAGCCCCACCGTCCGTGATTGATAGCCACACCAACGTTCCCACCACGGAACCATCTCAGAACCTCCCTCAATACCTACCTCCTTCTGCTGAGGATAACCTAGGTCCTCTGCCGGAAAACTGGGAGATGGCCTACACCGAGAATGGAGAAGTCTATTTTATAGAGTAAAGCATATTCTTTTCATTCTAATTCCATCTCTACCACTCTCTCTCTCTCTGGGCATAAGTGAACCTCCATGGATGCATTTTTTGTGTGTGTGTGTATTAAATATTTAGTGTGTTCAGTTATGTTGTAGGCTATAAGTTCTTTACTGCTTGTGAAAGGGTTTTGCATTTCCTGATTGGATTAACATCCAAATTACTCCTGAGTTCAAAGGCAGGGGGAATTGCTCCTTTTGTAAGGGGAGTTACAAAAGCAACAGACACGTATAAAATATAGGCCTTTTTTTTTTTTCCACTGGTGGAATGAAAGCTCCTAATTGAAAGGGCTGAGACTTCATTTCTGGAGCCTGCCTCTGTGCATAATGCAGCAGAGAGAATTCCTCCGGTCATGTGCTCAGGCAGCAGCAGAGCCAGGGAATGGACTTTGTGTGTTGTCCTCTTGTCAGAGCAAATGGGCCAAGCGTGTTAACATGCTCCAGTGGATTGCAGAAGGCACAGCTCAGCGCAGAGCAGGCACAGTAAGTTTGGAAAAGCAAGAAGTGCCTCATGCTTTGCAGTCGTTGCCTAAGAGCTGAGTGCTGTCAGCAGTTTTATGATGATATTGATTTTTTCATGCCATAAATAATAGCCTGTAATTATACTTGTCTAGATTTATTGAGATAGGAGTAACTTGTAAAATGGGACCTGGTAGTGAAAGAAATTTCTTGCACAGAGTTTAACTACACTTTAAAATTCAATTAGCTTTTGAAACTCAAGCCCTTAGCTTCCAAACTAGAAGAACTGGGTGAGGAATTCATTTTGCATTTGATGGTCTGCTTAATGTGGTCTTGGAAACTGGAGTCCTCTCCTCACCAGACACCAGTGGCCAGCAAGTATAGAAACCTCCCTCTCCTGATACCTGTCCTGGTACTCTGGAAATTGTGCCTGGCTCAGGGCAGTAAGGGGAGCAAGCAGTCCTACTCTTTTTTCAGCAGGGGGTACAGGGACAGAGACAAGGACAGGTTCATCAGAGCAGGTTTTCCCTTGGCTGCAATGTCAGGGCAATACATCAGAGCAGAATGCTGGGAGATAGGAGGAGCTGGGACGACTCAGCAGCTCTTCAGCAGCTGGGGAGAGGGCTGCTGTAAAAAGGCCATTTTCCAAGGTGCTCTCAATTACATGAAGAAGCTCTGCCAACCCTTGGTGTAAGCTAAAGTCCAGGAGGCACAATGCTAATTCTCATCTGCTGCATATCACATGAAACTGAACTGTGCTATTTATCCTGAATATGGTGGTTTGCGCCTCATTATGTCCTCAGGGAGCCTCATTCTTTGCTGCACTTTCTGGTTTTAATGTATATAATACAGCCTGAGTAATAGCCCATGTAGCCTGCCATTTTCCTCCCTGGAAGAGGACACATGATGAGTGCTAAATGCTGCCCAAACAGCTGCTTGCTCCTTGTTTGGTCCCCACCTGGGCCCCTGCTGTCCTTCCTTAAAGGTTCTTCAGCAAAAGCTTCTGCTGCTGCCACCAGTTTCCCCAAGCCCGATCCCCGCAGCTGCTGTACTCTCTGTGTGCATGTTTCCTCTTAGCAGTGCAGGACTGTAGCACCTAAAATACTTTGGTAGACCTTTCACAGGAGAATTACAGACTGTTTGACATGAAAATTTGGCAACACACCAACTGCTTCCTTCCCCGCAGTGCAGACTGACCATTTTGAGGATACACGTGCAGAGGGGCTGATTTTGTGCGAGAACACGTTAGTGTGGATGCAGCACTGAATTACTGCAGTTCTATTAATTCTAAGGACACCCTGAGCCTAGAAACAATTTAGTTTGATTTATATCAAATGAAGAGAGCAAGCTAATGAGCTGTGTGGACCCGAGCTGGCTCAGATGTCAGTACCATCATCTGCAGCACTTTGGGTTATCAAGGCAGGATGCTGAAGTGGGAACAGTATGGGAACATCAGCTGCTTGCACAGAACCAGCACAGGTCCGATGGGACCAAAACTGCGTGTCAGAGAACTGATCTTGATGGTTTGTAGCTGTAGCAATTTGGCTCTTGAGATATGTTTCTCTGGTGCTTTAATTGAGATGTTCATTACCCAAAGTATCCCAGTCCCTCATTACCCTGCATGTGGATCTCTGCATGTTACAGGTCTAACACAATTCTGTCCCCCTCAGCGTGTGATCTGAATGGTGTTTAGCTGTATTTTCTGTGCCTCAGCAAACCGTGCTGTTGGGAGCCTTTGGTGTGTGAGACAAGATATATGCAAATATTTCCTTGCTTCCCTCTCACCACCTTCTTAGTGAGACTACAGGTTCGTATTTATAAATTGGCAGAACCCCTCTGCTTTATTGCTGTTAATTTGCCTGACTTGCTGAATTTCTGCCATTCAGTCTTCTAGTTGGTGATGAATTGCTCCAAAGCATACAAAAGGATTAAATGTAGTTGTTCATCCTGCCTTGTGAGGACTGGATAGCAGGATGAGGGAAACAAGAACTTTTTATTTATGTATTTGGATCCTAGGAGCAGGGTAATCCCCTCGTCTTGCAATAAAATACAGGTGTGCTGGTCGGTTGTTAGTTCCTCAGAGATCATAGCCCTCATTATAACATTTCCAGCTTCATGAGACTGTTGTGAGGCTAAGGTTAAGTTTGTAAACCTCTCTGAGACCTGGAAGGAGAAGTAAATAGCATTACTATGGTATTGAAACTTTAAACTGTTAAGCAGTGTTAAAGGCTAAGCTAGATAAATGATACCTCAGGGACTTGGAGGACTGTCTTTTCAGGTTATGTCTACAGTGACATCAGGTTGTAGAAGAGGCATTATTTTTACAAGGCTATCTCTGTATGCATATGAAATTATGGGAGAAAATAATTTCTAGAAAATTTATTTTAAGCATGTTTACTATGCAGCCTTCACCGCCGGGACTGGCATCGCAATACTATCAGGGGACTTGTAGAAAGGAACAGTTGAAAGTAAAGCTCTTCAACTTCCATCAAAGGCTTTTCGCAGAACATTTTTGTATAATTAAAAAGTTTTCACTGGAAGTGTTGGTTTTGACTAATGCTCCTAGTCAACTCTAGGCAAATGTCAAAGGTTCTTCTGCAGCAACAAAGGTCGCAGCATGGTTTAGGGAGGAACTTTAATTTCGTCAGGAGGCAAAAGGCTCAGAAGCAGCTCCTGGAATTAAGAAACAAACCACCACAGACAGAACTGGAAATTGATATTAGATTTAGAGTCGGACTTGATCTTAAAGGTCCCTTCCAACCTAAACCATTCTGTGATTCTGTAATGTTGCAGCTTTCACATGCATCTTTCCACTCTGGAATGCTGATTTGTGATTTTTCACTTTCCACCTTTGTGTTGTCAATGCCAAGATTCTTGTGATTTGGTAGGCTAGTTTGCAAAATGTCAAGTTGTAATGCCATTTCTTCTGAAGCAAAAGTATGCCTTCAGGTCTATTGAATAATAAAGAGGATATATACTTTTATGTCACTGATACTTCAGTTCAGCTTTATTAACAAAGGTCATGTTTCCATTTTTGGTTTCCAGCCATAATACAAAAACAACGTCTTGGCTAGATCCGCGGTGCCTGAACAAACAGCAGAAGCCTCTAGAAGAATGTGAAGATGATGGTAAGAGACTGAAAATTGTAAAATAATAATGTGTTTGGTCCATTTCTAGGTGACTTTCTTCCTTTACTTTCCCCCTTTCTGACAACCTGTGTTCAGAAATACTTTAAAAAAAAAGGTTTATTAGTAAGTGTATGGACACAGTATCCATTCTGTTGTAGAATCACTGTCTGTTTATCTAAGATAGCCATTGAGATGGCAGATAATTAATAAAAATCAGAGGTCTTAGAAGTAAAAGGCCTTTGTTTTTGCAAAGGCATTTGAGTAGTCACTGATGCTGAACAAGACTCAAAGCTTACTAACATATTTGCCCCTTGGATCGCTGTGTAGGAGGAAAGCAACTGAGTCTCTGCCTGCTCCATTGTGTTGCACTTCAACCACCTGCTTTACATGAATTGAAAGAGTTGTGTTATTATTTCCTTGTTTGAGCAGAAATAACTCAATTACTTCACTTCTACAGTTAAATTCTGACAGTTCACTTAGTGTTATGATTGCTTAAAACAAATTCCATTTGAAAGCATAGATTTTCGCCACTGAAAATTTCACTGATGTAATTTTGTATTCCTTGAGATGTTGGAAATGCAAGCCACTGTCCAATTTAGAGCAGCCACAGGCAGGACTGCTAAAGGACATTCTTTCCCCACATCCTTTAGGAGATACTGGAAGGAAAAGTAAATCATGATGAAAATAACTTAAAAGCTGGGGAAGACCTATTTGGAAATTTTGGTCTACTGACCAGGAAAGGTGATGTTTTTCTGATGCATTGTTTTGGTTAGCACAACGCTATCAGGGTAGGCGTATCTTAAAAAATGGAAGGGTTTACTTTGTCAATGTTGGTGCTGTCATTGAAAAATTATTTTTTGTAACATGATTAGCCTCCTACTGGTGTGAGTCAGCTCAATGAGAATTATAGTTTTATTTTGGAAAAGAATCAAATCCCTTTTTTCTGGAAGGTTTCAAACCTGGCCTCCAGAACTGATGTTACTGTCTTTGCACATGCCCTTTTCCAGCCTCTGCTTCCTTTCACCTGTGAGATTTGCAGGCTGTGAGAATCCGCCTGTGCAACCTTCACTCCCGTGATGAAGCAGGTCACTAGCTTCCTAGGGCACAATACAGCATATCCCCAAACCACAAGGATGTGCAGAGCCCAGGCAAAAACTGAGTATATGGAGCTGAAGCCTGTTTCAGATCCTTAGCAACTGCTGTCATCTGTCAAATAGCGAGTGGAGGGAGCTAGATTAAGGAAGGCCCTTGCTCTGCACCTAAAAATGGATATGTCAGTGGGTAACCAGAACTGGAAGGAAGTTAGACAGCGAATGCAGACAAAGCTCCCTCCTCCTTGCAGTTAAGCGTTACTGGAAATTCAAAGGAGGGGTTACTAACTCTCAGCATAAGCTTTCCCCTTTCAGAGGGGCAGTGTTCCCTGAAGCACAACTTCTGTCCTGGCTCTCTCTACCAGTGAAAGTCCCACTGCATCAATAGCCCTGGTGATGCCATTAAGCAGCAAGTACCACTGTGGGTCAGCACGCCTCATGCTGTGCTTTGAGCCAGGGCATGGTGCAGCCATAGGATGGGTCAGCAGTGACTGGCTAAGGTCTTCCGTTCAATGGCTTTATGTCTCCTCACAGAAGAGAAGTCTTTCTCTTGTCCTCTTAACAATTAAAAAACAAACATTGGAACAATTTATTTTATTGGGATTAGAAACTCACAGCTGGTACTTTTGCATTTAAATAGGTTAGTATTTTTTGCAGAGTAGTGGAATTTTTGTTTATCAGGTCCTTAAAATCAGTTAATTTCATCTTCCACCACGCCCTTTCATTTCATTCACCAAGTTGCTCATCAGCGATTCTTTTTAGCATTCAGTAGTTAAACCAGTTGCTTCATAGGCACAGCAGTGCACTGCACTGTTTTGCTTGGCTGCTCTGATCTTGCTTTGCACATAAGAATAATTATATCTCAGGAAACGTGAATACAAAAAAGGGAGAAGGTTATTTTTACTGCATCATAGTAGCTGGACGCTTGTGGCGAGGGTTGCTGTTGGGTGTATTTCCTCTGAAGTCAGTGAGACTCCTCCTCTGTCTTGTTTGTTGTTTGTATGTGTGTGCGCCCAGGTTTTCAGGCTGAATCCCATCCTGTTTGTGGTTTTTGTAAATATCAGATGTTGTTTCAGCCTTGTTTGGGTGCAGTTGCCTTGTGTTCTTTCTTCGTGAGGATTTGTGTTCTTTCTTCGTGAGGATGTGTGTCCCTAACATGTTTGTGGTTGTTTGAAGTTGTATAGGCTATCAAAGGAAATTGCGATTCATATTTCACACTAATGGTCCTAAACAACTCCTTTGGTGGAACAGTGGTATTTTAGGTGTCCAAACTTTCAAAAACAATGATGTGACACTACATCTGTTTGCTTCTGTTGTTCATGTGCGTGGCTTATGCTTCACTGTATTAGGTCCAAGATTGTTTTTACCATCTTTGTTCTGTTTTTGTCATCATCCTTCATATTCAGACTGCATTATTATTATTTATAGGCTAGCAATACTTTAATCATCTGTATCACTGTTAACTTATGAATATGGAGCAGATAATGATAAATGGAGCAAAAGTGAATATTGATGGCTTTGTGTGTTTGGAAAATTATCTTTTTGTCCCAGGTGCCCCGCTAAAACTGGTGCATTCCTGTGTGTCTCACAAGTGCATCTGGACTTCAGTGTGGACCTTTGCCTCTGGTTAAGCAAGGCGCTTTGCTTCATGTCTGTCTTAAATCATCTGAGTAGTTACAGTGAAGTCAATTGGACCTTGTATGCACATAAATTCAGATACTTTCTTGTAAGCCTTGCTACATTAGTTCTTATTTAGAGGCAAGATTTTCCTCTCGGATTTCTTCTTTAGTATTCAGGTCTGTCCTTCTGATAGATCCATGTGTCTACAGAATGGATTGTGAAGGTCAGACCATACAGATCTGAGGGAGAAACTTCACCTCAGTGGAAACAACACAAATATATTACTTCACCATATCGAACTGTGGCATGGAAGTAGACAATTGATACAGATATTTTGAGAATGCACGAACCAGTTCTTCCATTGTCTACATCAGATCCATCAATATTCTGAATGCTGAAGTGTGGTAAATGGAAAGCTTGGGCTCGGTCTGTAGAAAATTAGTGTTGGTTCTGCTGTTTGCTGGAGGGAATTTCTTGCTTGGTGCTGGTATCTGAAATTTTCTTTTAATTTTTTCTGTCTCATTTACTGCTCTTCCCTTGGAGAAGAAGGGGTACACACGGAGGAACTGGACAGTGAACTAGGTAAATCATCCATCTCTCGTTTTGATGTTTGACTTCAACTGCACTAAGTCTTTAATTACTTACTTTCTTTTTTCGTATCATTTTACATCTTTCAGTTTTTTTATTTCAAGAAGCCTAGTTTATCAGCAAAACTTCCCTAGATACAAAGCATTAATCTTCCCCTAGCTTCAGTTCTACAGTGGTTTTTTTAGCAATTCAGAGTCTGAAGAAAGCTGGAGAGCCTTAATCTTGCAAAGTTTGTTTAAAGTTGCTTCCTCCTGGACTCTGCAGAAGTCAGGATTTGTGTCACTGGCATCACTGGCTCCAGGAAAAAGCTTATAGATGCCAAAGTTGAAATCGATTAGCTAACGATGTTTTTTTTTTATTGGGGTCAAATACATTTCCCAGGCAAGAGAAGCAAAATGTGATTTAGAACGTTTACATATGACATAGCTTGCTTCTGCTGAGAGCTTGTGAATGAAACAGCTGAAAATTTTGCCTCAGTAGATGATTTTATAAACAGGTGATATTTGATGTTGTGGTACGCTTTTATTTGCTGCATCGTTTTCTGAAGAATGCTGTCTTGATATCTAATCTCAGCAGTGCTCATTCTGTTTATACTGATGGAGGTAGTTGTTGTTCAGCTATGCTCTAGTGCACTTGGAAAGCTGAAAGGCATAAGAGGTTGCATAGGATTTTATTTCCACCAGGTCTATTATTACTTTTAAAGAGGACTATATTTACAGTTTATAGTTCTGCATATGGGAGGATTGTGTTACCAGAAAATTAACCTCTGGTTTCTGTAATGACTTGCAAGTCAGGGTATTCTCTTTCCTCTGTGTGATTGATACAGCATCAGCAGCCAGGAGCTATTGAGTGGACTTCTAGCACTACTCCAGCAAGTGTTCTTCTGGATAATATGCCTGGAATAAGGGTGGAAGCCTGACTTCATTTAATGCAAGAATTTGAAATAAATGACAATTTAACAAAGGGCGCTGTCACTTTAGTGGTACATTAGCATTATGGGCAGCTCATGTAAATAATCAGCTGGAGACCAAGAAACATCAGAAGTAGGTGGATGCATACCAACGACCTGCAAAGATTTCTCATGAAGGTCTTCACAAAGGGTGACTCAAAATGAGAGAGAGGTTAAAAATTCAGAGCAAACTCAGAGGCAATAATGAAATGGAGATGTTCCCTTCTTTCAGTCTGATATCAGGATTTAATGCAAGAATAGAAGAGTCGAAAAAAATGGATGCAGGGAAACTCATTAATTGATAAGCCTGACCTCAGTTCTGCAGGCAGTCATGTGCACATGTGTTCTGCTGGAACATCATGAGATGTTCTGTTTGTTTCAAAAGCAGATAAGCTTTATTGAGCTCACAGCCCATCGATATACTGTTGAGATGCAAATATTGCAGCATAAAGAAAGACATTTTCAAATAGGTCTGTTGGTTTCAGTAGCATTAGGGAGGAAGCATGAAAACTTATGGACTGTTCACTCTCTGTAGTCATGGTTAGCATAAACTGATTGTTGCCAGATATTTGTCTCGTTAGCTGATTAACAGTTTATTTCCTAAATATAAGAAAATAAAACTTCAAAGCATTTGCACAACTTGTTTCCCAAAGAGGTGGATTGGTTATGGAGTAATTCTTCACCTCTCTTTTAACAGAAGGTTTTACAAAAGAACACAGAAACTTAATCTTGGAGTAGAATTTGATATACACTTGGGCAAATCCTCCTGGACTCAGAGGGAGGATTAAGAGCTGAGTATCCTGAAATCATCTCCAGGTCCTTTATAATGATGTAAAGGTGCAACTGAACTTCCTGGTGATTAGCCAAGTTATTTTAAGGAATCCATCCATCCTTTCTGTGGGAACAAAAGAGCATCTAAACAAAAGCATCACAGTAGGAATCCATGCATTTACTCCAGGCTTGAAATTGTAAAACTGGGTGTTTGTCGATCAAATTCACCTGTTGACAAATGCTCCAAGACTGCAGTGCTGCATGGATGCACCAGAATAAAAAACATATTGCTCACTCAGACTCCTAGTGATGCAAGATGGTTTTGGAAATCTTATATTTGTGATAAAATCTGATGCTCTGGGTCATCTTCAGCTTGGCATGAAGGGAGATAAATAATTTAAAGCTGTGCAGCGTGACTACGTAGAATATTGCCGTTTGCTTTAGAGAAGTTTCAGAGGCTTTTGAAAGTTGCAAAGAGCCTCTACATAATCGACAAGTAATGTGTTGAAAGCTACAGGTTTGTGTATTTTTACTTCTGAAAACATAGGAATGTGTTCCCTAAATGGAAAGCTGCAGAGACAGAAAACTAGAATGATTTTGGCACAGTGCTGTTTTTAGGGTCAGGAGAGCGCTGGTTTTCTGACCTTCCATGAAAATTCTTTAAAATAAAAGAAAACCCAAAATCTGATACTAAAACTTTTTGTGAGCAAAAGTTAAACAAGACGTTATTTGAGCTTTAAAAATAAAAAAAATCACCCCACTTAGTAGTCCAAAACTGGTACAAATTATTTAGCAGGAAAAATTGTCAGAAGTTCATTTGAAGGCATTTGTGCATTACTTCTCCCTTTCCACATTCTTTTTTTCCCACCCTTTAACCCCAGCTTGCTCTCTTTACTATTCTATTTCACCATAGTGCAAAGAATTACATGGCTGCCACAACTTATGCTTGTCTTGATTTTATGCTAGGTCTTAATTTAATTGCACTAAAACTCTTTAACCTAGTCCCACAGTGTTTTTTACCACATGGTACAGCTTTGCAAACCTGAGAGTTCATTTGTGAAAACACTTTCAAGATTGGCCTCTAGCTTTCTTTTTCTCGCTTACACTTGCACCATGTAAAGGAGTATCTGTTTCTGAAGCGCTTATTTCAGATCGGTCTACAGATAAAATTGTGGAGTAATTTCATGCCCCAATGTTAGCACTGGCTTGCATTTAGTGGCTTATGTCTCAAGGAATCCAAAGATGGTAAACTCAATAAGGATAAAATAATGATAAGAATGGAAAACGTACCTTATAACGGCACATAAGGGACACACAGAGCAAAAAACATGCAAACTGGTTTCGTCTGATCTCCAGCCAATTCTGAACACAAACATAAACTTTGAGTCATTAGCCCACATGTGTTTGTATAGATTCTGTTAACCTCCAGTCTGGAGATATTCCTGTTCTTATGGCAACATAGCTCAAGTCTAAATGCAGAACTAGATAGTTGCACTTAATCTAATTAATGGGCCATTGTTGATTGTATTAGCTCAGCAACTGATGTCAATAATGAAAATACATCTTTGCATATGATAACAAACAAATGTAGATTGATTACTATGTCTTGTCAATTTAGTGATAAATTTTGAGGAGTTATTTTGCGTGGGCTATTTAAACTTGCGTTATCTGACAGTGACTTTTAAAATTATGACTATTTTTATTTAAACTTATATACAGTCTGTGGGACGAGAACCACACTTACACAGTCCATAGCATTGTGGAACCGTCTTTCAAGTTGATTCACAGTATTGCATAAGGACACCACTCGGTATAGTTAATAGGGTGACTATTTCAGTACCCACAGCCAACGGGAACACTGTGCTTAAGTGAATGGGACATGGATCGGGCCCCTAAGTAACACATGCAGCTTTAATAACCCTCCATTGGATGCTTGAAGAGATTTTAATTCATTCACTAATTATAATTAAAGTACTATATGGAGTCTAGAAAATCAACAGGAACAAAAGTGGATAAGTTTCCAAATGTTAATTTCATCTTCAGAACTGTTTTTTGATAATTATGCCAATTACAAAAGAAAATCTCTGTTACATGTGTTTGTGACAATGTATGTTTTTGCACTGAGTGCTGTGCAGCAAATACATCTGTGTGTGCCATCCCTACTTGGGTGGATTCCATATGCCAGGCGTTTACATTAAATTAACTTTTTCCTATTTCAAGATGCACTTTTGCTTTGGTCTCACGGCTGAGCAACGTGGTGTAAATCCCTTAGAAATGGATCAAAATCCCCTTTTATTGGCAGTGGTGAGCAGAAATGGCTCAGCATTGGTGTGGGAGAGGACAGGAGTCTTGTCTCTTAGTGTGCCACGATTGCTTGTCGTAATCTCACCCCTCTTCATAGGCTGGTGTTAAAATGCCTGTGACCTGCAGCGACTTCTACTCGATGCCTCCCTCCAAAGCCACTCTGCCCACGACAGTGAAACTGGGAGGGTACTGGAGGCACTCCCAGATGGAAAACTTGTTGATCATTTGTTCATTCAATGAAAAAAGCATATCTAAAATTGACTGACGTGGGCATCTTCGCACTGGTTTGCTAACCCAGCGCTGGTTGGACAGTCTATGATGCTGATGCCATGCTATGCCAGCCTTTAGAAATAGCCTGTACTTGCTCTGAGAAGTGTTGAAAGTGAAGTCCGAGCTGCTGCTGAGTTTTATGTCCTGAGCAGGAGCAGGTACTTGTCGGAATTAAAACTGCATTGGAGGATTCAGTAATGCTTTTTCTATTTCCAGAGTTGCCTGCTGGTTGGGAGAAAATTGAGGATCCTGTATATGGTGTCTACTATGTAGAGTAAGTGCTGCTCTCTGGTTCTGGCTGTCGGGCAGAGGAAGGTTTTCCTCTACAGTGATCTGGGTGCTTTGTCAGTAGCCTTTCATACCAAAGAGGAGGAGCCACCGGCCCCTGCACAGGCTAGGGGTGCTATAGGAGCTGGGAGAGGACTGCCCTACCTTGCCATTCCCCGTCCTCTGATGGGCTCTGGTGGCAGCACCCTGGAATAGAGATGGGCTCAAAGGAGACAGGAGCACCCCGGGGTGGGGGCATGCAAGACCTCCAGCACCTCACAAAATACTTTTGTCCAGAGAATATTAACAAATCTGCAATCAACTAAGCTCCATCCCTTTTGTTTAGTGTTTCCATCAAAAGACAGGTGTGCAAAGCAGACCACCAACTCAGGTACAAATCAGACATTCAAAAGAGGAATGGATGAGACTGTGTGACCAAACAGCCACAGCAGAGGTTCTTGCAGCAGGCTGTGTTGTGACTAGAATTACAGGTTTAATAGGCCTCTCTCTGGAATTAGAACAGCTTCTCCTTTATGTAGATGTCAGATCTCTCCCTTGGGAAACCAGAGATCTGAGTTTTGTTTCATCACTGACCCCATAAAATGAATTTTTAATTATGTGTGTACTCCTGTCTAGTAGGATGGCTTATGATAGCCCTCAGAATAGACATGGAATACAGTTTCTGTCTGCTTTGGCTCGTTTCTGACCTTACCATCTGTGCCTAGGGAAACAAGGTTAGCAAACTGTGTAATTAAGGCTTGACATTTATTTACCAAAGACATCAAGAATATTTTTCAGCTATTAAATGCCAAGCCAAGAGGTCTATCCAGCATTTTTTCCCTGTCACTTTGTATGTATATGCCCATTAGTTTCGTGGCACTCCTTAGTGATGAATTTAAATAGAAAAGTAAAAGCAATGAGTTATAAGTTTATTTTACTTACTATCTGTAAGCTAGTAAGATGCTTATAATATGAGCATATATCTTTGTCCCTGCTAATTCAGGCACTCTATTTACTGCTTAATAGTTTCTAGAGAGAAACAACTCTACCAGGAAAAAGTTTATATCATGTTTAAAGGAGTTTTAATTTTTTCTTAACTTTCTGAAGATATCTTGAAATTGGAAATCTTTTACAGAACTCATTAAGTTGTTTTTATTTGATTAGCTAAATATTTTCCCAGTGATTATATATTGATCTTTAGCAGAAAAAAAAATCTGCACGTAACTATCTAGTGCAATTCTATCAGAATTAACTTGGAAAAAATGTTTTTTGTTGATTTGTGGGGGCTGATAAAGACACATGGGACAAGAAACTTCGCTTTGGATACAAAGGTGGGCTTTAAGCTGATGTAATATTCTAAGAACTACCTGGTCCTCTGCTGAAGTAAAATTGCCATTGAAAAGTTGTTATTGGATTGAAGGGTTGATGAGCAGCTCGTCTCCAGTGCATTCGGAGTCCCCAGCCTCTGCGCCAACACCCCAGAATCTCTTGCTGATGAGTGTCCTTTGCTTTCATAAAATAGTTAATGCTCTGCAGAGTGCATTCCTTGTCTGCTGTGTTTGGAGCTGGGCTGGCTTTCTTTCCCCTCATCCTGAGGCTGGTAGGAAGTATTGGCTCTGAATGTCTCATATCAGTCAAAAGCTGCCTGATGCTCTTCCAAGGAAGAATTTCACCAGTTGCTGGTTTCCACTGCAAGCATTTGCTGGTGGCTAGTTCTGGACATACTTCTTAAGTATTTGAAGCCCAGTTTTTCAGTTCATAGCCTGCATCCCCACAGATATTTTTAGGACACACTGTTAGTAGTGTGTGTTGATCAGATATCTGACAGGTGTTACCCTTTTTTGGTTGTATTTAGTTAACCTCAGTGAGCCAGGGAATAATGACTGCACCTCTGGGCATGTGGTTAAAGCACAGGTGATATAGACCTGTCTTATAATATGCATTAGAGCACCTTTTCTGCTTTAACTTCATTTTTCACAGATAAATCACTACTGTGGTGTATTTGAAGGAATTAGTCATTCCTACTCAAAATATTACACCAACACTGGTGTGCACCTAAATATGCTTTTTGGCACAACTGGGTGAGCCTTACTCCACATACACTGCTTTTGGTTTGTTTCATGTTTTACTTCTTTACTTGGAGGATTTTTATACCTGGCCATCATTGCTGCTTGTCACATAAAGGGTTTTCTAATTCATTGCTTTCTTTCACCTCCAGCCACATCAACCGGAAGACACAGTATGAAAACCCAGTCCTTGAAGCAAAGAGGAAGAAACAGCTTGAGCAACAGCAGCAGCCACCTGAAGGTTGGCACCACTGAAGGCGTGTGGTTGGGGTTTTCCTGAGGGAGCGTGCCCTCTGCACCTTGGCAGCACCATGTTTTTGTTCTTCTCTCTGTGGCCTTAGCATTTAAAGGCAGAATGACGTGTGTGGGAAAGGTTACATCTGCGCTTCACATAAGATGCAACAAAGGAGAAAATATGAACCATATAATCACTTAAACTTAATAGCTTTCACTACTGTAAAGGACTGAGATTTTTCTGTTAGTGTCCCTTATTTCTGGGAAATTTTGAGGCTTTCCAGAAATAATTAGAAGACACTTTTCCTTCTTTAGTCTGCTCCATTAAGTTACTCAGTGTACCTTGTGTTGTTTCAGTCTGCAGTGTGTGACTCAGGATGTCATAGGGGATGTGTAGTGGGCATGTACATGTGCAAACCTCCCTGCATGAGAGGCTTCTTAACCCAAGATCTTTGGATGTTGTCCATCTCTAATGTCTGAAGTAATTTCATTATTTCAGAACACTTATTTTTCTTTTTATTCTCCCTTTTTTCTTTTCATTACTTTTTTTTTCCCCCCCTTTTAAATGCAGCCCAACTGCAGTGAGTGGCCTATGGCATTTGGGTTTGGTTTGGTACTTTCATAGCGTTCACACCAAGTTATTTCACAACAATTATCATCCAAGGGGAAAATAATTTAGGTTTCAACCTTCCTTCTGCAACCCCATTTACTGCAGCATGAGCTTCTACTTAGATGCCATGAGTGCCATGGGGAACATCTCATATAGACCACTCAGATGCAAATCAAGTCCCAAGTCTGAGTGTGAAGTAGGGTGCCTCAGCATCAGTTGACCTGGACATAGAGGCTCCAGAACTGTTTTTTGAACATCCCATTCATTTTATTACCTCTGTCTGTGATTCTGTTTCCTCTCTTGCCATGCTCTCACATCTCTTCTGCCTGAACCCCACACACCCAGCGTGTATGTGCAGGAGCTCATAGTTCTGTTGTGAAACGAGTAACATTTCCCTCTCTGCCCTCTCTAGAATGGACAGAGGAGTGTCCATCTCTCCCACCACCCGCTGCTCCAAACCATGTTTCAAACAACCAAGAGGCAGCTCGGGAAGCACCGGTGCAAGGTAACAACCTTGTTAAACCAGCTGGAAAAGTGCAGCAAGGTTTTTCCTGAGAACGAAATTCCCTCAGCCAGCAACAAATCAAGTACCTCCATTAGCAGTGTCACACACCAGGGCATGTGCCTGCTTATCTGAGTTCCCCCAGATCTTGAGACTAGTTTTGAGACTGCATTTGCTGCCAAATGTGAGAGGCAAATGAGATTGTGTGCATGAAAAAAGGATTGGGGCCATTCTCTGTGTAGTGTTACAAGTCTTTGAAAAGGCATAATGAAAACATGAGTTACATCATCAGTGGGATTTAACAGCAACTGCAGTGGATGCAAGTGCAAGTAGGAAGAGACCTTTTTCTATGAAGCTGTATGGGCGCTCAAGGATTAGGCTTATACATCTTCTAACCTCTATGGAGTTTAGAATGTGGCTGTTATAATAAAATACAGTGCAGAGATTTCTTCCATTCACACAGGTTGCCCTTCCCTCAAAAGTAAGCAGCACAAAAGCTCACTACATTACACTGTGATTAAGACACAAACAAGCATTAACATGGTCATGGTTAGTTTAAGAGCCAAAGAGAATGTCATCCTATGTCTGCATTTGTGGGCAGATAGAGCTTCAGGTTAAAGTAGTCTGAGAGCCCTGGAAACTGGTCAGCATGTTTGGGAGCTGTGATCTACAGCAGTTGTTAGCAGTGTTTGGCAGGACCTTGGTTTTGGAGAGCTTGGGAGCCTTGATTGCATTTGTGAGCAGGGATGGATCTAGCTTGTGACTTTATGGATTTTCCTTTTTGTGTGCTTTGAATACAAATGAAAATTCTGAGCTGGGGAAACACCAGAAGAAGGAGGTCCTCTGCCATTTGGGGAGCTTTGCAGACCTGACAGGCCTTTGTGCTGAATCTGCCTTTCTGTAGTAACAGAGGGTGAAGAAGCAAAACACCTTGGCCATACATTAGGGGCAAATTACGTCCTCAGAAAAATCTGAGTTTAAGCTCCTCTGGGAAGTTCTGCATGAGGAGGCAAAGATAATAGATCTGAATACTGCAGGCCTACTTTGAAGCTGACGTGTGTTTAAGTACTTTGGGCTATTACAGCCATATTTATTAGTGTCAATGGTCTGTGTATAGACAACTGCCCACAGACCAGTTGCTTATCTTAAATAACTCACCAGACAGGACATGAATCGTTCCTGAATTTGCAGCATAAGCTGAAACATCGCCAGACCAGGTTGCGAGCAAGGACAGATTGTTCCACTTGTACCTGTTGGAGTACAAATGCTCTGTGGTTGCAGGTGCTTGTAAGTAGGCTTTGTCTTTGGCTACATCTAAATTGCTTAGCAAGTGAGTGGCATTGCCCTGGTCTGCAGGAACCAGGCTGGGAAAAGTGAGAGAGAGGGAACCTGACTGGAGCACATTGCCAGGGGAGGCTGATCGCTGGAGCTGGGAAACACTCTCTTGCTGTGCAGACCAGCAATGGTTTCCGAAGCTGATCCTGGTACTGCTCTCCTGGGCTGTCTATCCTGCTGTTAAGAGCCAGTTGCAGGTGGCACTCTGAGACCCTTCCAAAACAGACGTGCCAGATTTTGCAGTATCCAAAGCCTCCAGTGCATTATAGAGTATTATAGAGTAATCCAGACTTGCAGTAAGGAAAAACAAGGGAGCTCTCGGGATGGTAATCTGACCGCCAGGCATTTGGGATTAGGCATCTGATCTGAATGCCCCAAAAATGCTGGTTTTCCTCAGGTAGGCATCTGTGAATGCCTTACATGGTCAAGCCAGAGGAAGGGATGCCCAAACATCCATGCATGATTGTGCAAAGGACACATCATGCAGGTGCTGATGTAGGAAGCCTCACTTGACTCTCCACCTGTTCCCGGCTGCCAGCCACCAAAATTTTGCAGCAGTGGTATAGGAGAGCATTAGCCTGTCTCATCCTCACTCTGAGTGACATCTCCTGGTACCCACTGATGACTCCTCCTCCCTTTCATACCTTCCTCTTCCTTTCTCTTCTCTCACCCCCCATTTGCAGCAGCTATTTCCAACTTCCCTGTCCCTCTCTTGCTGTGCACAGGGGTTTCCTTCTCTCCCACTGATGGCACTGCTGGTGGGGACATGGGCATAAGGACCCCTACCTGTGCCTCTAGCACTACTCGCTCTGCTGGGGTTTTGTAGGTACACTCATTTAAAATGCAATCCCCTTCCAAATGCTGTAGGTGGGACATACCCTGTAGTGCTGCTGTCCTGTTACTACAGGGTGAGTTCTCCCTGTATTTGTAGGCAGATGCTGGCAGGCTCTGCTTGTTCTGCTTGTCTTTTGAACCAGGAATGAACACAAGACCAAGCCTCGCTGCGTGCTGCCTCTCAGCCGTGTTTGTTAGCTGAGACATTGGGTTGTGCTTTGATAGTCATAGGCTTTTTTTGCAGCTCGGGGTCTGAACAGAGCATCTGCCCATGATGTGCAGGATTACTGTGTTTCTGTGCTACCCTTCAAAGGCAGAAGGCTGCAAGTCCTCACACTGCCCCCTCATGAATAATCTTCAAATATACTCTGTTTTTTCCCTCACTCAAAAGCTTACAAGTCTCAAATCCCTGCACTCTTCCTCAAGGTCTCCTTTCTGAACAGAGGCCCACGGCAATGCTGTCGAGGTTTTTGAAAGTACACTAGCTCTCCTGGCAGTGCTATGCACTGCTGATCCTGCAGCTGTCACCAGAGGGCTTAGTGGCACAGTCTTTTCCCCTTTAAGCACTAAAAACAATTAAAAGTGCAAAGGTGTTCCGTGTTGGCACTGTGAAGTACAGCAACCATGATTCCTTTCCTGAGCCTGTGCAACATGCTTTCCAAGGATGTGCTTTTGTCTTTGGGGCACCTCGTTCCCTCTTAACCAGGCTCCCAGAGGGCATTAACGGCCCTTCAGCATAGCTGCTCTGGTCCCGGGCTGCTCTTTGATCCGTACTTCACACCGACAGTGTTTCATCCACAACAGGCAAGGAGCAGAAAGGCAAGAGAAAAGACTTCAAACAGTGTCTGAAGGACAACATTAGCATCCTCCCCTTTTTTGCAAGAGGAAGTCACAGGGTGGTAGCGCTGATGGGGCGGAGACAGCTCTTCAGTGTCTTGCCAGAGCTCAGAAGTTGCTTTTTGCTTGGTGGGTTGGTTAGGAGGAGGCCAAGTGGTGAGAAATATAATGATGCTCCTTTCTGCAGAAGCTTGCTGCAGACTTCTCTAAAAAGCATTTGTGCTCCCCCTCTTCCATTCTTCTTCGTGCGGATATAAGCACCTCCAGACAGAGATGAGACATATATCTGTACCAGCATTGCCAGCTGTAATATATTTGATTCCTTACACCCTGTTTTCCCCTTTGTAGCCTTGAGGCTTTTGTGTGCACAACCACAGCTAACAAAGCACCAGGTACTAAGGTTTGTGCTCACTCCTTTTTCTGCATGTTTGGATCCAAGGAGATGGGTGGAGTGCGATGAGGTGAGAGGATGCTGGGGTGAAGTTCAGTCCCGTCCCCGTACACTGCTGCGTTTGTCCATATACTTGTTAGGGCGGGGAGGGGTAGAGGAAGAATGGATCAAACGCTCTTGCCTGCCTGTTTATAGATTTTCCAAACTTCCTACACAGGAAAACCTTTTTTTACACGAAACCCTTCTGAGTTGAAAGGGAAGTTCATCCACACCAAGCTAAGGAAAAGCAGCAGGGGGTTTGGCTTTACCGTCGTTGGAGGGGATGAGCCGGATGAATTTCTCCAAATCAAAAGTTTGGTGCTTGATGGTCCTGCAGCTCTGGATGGCAAAATGGAAACAGGTACTGGTGCTTTAAATCCAAATCACTACCACCACTTTGTTTTATTTTTCTACAGTTCTTTTAATGTGCAGTTCATAAAGGACTAGTCCTCATCTCCTTTTTGGTAAAGGTAGTCAGCTTTCCCATCAACAAGCAGGGAAGCAAGGTACATTGAGGGATATGTCCCAGATATTATAGCAAGGCGTGTAACTTGCTGGCATTTCACCTTAGGTGTCAAAATATCCACCTGGAGGTTTGCCAGCTCCTGCTCTCCCCATGGTGATTTGTAGAGAGGAGCCAGCTGTTTTGGGGTCCCACATCAGGCTGGGGGTTACTGCTCCCTCCTGTGGCAATGGCTGTGGTTTCATAGGGCTACTTCACTGGGTGTTTGCATATCTACCCAAGGACAGGGTGGAGGAGTGGGCTGGTTTGCATTTTCCCTTGTGGATGTGCCAAAGGACAATGTTTTCCCAGAGATCAGGCCCAGCATGATGAAATCCTGTTAAGATTCACCCACGGTCACAACTCCTCACTTGCAGGTGGAGCATCACAACACCAAACATCCCTGTGTGGCAGCCCCTGTTTTAAAACTTGAGTCATAACTCAATCAATACCTAGTTTTCAGGCCAAGGAATGTCTGAGACGTGACACATGGTACGATATTTGAGCAGTTGGTATTTGAGAGCCTTCTGTTATAGCTCTTGTGCTCTCAGTTTTGTTTCTATCATATGTCAGTGTAGTACAGTGTATAACAGTGAGAGCTGGGCTTCAAAAGAACTGTTAAATGGGCCATATATCGTCATTTGAATTTAATAATTTTTTTATGAGCTAATTCCATTTTCACTTTCAAAACCATTTATGTATGTAAAGGCTTTATGCAGTGAATCCATTGTGTACAGATAGTTCTTGCATGCCCAAGTGTCCGCTCCTTTTTCTTGCCAAGGTACTTAATTGCTACTATTTACCTGTGAGTTGTACCTGTGGATGTTGCAGATGAGCTCACAGGCTCTAGTCCTCGCCTCTCTGGGGGTGCACAATATGTATGTTTGGTATTTTTATCTGTATCCTCTGCAGGGGACGTCATAGTCAGCGTGAACGATACCTGTGTGCTGGGGCACACTCATGCTCAAGTTGTGAAAATCTTCCAGTCCATCCCCATCGGTGCCAGCGTGGACCTCGAACTGTGCCGAGGCTACCCCCTGCCCTTTGACCCCGATGATCCCAACACAAGCCTGGTTACGTCTGTGGCAATTTTGGACAAAGAGCCGATCATTGTGAACGGGCAGGAGAACTACGACTCCCCAGCGAGCCACAGTAGTAAAACAGGAAAAGTAAATGGCACAAAGGAAGCAAGACCCAGCAGCCCGGCTGAGGTCTCTTCCAATGGACCCCATGGTTACCCCAATGACACGGTCTCTTTGGCATCTTCGATAGCAACACAACCTGAACTCATAACGGTGCATATAGTGAAGGGGCCTATGGGCTTTGGGTTTACTATAGCAGACAGTCCCGGTGGGGGTGGCCAAAGAGTGAAACAAATCGTGGACAGCCCACGGTGCCGCGGCCTGAAGGAGGGTGATCTTATAGTCGAAGTCAACAAGAAGAATGTGCAGAGCCTCACACACAACCAGGTGGTGGATATGCTGATTGAATGTCCTAAGGGAAGCGAAGTCACGTTGCTTGTGCAGCGAGGAGGTGAGTTGTCAAAACTGCTTTAAAATATTTCTTGAAAGTTTAAAAGAAATGGATGTTGTGACAGATCTGCTTCCTAAACTTCCTCTGTAGAGATGGATTTTGTCCTGAGATGCAGTAACTTCTCCAAGCTGGCAGCTGTCAGGTCACAGAGATGGTTAGATTTATTTATTGGGGACTGTGTGTGTAATTCCCATGCACACATGCACTACAGACACGTTCTGGTAGCGCACAAAGTTGTGGCGGGGTTACATCTTCACTTACATAACAAACTCTGATCTCATGCTTGTAAAATTTAATTATTTTAAATAGAACGTAGACTTTCCATGAACTGTTTTGAGAGGTGGAAGAGGCTAGTAATGTGTTCTGTAATTTGCAGTGTTCAGAATCAGATATCCAATGACTTTTTCACTGGGAAGGGTTATACCTGGGATACTCTTCAGGGTAAATGAAGCAATTTATACTTCTCCAAGTTGCAAGGAATCGAATGTGAGTTCTGGACATGTATATTTGCTGACCAGTCAGGAGCCGAGCTCATTTTTGGTTGCATTACTGAGGCCACCAACATGTACAGCAGGTAACCTCACAGTGGGTCAGCCCTTCCTTAGGAATGCTTTCCTTGCACAGAGTAAGTGTAAAGTCATCTGAAAAGGCAGAGTACAGAATATATTAAGAATTATCCAATTTTCAAAGTGTGAGTTCCTTAAAGACTTTCAGTCCTACAGAAGTTTAAAAAATGCATTGTGTTCTCATGATTAATATATGTATTATGGAGAAAATATGGTTGGAAGAAAAATAGCAGCTATTATTAATCTTCCTCGAGAGTGCATATATATCTGGTAACACCATACATTAATTATTTGAATTGTGGCTGACATTTAATAATCCTCCTTATACCTTGAAGGCATAATGAAAAGATTTGATGAGGAAATAAAAACCTAGTTTTAATAAGATAGTAAATAGTTCCCTGGTAATATTGCTGAATTTTTTTTAATTAATTTAATCAAGATACTAACCACATGTTGAGCTTTTGCTCTCACCTTCCTGGACAGATATCACATCAATCTCCTTGAACTGCCATCCTCCCTCCTTCAAGGTCCTGGTGTTTCCATTTTAGTACAGAGCACTTGCAGTTCCAAATTTAATGCTCTTAAAGTACCAGTAACTGTGGTGGCCCTGGATCCATGGTTAATCTTTGAAACGTTTGGTTTTTTTTTTCCCATACCCAGAAGAAGGCTGGATGGGAACTTGAGTGATGGCATGGAAGCCAAGCAGAATAGAGACAGTGGTAGTAGGCCCAGCATCAAACCCAGTCAGTTTTGTTTAAAGTTTATGGGATGGAGCTGGCTAAAATGCACCCAGCACTTGGCGCTGCTGCACGTGAGTCCTCCCTTCCATAACTTTACCTTGTGTTACCCCTGCTGAGTCTTTTTATCAGAAGTACCATCCCCAGACAAGGTGCCACTATTTATTTTGATATGATTACAGAACTGTATTTGGCTCCGGTGTCTGTTAAGCTCCTTCAGGGCTTTTGAAGCAGTTCTTTAGCTTCACTGCCAGTTGTCCTTTCCTCCTCCTCCCTCTGGTGTCCAGTGAAGAAAGTGCTCAGATGCTGTCAGGCATCCTTGCATTAGCCGAACATTTGCATTCTGTCAGGCTTTGCATGAAGCATCCCAGTAACACTAAGGCTGGTGTTCAGAGCTGTCGAAAGGATTTGTCAGAAGTGATTACTAATCAGGCAGAAAAATATCAGAAAGAGATGTGTAATATACGGGAAAAGCTCTGCCTGCTCCAAGCTGCTCGTGTACTCCCAACAGGAAGGTTTAATTGTTAAAATGCAAACCCACAGCCGCTGAGAGCAGTCTGTAAAATATTTACTGTGAAGTGTATTCAGCTGAAGTGCTGGCTTCTGGGAGCGGGCGAGTCCTGCTGTGGCCTTTGCTGATGGAACAAAAGGATGACTGCGGTAAGGATGAAGCTGAAATGCCCCCTCTGTGCGCTCGGCTGTTCATGTGTCATCTGAAAATCCTTTGCAGGACTCGTGCAATAAATACATTAAGAGAGGGACAATAGCAGGTCATTGAGATTTTGTTTTCAAGAGGCTCCGTAGAAAACTTGGTTATCTGTGTTCTGATTTAAGTTTTTGTTTTCCCCTTTCTCCTTCCCTCTCTAGGGGTTAATTAGATAATTACTGTTGTTTTCCTGTTTCACCTGTACATTATGCAAGTGCTGGATAAAACTCAGCATATTTCATGAGTTGGCCTTCAACACTTGAAGGGCTCAGAAAGGATGATCTCTGAGCGGAGGCACAGTGCAGTGTTGCTAATGGGGCTATACGTGATAGTAGATCAGAAAAGGTGCTTTTGCTTAGTAGAATGAAGGGACAGAGGAGACAAAAATTATTGTATATGACTAACAGGTAGGAGAGAGAGAAGATACTTAAACCAAAGAGTTGGATGAAGAATAACTGGATGTCATTTGGCTGTAATTTAAACTGGAAATAAGTAGAAAGTGCCAGCCCATTAGAGCCTGTAAGTCAAACTGGAGGAGGCATAAAGATTTTGCTGCCTGAAGGTGGAGTTCAGCATGCTTAAAGGGGATATGGCACAGTGCCTGTAACAGCAGAGATGCTTGATATCCCAGCGAGACCATAAAAGGACTGTGTACCTGCGAGTAAACCAGTGCTACTGGTCACAAAATGCAGAATTGAGCATATGGTTTTGTCCTTGCATTGCACAATATGATTACGCATTTCAGTTATTTTAAAGAATTATTGTTAATAAGGCCACTAAAAGCACACCTTTATTTCGAATATTTGTAGCTGAAAAGGTTTTTTTAACCTTGTACTTACAAAGTACGTAAAGTACTTTTCTCAAAAAAGAAGCAAAGAAAGAAGGCAATATTTGCCACTTGAAATCCATTTGTCATTGTGGCTTGTCTACATGCAGTAATCAACTGAAATAAGCAATTCTCAAATACCTCACCGTTCTACACAGATTCTATTCATAACAAAAGTAACATTTTGTCAGAATATTTTCCCTACTTCCCAACAGACTGTTATTCCAGAAAGTTGGGTCTGTGCTGGAATGGGTGGGGGTCTGTTTCAGAACCAGTTACTCTGCAGAACTACAGTGTTTTAGTTTGAGGGGACTGAAATATAACATTAGTTTCAGTGAGAACATCTGTGTGTCATATTGATGTAGTTTGTGAATTACCTCATATTAAAGAGTATTATTTTTCTCCCTTTCCTCCCCCCCTTTTTTAAAGAAAGTCCTCGGTTCAGGTCATCCAAAAAATATTGATTGGCTCATGTTCAGTTGCAAGAATTAAGCTGAGTAGTTTTCATGTGGGTTTGAATGGACAGTTTCCCTTCAAAGCTTTCACAGTTAGTGTTCGCCAGTAACGTGATTCACCGAAAGTTTGAAAACAGCATAAACCTTGATTGTGGTCTGTGCAATCCCCTCAAAGTTGTGTTCCCCCTTAGCTCCAGATCAAAGTGAACGCATGCCGGTGGAGTGTCATTCACATGCCACGGGCGATTCAGCGGAGTTTCTAATAGCTTTCCCTAGTATCAGATTCACATTAAGCTGGGGAATGGAAATCAGTCTTGGGAAATAAATTATATATGCGCTGGAGTTTCAAAATGGAATGTATTTTATGGGAAGAAGAACCTACGTGACATCTCACGATAAATGACCGTCAGTGGGAACCCGAGTGCTTACCTCCGTATGAAAACTAAGTCTGTGGCAAATTCCGTGTTACAGGTTTGAATGGGCAGAGTTTGTGGGGAGGGATGAAGTGGGTGAAAGTGGAGAGAGGCCTGTGACAGTAGTTCTGCTCATTTGGTCCTTGACTCAGTGGTCTTGAGGAGCTTCTTGCAATACGTATACCTACAAGAGATATTTGCAGAGATGGAACAGAATTTCAAATTGCTAAAGCAATAAGCGTATTAAGTCTTCTTAGATAGGTAGACCTTCCCTTACTGTTCTGGTGGCGCTCCTGGCATATGAGGATAATTAACCTCCGACACTTCCCACAGAAAGCAGTTAATCCCTCTTTTTTCTGCTCAAAATGCATTCTAGAGTCAGCTGCTCTGGACTTGAAGGTTTTTTCTGTAGCCTAAAATGGAAGGATATGTTTTTCCTTTCTCTGTATATCTTGTGTCCATGCCACCGAAACATCGCATAATGATATCAAGATACATGTCCTTTTCTTTACATTGCTGGCTGCAGCTTCAGGCTCTCCCAGCCAGTGTAGGGAAAGTTACAAGATCCTTTAAAGGCAGTGGGAAAACTTTACAAACAATGCATTTTAACAGCTTATAATTGCAAGCACATTATAACAGTGTAATTGAAATCACGTTGCTCTTTTAGATCTACAGTGTCAAAATACAATGCTCAGGCATAAATGAGCAGTGGCATCGAGTGTTAAATATCTCAGCTGAGGCAAGTCCATTGCCTCTGTAGGTTTCAGAGGATGTCTCCTCACTACTCCATCCCTTCTGCCTCCACCACAAACCCCTATCAATCTGAACTTTATAGGCAAAAATATTGTGTTTGTACTTGTTTATGGAGATCATCTCCCCCCATAGAAATGAATTTTTTCCTTCCTGTCCTCACCAGAAGTGTTGGAAATGGATCAGTTAGTGGTAAGTGCCAGATATAAACAAGCAGTATCTCACAGTGTTGGAATTAGAGCTCCTTTTCAGTCGCTACCCCTAATGATGTAAAACCATGGTAATTAGAGCTGCAATCAGCTTTTCAGTGCAGGCTTGAACTCTTTTGAACAAGCCACTCACTTCTGTTTGCCCTTTAGGCTTGCAGTGAAGAACGAGTTGAAAGTCATGCCACTTAAGCATCTAGCTGCCAGGAAATTTCAAACTGTCTTAGCAGCTGCTGAATTAGAGAAAAAGAGAGTCCAAACTGCATTTAGGATAAAATTCACGACCTGGGAATCATCTGACAGTTGCCACAGAGCGTGTTTGCCTGTGCCAAAGCTTCTGGGAGGGAAAGAAAAGTTCTGCATTTCCAGCAGTGTTTTCAATTCCTTATACAGAGGGAGTAGAGTGTAATACTGAGGTCTTTGTCCTGTGTTTGGATCTGTAAGAACCCCCTGAGTCCTGTCTTACTAAGAATGGACGAGCTGGTACCGATCATCATGCATGACACCTTTATGGGTAGTTCTTACTCTACATCCACCACATTGTGGCAGGTTCTTCCCTCATTCAGAGGCTCTCTGCTGTCCAGTGTGCTCAACTGACCTCTACATTTTATTGAAATCCCATTCCAAGTCACCTCTTTTTATCTTGCTTACCTTTTGTCAACCACCATCTGCCAGATCTCCCAGTACTTTCTACTCTGGTATCTCCCATCAAACCTGCTTGTTGAATCTCTCAGCAATTTGTCACTCAGTGTAGGATATTTTGAGGTATATACTGAAAAATACTTGAGTTTTTAGTATAAATTATACCGTCCAGAAGTAATTGATGGGGGGATACTTTTGATAGCTTGCAGGCTTCTCTGGCTAGTTAGTAAATTATATTTTTAAAAATGAGAATCTGCTATGCTTAAAGAAATATCTATGTGTAATGCTAAGATTTGTTTTTCACTTATATTACTTTATATTCCAGGGTTATTACTTTGTAATTTTGGAGTTATGGATTTCCTGATTAAATTGGGAATCTCATTTGGCAATTAAAAATCTGTCTTCAATTGTTTCCTCTTGTTTATTCTTGTTACTATTTCTTATAAAGATATTTGCTTGTCAAGAAGGTAATTCGATTAGTAAAGTTTGTAAATTGGTCTACAGACTACATTAGAAATGAAATGTCTTTAAAATGTTTTGCAGTGTTACTTTTCTATTTTCTGAAAACAGGCAATCCTAGTAAAAATACATTCCTAAAACTTCTGTGCAGGGAAGGAGCAGGGCTGGGGGATCCTTCAGTTAGGAGTAGCTGCATCTTCAATTTCCATTCCAAGTCACTCTGTTATTCTTTTCTCTTCTCTCTGTTAAGTGAAATTACATTCTAACAAGGCCAGTAAAAAAAAAAAAAGCTGATGATTTTAAAGGAAGTTTAAAGGAAGTTTGATGTCACATTTACTATTCTCTTACAGCTTTATTCTGATCAGGGGCTGGTGTATAAAGAATCAGATACAAAAGTCTGTTGAAGTCAGGAAATAAAGCAAACGTTAAGAGATTCTGATATTTTTTATAAGAAGTTTGAAGTACACACCCCTTATTAGAATTGCTTATGTGTATGTATTTCAATCCACCGTGCAAGTTAATTTTCCTCTAAACAGCTCGGGAGTGTTAGATACGCCTTTTTGGGGCAGTGCTCAGTATTGTTATGCAGCACCATACACTGATCACTAGTAATTGGTTTTGTAAAGCAAGCTAGCAGGAACTTGTTTTCTCTTTGTGATAAAAATAAGCCAAATTTAACATTTAAAATCAGGTCGTCTTATAAATAATGTAATATTTTTGGATTACGCAGTGTTTTTCTCCTTCAAAGTGCTTTACAAGGTGTTAATCTTGGTGACATTAGCTGTTTGGTTTTGATGATCTGAATTTGCAAGGCTTGGGATAACTTCCAGAAACACCAAGGGGACAGTTTTGGTGCTGCTGAAGTCCATAGCAAGGCTGCCGTTAGACTCCAGGAGGCAGCAAGGTTTCACTGAGATTTTGGATGCCTGCAGCCACAAAGGGTAATTGTCGGTCACTTGTTCAGACACCAAATAGTTTGATGTGTGTTACTGATGTTCATACAAATAGTGCATTTCCAGGAACTAATTAATTAGCAGTACCAGGTCAGTTTCTCAGTGTGAGGCATCCAGTTGAAATAGTAAGCAACAGTTTCAGATATCAACCTCAAAAAGCCCAAGCTCTTAAAAATCAGATTTGGAGCTCCCAAAATTCCAGGTATAAAAGTACCACATCAGAGTTCTTGCTGTCTTTGTATTTCAAGCCTCTAGTATACATATTCAGTGGCCATTTCTAAACACTGGGAGGCTAAGAAACTCTAAGAAAGCACTTTGTCATAAGAGCACCTGATTTCAAAACAAACAGCTTTATAATATTACATTTCCGATAATAAAGGAGCATTGGTATAAATGTTATGTGGACATTTTAATTGACTATAGAATTTCCATCTCCTGCTGGTGTGAAGCGCACAGAGTGCTGACACCGGTCTGTTAGTCATTTGAGGCACAAGTTTTTTTTCTCCTCAGCTGCTCTTCATTAACTCCATTTTTACTGATTCCCATGTAGAAGTGAGTAAGCAAATGAAGAGATGCCTGTGAAACCTGCTTTTTTGGGTCAGCGTTAATTTTACATCAGTTGCCCTGCATTTTTGTGGCAGTGTGGCTTCTCTATGCTATTGCTTGTGTCCCCCAGATATATGTGTCATTTGAGCTCCAGAGTCACTTGGAAGGGTCAAATAGGATAGAACAGTTGCTGATTCATCACTTGGCATTTTATTACACATTTTGCCTTAATTTTAAGAGTTGAGATAATTTCCTGAAGTTTTGAGAAATGTCACGAATCTTGTGTAAGACCAGGAGGAAACCTGTACATAAATTATTGAGGAGGCGAACAATTAACATCCTTGGAATAACAAAATAATTCCAGTTTTGCGTAGTCTTGCATGCTGACAGCACAGTAGTAGGATTGTGCACATTATGCGCATGGCTGCTTTTCTGTGGCAGGGAATCTAGATCTGCTTTAAAATCAGTAAGAAACTCAAAGCATTTGCTGAATGCTGGAAGAAAAAAAATGTCTGAAATCTTCCCATCAGGATGTTTTATTACATGAACCACCTTATCTTGCAGAAAGCAGTAGGCTCTTAGATGAGAACAAAACAGGAGGTTGCTTAGCAAATGAAAAATGAGTGCTCTGAAATTCTCTTCCTAAAGGCTTTTTTCCTTCTTTTTTTCTCCTTAGCTTGAGATTTTGAAAGTTGGCTTTTTTTCCCCCCTTTATGTTTTGATTTCATTTTGGTATGAAATGCTGAAGTGGTGTAAGTGGAGCAACTCAAACCCACGCAGTGTTGTTTTATATCAGATGTGATGTGATGTAACACAAGGTGGCACAGCAGAACCTGGTAGTGTGCATTAGATAAGGCAGATTTAGCTGGAGATGAGATGTGCCTCCCACATCTTCACTGGGATTTGCACAGCAGGAAATGGAGCAGATTTGGAGCTGTGCAGCGAGGAGGAGTTTATTCCACTCATTTCTTCCTGCTTCCCTTACGCACCACCTGTGTGGCATTTGGGTGTGCAAGTACTTGCACATAATGAGTTTTTTATCAGCCACGTTGCAGGTAGGTGCAGTGGCTGCTGCCCTGATTTGGCATTGTAGCAACCAGTCATAACAGAATTAATGAGGTATCAGAAATCCAAGAAAGGTCTTGGTTTATCACTGTAATTAAATACATTTGGAGAGTCATTAAAAGCAATAGCAGGTGGGCAAAGCTGAGGAAGATGGATGGCTTTGTAATGGACTAGTCAATGGTTCTGCTCGGAGACAAATTGTTTTTAAATATGTATCCTCATGTCTCTAGGTCTCTCTTTTCTGAATTTAATTTGTTTCCCACATTCTGCGTTGAGATTTTATGTTTATTCATTTTCATGTTTATTTTTTCTTGATCAGGTGGACTTTTTTTGTGATGAGGATAGTAGTTAGAACTATCAGCTTTAAGACTGTGTTAAAGCGTTGTCTTTTGTGCCAGAAGACCTGCAACGTACCACAAATTGGACTTGAGAAGTTGGCAGGGCTTGATTTGGTAGACAGGGCAGACAGATTTGGTAGAGGAGCGTGAGCTTCAGGGAGATGATGCAGATGGCTGAGGCTGCTGGGGCAGCCCAGGGCCCTCTGGCTGGGGACACATGAAGGTGATGTTTGTAGGGCTGTGACAGGTGAATATCAGTCCTCAGAAGGTTTGGCTCCACCCTCGTCCTCAAGGGTTAGTTTCTGGGACGTACAGTTGCATACTTTGAGTCACTGGTTTATTTTTGTGGAAAACTGTATTTAAATAAAATACAATCATGTTTTATGAAGACATCTGCAAGTCCATTGTCCTCTAGTAAAGGTTTTCTGCCTTAATGTGCCCTGTGTTCTTGTGTGCCCCCCAGGGCTGAATCTGGCTAAGCATTCTATAAATATTAGTTTATTATTCAGGGATGTTATTTATTAGTAGCAACGTGAAACTAATGCCAAGAGGGCCCTATTTGTAGGTATCTCCTTTGTGCAGGCTGCTCTCCAAAAATGAAATGGGACTATCTGCCATAAGACCACACAGGTTGGAGTCTGTGAATTTACACCTTATACCAGTGCTGTGATAAGGCTGAAGACAAACACACTCACTGAGCAGGATAAATACACATGCAACCGTGGTAAAATGTGGTTTCTGCTCCACCAGTGTCCTCCAAGCTGAGCCTGGAGCAGCACATGAGCTTGGCCTTGAGATGCTGCCGTCCTTCAGTGGCCCTGCCATGGGATGGCAAGCTGAGGAGGGGAAGGGGGTTGGGACATGATGTCTTCAGCATTGAAGCAGACCCAAAATATTATGAGATGCCTCTTAGGAATAAAACTTGCAAGTCATGGATTTTGTGGTAAAGGCTAGGTACCTTCATGCATAGCCACAAGTGTGTGCTTCTGCATATTAATATATATATATATATATATATATATATATAAATATATATAAAATCATATACTCATATAATGATTTGTGTTGGAAGAGACCTTAAAGACCATCCAGTCCTACCCCCTGCCATGGGCAGGGACACATTCCACCAGCTCAGGCTGCTTAAAGCCCCATCCAACCTGGCCTCAAACACCTCCAGGGATGGGGCAGCCACGACTTCCCTGTACAACCTGTGCCAGCGCCTCACCACTCTCACAGTAAAATAATGTATGTGTACACACACACAGACACATATTTATGTAAAAAGAACATGTGGATCTCTAATTACTTTCTAGTTCTGGTGTTTACGTTCTCAAATTCGTGAGGTTTCAGAAACTTCATGTCTGTGTACTTATTTGTTTAAATATTAACAGAGATTTTCATCTCAGCCTGTGACACCGACAGATTGAGCTTTAGTAAAAACTACATTTAATGAGCTTCAAAATAAAAGTATAAGAACTGTTGACATGCTTTCAACCATAGGTTAGATGGGTAATTGACACACTAATTCTTAATCTTTTTATTATCATACTGCCTTGGCATTATCACGTGTATCTTACTACATAGTTAAATTTATATTTTTATAGTAATTAAATAGAATTTTGTTAGTCAGTATCTTCTTTATCGCTTCTAAAATCAATTTTGGTTTGAGATGCTGAATACGTGACTGAGGCTTCAATTACAAGGAATTGTTTAGTATCCTGACCAAGAATGAGTAATTGAGGCTAATACAATTTTATATCTTTAGAGCATCTAGAACTGAAGTTCTTGTTACTGGCAGTAATATACTATGCCTCATTATGGGGTTTGCCAGTGCCAGTGGGTTAATAATGCCTGACATGATCTCTTAAAAACATAGCTTTTTTAGCCTTAGCATTAGAAACGTGGCATTTTTTGCTGTATTTGGTAGTTACCAAACTTAATTTATAGCAGGGATATATTCCTACAGTGTAAATTATTCTCTCTCTTAAAGCTTGTATTGCATAGCTAATTTCTTTTGCTAGTGCAGTGACACTCTTGTCATCCAAATTACAATGATGAGCAGGAAAGTTGGGCAGGGACAAGGTAGGGGTTTTCTTCTCACTGGTGTTCCTATGCCTGTGTGCAGGTTTGCCTCTCTTGCTGCAAATTATCCTGGTATGTTTTCTTGTTCTTCCTCCAGTCTGGAAAAGACCAAGTTCCATCTATTTTTCAGGTGGTACTTGTCCTTTATTAGAAATTCTTTGGCAACGGATTATAGAGAACTGAGGGAATTGCTTTGTCACCACCAACCTCCCCTCCCCTGTCCCCCAGCAGCACTAATGGCCATTAGCGTTAATTATTTAGAGTTCCTTGTTTTGCACACAGAAAGCAGCGATCAATGTGCAATGCCAGGTATGTGGTTGTGTACACCTAATCCAGTACTTTACTCCTCATCTTTCTGGGTTTCTGTTTACTTTGATATGGTATTTGGGTTTTATTCAGCACGATGTAAGCAGCACTATTTAGAAAGCTTGCTATTTTTTTCTTCCAGGCAGGAACATTTTCTCTGTAAATGTTAACCTTATGACACGTTCTGAAATGTTTCCTTTCTTGTGTTTCTGTTCATCTCCTGCTAATTTTCAGCTGTTGTGCATTCAGGGGCAGATTTAGGCTTGATATAAGGAAGAATTCCTTCACCATGAGAGCAGTGAGAAACTGGCACTGATTGCCAAGGGAAGTTGTGGCTGCCCCCTCCCTGGAGGTGTTCAAGGCTAGGTTGGATGGGCCTTGGGCAGCCTGATCTAGTGGAATGTCTCTGCCCATGGCAGGGGAGTTGGAACTAGATAATGTTTACGGTCCCTTCCAACCCAAGCTATGCTGTGATTCTATGGTTCAGGGCTGCAGACCATGTAATGGTGAAACCAAGTAGATGATCTTTTCACCTAGGCTCACGTGTGGCTATTTTGCTGTTGGGTATGGATGGTCCACAGGGTGTCCTGATTGGAAGAGTTAAGCAGTCATGCAGAGTGAAGATTTAGACACAGTTGTTCTTTTCTTCCATGTGCAAAACCACCCCAAAACTCAAAAAACCCATTTGAGTAGTAGCCACAGACATTGTACACAATAAGTTGATATGCCTGTTTTCAAGACTGGCTCTTTGCAATTTGAACTGCCTTTGTACTATGGGTGAATTGTTCAAACTGGTACTGAACTGTTCCTGCTTGAGCTGAAATTCCATTGAAATATATAGTATTTTTTATGGTGGAAGGAGGAGTGTTCACGCCCACTTGCCTTCATGTAACCAAGCAGTTTGATGGGTTGACTGGATGACTCCTGGAACAGGTCATGATGTTTCTGGTGTCCATCTAGGTAATTTTTGAGCATTTATGGCCTTTTGAGCTCAAACCAGAGTTGGATGCAGGCTGTGATATAGATTTGTAGTCACACATTGCATTCTGTATTTGCTCACAAAACCAGAGTTTTCTTTGTGGCATGGTCTTCCCACATTACTTTGGTTGCATAAAAACAAAAGAATTGAGAAAATGTTTCTATAAAAATTGACAAGCACTATGTTAGGAACAGCAATGCTTGGAGCCATGGTTTTGTCCTGTAGGTTATTCCATGAACTCATCGTAGGTAGGCTTAGGGAACTTGACAGCTTCCCAACTCCAAAAGTTTTACCGCTCAAGACTGCAAAATTAACATGTACCAAATAATGTGAAATGATCTGGGTTGTGGCCTTACTTCATGGACCGCGTCACTCACAACATCATACAGTGTCACGCAACAGAAATACTGCTCCTGATGGGTAATGACATTAAGAGTGCTGAAGTCATTTTACAAAATTTGCTTAATGATTTCCATTTTTTTCCCCTATGTTACAAAACACAGTTGAGCAGATGGATGCAGCCAGCTGTACATAGAGCTTTAGGGAGTACTGGGGAGAAAAGAGAGAGGTTTTTGTTAAGATAAATGTAATGATCTCTGTGATAATTAGTTTAATTTAGATCCCTGCATCTGACTCATTTTTGACTAACCTTGTATGAAGCCTTTCTTGCCTCGTTGATGAGCTTGTGAATTTAGTTTGATTACAATCCTTTTTTTTGTGCTTGTGGATTGCTCACTGATCAATGATATTTTTCATTAAGCAGTTGCTTTATTACATTGTTATTTAGAGGGGAGTAATTTGTGCTTTCTATAATAATTAATTTAATTCCAGGCACATTTATTAAGTAGCTACAATGAGCCCATTGAAGGGAGTTTAGGTCATATTGACATTGTTTACCAGATGTGCTCATTTGTTTTAAAACACTGTTAACTCTGTCATGACGACAGACCCATTCGGTTGCATGACTCTTCCACCAACCCTAACCTGCACCTTCAAAACCCCCGTAAATTAGAAGATGCATGTCAAGTAGTAGTGAGAGATGTCCGTATCACAGAGGAATTATATTGCAGACAGTGTCAATATAAATGATGAGTATTCCATTATCAGATTCGAGGAAGAGTAGCGGAGAAGCCTTTTGGCTTAGTCAAGGATGTAAATGCCATTACACTGACCACTGAAAAAACTGGACAATGCCAAAGAGATGCAAACTAGGTTTTAAGTCTGTGCTTGGTCCATTTGCCTCTGAAAAACTTGCAGTGAGGCTTTAAGAGAGAATGGGGCAGCTGGGGAATGAGCATACCAAGCAAGGCATGGCTTGAGCAGTGGTGGGACACGGCTAATGTAATCAAAAGGAAAATAATGCAATTCAGAATTGTCACTATCCCAAACTCATAAGTGTGGGCAGTTGTTTTTGCCAGAAGCTTTTTGTTAAAGCTCAGCATTTTCTTGCTAGTGATGGTCCCAGGATTTAGGGGTAATTCCAAGTGCTTTGTGTTCATCCCTGCTAAATACTGTATCCACTCCATTATCTGAGCATGAAAACTACATAGGATACCTATCATTTGCTCATTTGGCCTGCTGTGTCAAAAATTGGGGGCTTAATATGATACCCTAGTTAGATGAACAAGTAACACTTTTACCAGAAAATGTATAGGCAAGCTAGTCCCTTGACTATAAGCCTGCCCCATGAAAAACTGCCAACATTTGTTAACATGTTCTGCAGTCACTTATTTTGGTAAAAAGTCAATTACTGCTTGCTCTGCAGCAAATCTGCACAGAGCAGTGGCACTGTAAGATTCATCAGCCTCTTAAGGACCTGCCAAATAATGGCCTTGGTGTGTTTTACATGATTTTTCAACCATTTTCCGTCTGGTTTTAGATCAGAACAGCCAAAATTAATGTCAAACTTGGAAGGAAAGGTTTGTTCAGTGATTCATACTTAGTAAATTTTAACCCTTAATGCCTGTGATGCAATAAACTGAATTCTGGTACCATTTGAACTAACAGCCCAGCTGCATCTCTGCTTTTTTTTTTTTTGCAGGGAACATTTAAGTTTCTGTAATACCTTTTCTGGCTCCTGTTGGTCTCTTAAGGGTGCGTGCGTGCATAGGGATCTGTTGTACCTATTGATTTAATAGGAAATAGCATCTTTTGGAAGGGGAGAGTAAACGTGTGTGCATGCATGTGGAAGGGGAGAGAGAGAGCGAGCGGGAGAATCTCTATCTGTGTGTTTATCTCTGTGATAAATGATGCCTGTTAAAAATGTGACTCGCCATGACCATTATTAGTGCTTTCCTCTTTAAGTGTATTATACAAACACAGTCACTGTCAGCAGAAATGAAGCTGCTGTCTTGATGGTTTAGTTCAAACAGTTTTGATGTTTCATTGTCCCTCAATCAATCAGTGCCTGGAGGGGTATTGGCTATTGGCTGGGGGTGCATCAGAGTGATGTGCAGAGCACAGATACTCCTCAAAAGCTGAAAATCTTTCATTTAAAATAGGCCGTACAGTTTGAACCCAGTCTGTGACAGGCAGCAAAGTGAGCTCTGTTTATCATTTTCAGTTGTGGATCTTCCCTATTCAGAACCAATATCATCCAAATTACCTTAAAGTGAGCTTCTTCCTAGACAGATTTGTAATTTACTTGCATCGCTTATTTTATTTGCCGTGTAAAGTTAGGCGAGGGCATGGGTTTTAGCAGAAACAAAATGCATAAAGTAGAAAACATAATGCGACATAAATGCCACATAAATCACATACTAAAGACAAAAGCAGATTTCAAACATCTGAATTACTAAACACTTAATGTGGAGTGTAATCTGTGGTTTGGTTTATGTTTGTGTTCTGGAGTGTCACACAGAGCAAATGATGGGGAGTTCCCTCTCCTCCAGTAGTGGAGGAAAAGAAATGTTATCTGCAAAATGTCCAGGAAAGCGCTTTTCCTGCATTGTAGGTAAATCCCCCAGACATGCATCTCCTTCGCTGCTGGGAAATAGGCTGTGTGCAGAAGTAGTCGATAGAAATCCCAGTTGAGTTCTCTTGCTCATCACAGAGAGTAAGAGACTGCTCCAAAATGCAAAACTGTCCTTGAAGAAACCTTCTCTGGTGCCTTCCCAGTTGTTTCTTCCTTTGCATCCACTGCAACCTGTTTAAGACCCCCTTCTCCAGGCTCCCTAGCATCCTCCCCAAGGCTCAGGACATTTGCAGTGCTACTTTCAAGCCTCAGCTCTCTCAAATTATAACTAACAGATAAAATCACTTGGCTTCAAAGGTTTACGCTTAGGATGGGCAGGCAGGAAAATGTGTTTTCTCAGTAGCATCCATTGTTTTTAGGGATAAAAACTTATTCTTCTTCATGCTTTTGTTTTCCTTTCCCCAGCCCATGCTTCCCAGCTCAAGCTGCTGCACATTTTCCTTTCAAAAATCTATTTCTAGAGAAATACTTTTTAAAAAAATCAACCTGTTTCCCCTGCGCTGCTGTGATTGGTCTGATAAAATCACCAAGCTGATCGCGTCAAAAGGAAATAGCCTGGGCTTAATTGTAAGCTAAGTCTCCTATAATCCAGGGGAGCATTTGAGATTCTGCCCAAGCGCTGGGTTTCAGCGGCCGCTGTGGGTTTCTCTCCCAGCCTCCCGGCTGCTGCAGCACAAGTCAGCATAGCTAATGCAGATCGAGCTCTCCCCCTACTCGCGCTCGCTCTCCCTCTCCCTGTGCTTTGATTCGATATGAACAGACTGGTAACTCCGATGCGAGAGCGAAAGCTGACATAACTCTGCAGATGGCTACATTCGGATGATACACCTAGGGATTTTTCTTGAAGGGAAGGTAACGTCTAGATGCTAATGTTTATTTTTCCCTTGTTGCCATTTTTCAGGACTGCCGGTCCCAAAGAAGAGCCCAAAGTCGGTAAGCACTTTTCAGCTACTATTTTTATCTGTTTGTCTGCTTTGAAGGAGAAAAGCATGAGTTTGGCATGTCTTCTTTGTGGATCTCGATTGTTTTAAGTTGTCTTTCTATTGCAACCATGATTACCTTGCACGGCTCCTGCTGCACGGGGGATGAAGGAGGAATGCAGTGCAGAAGGGGGACTTGTTTGCAAATAAAGCCGCAGGTTTACAGATCCTCTTCCCTGACAGATTAGCTTCTCTGACATTTATTTAACTTGCTGGGAAAAAAAAAATCTATTGTTTCCCTTTGGAAAGATGGGAGGCTCCACCTTCTTGCCAGATAGCAGTTCCTGTCGGGCACTCAGGCACCAACCTTTTCCATTAACTCCCTGAGTTTTCTTCAGTACCCTCAGCTGAATTATTAACAGAATGAGAAAGCGTGCACCTTGTCAAGAGACAAAGCGTGAACGGACCATGATTACCGTTCCCGGGAAATAGCAGCTAGCTACCCAAGTGCTTGCTCTGGAGGCATTTTCATACCGAGCAGGATTGTGCTGCAGGTGTGAGATTCCTTATTTTTTAAAAAAAAATAAAAACAGAACAGTATTTTCGTGTTCCTTCTGATCCTGTTTCCATGTAAAGCTGTTACCTGGATGACATGTTAGCTAATAGCATGGAGGCTGTGATCTAAAGTCTCATTAAAGCCCCGTGCATGATATTGCAGAAGAAATTAATGTGCTATTTGTATGCAAGAAAAAGAACTGTTTTATTTTTAAAGGGAATAGAATACTTAAACCCTGAAAGTTTCCAGTTGTCTGTTGAGAGGGAGGGGAAGAAAAAGATTTCTCTCCTGGCAGCTTTGGGGAAGCAGAGTGAGTGAGATTTGTGCTGTGTTGTAAGACGATGCAAAACTTCAGCACCCATCCCTGATGAGTGCCAAAACCTGAGCTGGGCACAGCCCACGGTGCCGCCAGCCTGGGTGGGAGGTTTCTCAAGGGGCTGAACAGAAGGCTTCTGCTTTTAATACAAGTCTCTGTTCATCCAAAAAAGAAAGCCCTGAAATAATTAATGTGATTCTGATGGCTTAGGGCAGCACTGATTAAAGTCACGTGAGCCCAGGCCTCTACCGTTGTCAGCTCACATTAATGTTGAGAGGCAGAAGTGCGGGGTGTGCTCCCTCGCAGATCGCAGGCACGTCAGACCGTGCACGCTCGCTGCTGTCACACACAGAGATTATTTCAGCCTTCGGTAAAACAGAAGCGAGTGTGTAAGAGATGGACGCATCTGGCATGTTTCTTTTTCTCTCCCTCACTTTTTTCCCCCAGTCAATGCTGGAGTGGCTGCTGTCAGTCTGGACTCCGACCCCGTCATTAAACCTGCCCCGATCAATAAGTCTCAGTCTGTTCAAACTGTGGAGGCTCCTGCTTTGCCACATGATCGTTTGGCATCAGGTAAAGTGGGATCCTGCCATGTCAGACACCTCTCTGGTTGGCAGTGATGCACTGTGAAAAATCTGAGCAGCATCTAAATCCCTGTCGGGATAATCCTGCCTCGGTGAACAAAGAGACTGCTTGCAAACAGGTGTAGCCCTGCAACAGCACATTTCTCCTTACTATTTACTCTACCCGGGAAACCAGTCCCATTCCCTCATGTGGTTCTCCTGAACCCCTCTCACCACGCTTTAGGGTCATTCCAGTGATTTTTACTACAACCCTAAGTGATGCTGCTGCCCTTAAAGGGCAGGATTCACAAAAAGCAGAGCCTTCTATTCCCCCTGCCTGCACACCGGATCATTTGCATCGGTAATTAGCAATGTTTTACACTGCCGCATTGTGCATCAGCTTTAATGACGACCGCTCCTCAGAGGGGCAGAGCAGAGTGCGTTGGAGCTGGCACAGCTGCTCCTTCATTCCCAGGCATCAGTGATGTGTGCAGGTTGAGCACAGAACCTGGAGCAAAACACCTCGGGGCACCCATGTGCAGAGGAAGAAACTGTCCTCAGGGCTGTCTGGAGTGGATTTACGCCATCAGAGCTCTTATGACCAAGGCAATGGTTAAAAGCATAGGTACTGCTTAAACACCTCCCTTCCTTGGTTTAGTTTCAGAGCTGCTGCTTGGCCACAGGGCTAGAGGAGCCCAGTCCTCTTGGCTATAAAGATCTGGCAGTGTGTCTTGGGTCAAACATCCTGCCTGTTTCCCCAGCTCCCTGTGCCTGACATGGAGGGAATGGTTTCCAGCATTCCTTCACTAATAAATTAGCCACGGTTAGAGCACAGTGTACATCCAGGCCAGGAGCAATTGGCTCATTTCTAACTTGTGCTCATTCTTTGTTTCTTCTGCCACATCAGGAAAGACACAACCTCAGGGCTCCATCCTCTTGCTTCAGTCAGTGCAGTGACGAGCTCTTTCTTATAACCTCGTCTCCTTTCCCAAAGTCCAGACACACTCCTGACTTGCTGCCAATGGCTGTCTCTCAAACAAGCTCTATTTTTAGCTATCAGCCCCACTCCTTTACTCCCAAAAGGCTGACTTCAGGCTGTTGGATATCTTGCAGCTAGAAGGAGATGTTTTACTTTCTTATAGAGGTTTGTTAGTAGGTTTGTTAGTGCTGGGGCTGTGGCACGGTCTGGGAATATTTTTCAGCCTTGAGCTCCCTTTTCCTGGGCTGTGAGATTTGCTCTTTTTTCTCAGTTTTCAAGGAGAGTTTTTCAATGTTGTTGAAAGTAAATCAGTAAAAATAAGAGTTTGCAGCCATACATAGGACTGGGCACTTCCAAGTCCTTTCTTCCCACCACCAAGGATATGCTCACAGCAGCTCTCTGTGCTGCTTCTTTGTTTTCAGTTTTCCATCGATTCTTCTTTAGATCAAAATGGATAATATTTCTGTATTGACCCTCTGGGAATGTACATTTTCAGTGTGTAAGTTCTCTAGCATCGCAATTTCTCCTACAGTTAATCCTGGTCTAACATGGATGAAAACAAACTTTTTTCCGTGTTGCTTGCATCAAAATACTCCACAAGAGGGCACAGATTCCTATTTCCAGCTCAGTTTGCTGTCACTGTCAGGACCAGCTTCTCCAAAATGCTCTAGAGTGCAAAATCTGCAGCTAGATCATCAAACAATGAGATCACTGCAGGGGGAAGAAAGTGCTAAGCTCTTCCAAAAATCTAATATTTTTCTTCTGGGTGTAAATAAATACATATAGTCAGCATAGCTGAATTGTGGCCAAAAATGCAATTTCTATGCACAGTCTACCCCTGACAAGAGACTTGCCCTGTATTTAGGGTGGATGGGCAGCACTTGAGGCCCTGCCGGTGTCCTTTTTATTGTCAGGAGGAGAAATTGATTCCACAGTAGGAGTGTTTGTACAACACATCCCTCTTCGATCAGAGACCATTTTCCCCCCCACCTTGAGATGCAGTGGGAGGAAACCACAGCAACTCTTCCTTCTTGCAGTTTTATGCTTGGAGGATCCTGTGCCAAAAAGCTTTGGTGTCCGTTTGTGCCGCAGGACATGCTCCCTGCCACCACTGCCTCTTTTGCTGTGGGTTTCTCTCTGTCTGACACCGACATACACAACTGCTGCAAATAATTAGTGTCCCGTCTCTGCCTGCAGCCACTTCTCAGCCATGTCATGGGCCTCGGATGTCTCAGCAGTCACTGTATAAAGCAATATCTAATTACTCTTTCATTTAGCATCAGTGACAATCTGATCTCTGCTGTGTGGGCATCTGTAGATTTTCCAGGCGCTTGGAAGCACTTTTCCTCCGGTCTGCTTTTGCAACACAACAGCTTCAAGCTCCCCTGCTCACATTGCCTTTGCTGTTTTCTTCTCTCACTGTAATCAGAGGATGATGTAGTGCTCAGTGTGAGCCCACTCTGAGGGAGAAGCTGCTTTTCAGATTGGGAAATACAGTGTCTGTGGCTGAAAATGGGTTTCCACAGTCAGGAGAAGAAATCCTGGAAGACTGACATATGCCAGACCCTGACTACTGCTACTCCTTCTTCTACAGGAATTACCCCCATAGCTGCACTTGGAAATCTGAGCCACATTGATGTTCCTGTCAGCCTCAGCCAGAGGAGAAAGGGCAGCTAGAAAAGACTAATTTCCCACTAGTACGTTTTCTTTTTGCAGGATGAGCACTACAAAGATTCAGCAAGGGTGTATAGGGAAGCTGGCACAGGCCATGCACATCTGACCTGGGGCTTGAGTAAAGCTTGAGAAGCTCCAGTCTACTATGCATTCATTGGCATGGCTGTAATGCAGCACCAAGGTCCCATCACCTGTATTTAAGTCTGCCATCTGCCTAAGTGGACTCAAGAGAGTCAGTGCAGACTTGATTTCTACCCATTTTTGGTCAGTAGTCTTTCTGGCAAGCTATTCATGCTTATCGAGAGCTCTGGAGAAGATTATGGACTCTGGAGGGTCAGGGTGCTCTTGCTGGCTTGAGTAGTTCAATGCTCTCCGCTGTGACTGCCAGAAGTCAACACAATTCAGCTGATGTGCTTTGTTTTGCACTGGAAAACACAATCATTTTCCGCAGGGTGAGATCTGAACTGTTTGTTCTGCGGTAGTTTCTCACCAAACAGCCTTATGCTCCTCTGGCCCTGATGTAGCTGCTTTCTTGCCTGTGTGGCAGCTGTGCAAGCCAGTTGGTCAGAACCAAACCTAGGAGGATCAGCCCCGCAGCTAGGAGTGAGGCAGGAGGTAGAGTAACCATCCTTTCATTTGCATATCATCAGCTACTCTGCCTTGGGAAAGATCCACCCTTGCACCAAGGCAGAAACATCTTCATCTGGGCAGTCCCCATGTCAGGAGGACCATTGGAACCCTGCAAGCCCTGGCACATTTTACACATTGGCCCCCAATCTTTTGGGCCTCATCTGGTGGTGTGAAAGTTGATTAATATTCTCTTGAATTAATTTAATTACCTATATTCATGATTTTTCATGATTTAGTGGGTGTTTGTCTCTTCTCCCAAGTGACAGGCAATAGGACGAGAGGGAATGGCCTCAAGTTGCATGAGGGCAGGTTCACATTAGACATTAGAAAAAATTCCTTCACAAAAGGGTTACTGGACACTGGAACAGCTGCCCAGGGAGGTGGTTGAGTCCCCATCCCTGGAGTTATTTAAAAGATGGGTAGATTAAGGGCTTATAGATATGATTTAGTAGTGGACAGGTAAGGTTGGACTCAATCTCAAAGGTCTTTTTTAACCAAGCAATTCTGATTTCCATGGTTGTGTTCTTTCTCTGTTCCCCTCTTCAACTCCTCAACAGAGGTGTTTCTGGCTTTTTAAGGGAATTGGTTTTTGGAAAAACAACTTTCCCTCTGAAGTTTTCCCTTATTTCTTGCAAAATGTCTGTGTATTTGCAATTTCAGCTCTAGTTTAATTAGAGGTGGTTTTGCTTGAGGTATGCTGACACTTCCATTTGCAACCCAAATATGAAACGGAATTCATCGTTTGTTCAATGTTTAGATCTTTCATATCATAAAGTGAGAACTCTTTTTAAAGTTCTAACTTTGTTTCTTTTTAAATCAGAAAGTTTTCAGAGAGTTCTCGACAGTTCCCCAAAGGCTGAATAAAGCTTCACATTTGAGTCCCTGTACTCAAACTTCTGTAAACCAGCTATTTCCAGGGAGACTGGCCTGAAGTTTCACAGGATGCTTGTAGTTATTTTAATAGTTTGGCCAAACAAACGAAACAATCCAGATGGCTGGACTGAAAGTTGTAAAGTGTTGGGTTTTTTGGTTTTTTTTTCATTTTTAAGTTACAAAGGAGTGATTATCCACAGCGTAGATGTTGTAAAACTGCCTCATTTGAAAACTGAAGGGCTGCATGTGAATTAGCTTCTTTTACCACTTAAAAAGCTAAAAATATTTGAAATTGGTTCAGATATTTGTATTTGAAAGTCTGCAGATGAGTAATCACAGCAGGTATGCTTTGTTCAGAATTGCTTTAAAGGACAAAAGCAATTTCACATTCTAGTCGATGAGATACCATTTAAAAAAATGCTGGTGGTGGATCAACAGCTTGAATGCAAGGCTGAGAGGTCAAAATCATTTGGGCTCTTGGAGCTGGGGTTTTTCTCAGTGGAAACATAAAAATATGTGCAACTTAAGAAAGAAAAAAAAGAGAAAGTAAAGTAAAGATTATTGTTAAGGCTCAAATAGAGGGCACTTTCATAGAGTGATGTCATGAATTCAGCCCTGCTATGAAGGAGCATTGGCTTCCCAAGGTTTCACATTCAGAGTGGAAGAGATGTCCCCAGACTCTTGTGCCCTTTGGCCCCTGCCCTGGTCCACCCTGTGTTTGCCACTGGCTTTTCTCCTTGCCCTTGCTTTGTGTTCTATGGAGAAGTCCCTGAAAGAAGTGGCTCCTGCTGCAGTGTTTTTGGGTACCCTCTGCTAGCAGGAGGCTTTCAATTTTTGTCTGAGTTTTCTTGGTACGAGTGGTTGATCCCTTTTAGACAGGGCTTATACGATGCTATTTTTCTGGCCACTCTCTGTTTCGCAGCAGCCCCAGGAATGTACCAGCTCCCTCTGCCGGAGCAGGTGGGTGATAGAACTGAACCATGATACCACCCCAAGGTCATCTCAAAAGAACATTAAAAAGCATTTGCTGTACAGTTTGGAGAGCTCTTGTCGAGGGAGGATTTTGCTGCGTGTTCAGTAGTACAAATCCTGGCAATGCAAATGTGACTTGTGCTTCATTTGAGCACATTGTTGTGAATTGGAGTTAAGAATTATGTACCCTGCTTAGGTAAGTATTGAACAGGCAGAGCACTTGAAATACTGCTCTTGAATAAGCCTTAAATTTAGGTGGATGTATTTTTCCTGGTTTACTATATTGAATTAAAACGAGGAAATCAAGCTGCAAATAGAGATTTTCACATTTGTGAAGGTCTGTTGTAATCCCATGGATGCTCTGGGAAACAGAGACATGAAAGTAGTACTCTTGTCCACCCACTTGTGATGTGGGGTTGCAAAAGTCGCAGAGGAAAAGTGATCTTTCATAGCAAGGGCTAAGCTTGAATCTGTTTCAGAGGGGATATTTACATTTTGGCAGTGAGATTTGGTAGATTTTCCTTTTTCTTGCAGACCCAAGTTAGAACCTAATGTTACCTGACTAGAAGGTTGTTGAGCTTTTCTGCCTTAAAAAACTAGTAACCTATAATGAGATTTAGATTGGTTTATGTGTGAGATGGATAACTGTATTTTTTTTATGATAAATGACCTTGTTTTGTTTTGCATATCTCTTTCTGTAAGTCTATCAAAATCAGTCATCAGGAATTTAACTGTACCCAGTATTAGCTGGTGGCAGCAAAACTGTGATTTTTATATTTACTTATGTGCATGCAGAAACCCTCATCAAAGAAGGGAGAAAAATTGATGGAAAACACCCACTCAAAGACCAATAACCGTCTGTTCTCTCTCTTTCCACTTGCTTTCTTCCTTACAGCAACCACTTGAAAGGAAAGACAGCCAAAACAGTTCCCAGCATAGCGTCTCCAGCCACCGCAGCGGGCACACTGCTTCCCCCGTTCACAGCACGCAGGTGCTGCCGGACTACACGGCTGCGGAGGCACCGGCTACTGATCAACCGGACACTTCTGGGCAGAAAAAGCCAGATCCGTTCAAAATCTGGGCCCAGTCCAGGAGCATGTATGAAAGCCGACGTGAGTATGAAGCAGGTGTGGTTGCTAAGGCTACGGCTCTGGCAGCTGCTCTCTGTGTATTTTCTTTGCGAAATCTTGTAGATTCATATTGAAAATATAAGGCTTTGGTTTGTTAATTTGGTATCTGTCAGTGATGTCTGCTTGATACAGGTGCAGTTTCCTCTCTGATGAGGAATGAGTTTAGATCATCTCTAGGAAAGGGCACTTAGACCAAAACTTAACATGAAAAATCCCTTTATAATTGAAACCCATCTTTTCCCCTTTTTTTTTTTTTCTTTTAAATTAAGCTGAAGGAGATTTTCCAGGTTGGTTACCTAGATCCTAAGCTTTATTTTGAGGTTGAGGCTCATTATCTGATGTGCATAGGAATTTCAGCAAGGAGGGGAAGTATTTAGTTTGCTGAAATTCATATCAGATGTCTTCCAGTCTCACTCTGGGGAGGAGAAAATTCAGCTGAGACATTTTACTTTGAACAGAGTGGACACTTTAACAACAGAGACATCAAATGTATATTGTAAGTGGCTTTTATGACAATTAATAATCTACATGCTTAGCCAATAGATCAGCAGAACTTTGACTCTGCTCCAGGACTGTAAATATGGTTTCAATCAGTTTCTTCTCTGCAAACAAAATAACTGTGTGCGTTGCTTTAATTGCACTGCTGAAGATGATCAAATCTGTAAAAGCTTCTTAAAGAAAGACTTACAGTATAAGGTTTATTTTTAAAAGCAATAGTTACTTTACTTACAGAAAAGAGAGCTTCAAAGTTTTGGTGCTATAGGAGTATCACCTGGAGTTTGATTTTCTTTTGCTAACTGGAAATTGATTAAACCAGTATGAAATGAACATTAGCCCAGAATGAAAAATGGTAGGACTGTTATTTTCCTGATCAAATGAATCACTTTGAAATCTTCTGTCCTGAAAAAATTAAATCATGAGTCACAGTTTCTTGGCTGAAGATGCATCTCTTCAGATTGAATGTCTCAGCAATGCAGTTTGTAGGTGTATCAGCTTCTGTGTGCTGCTTCCCTTCCCAGGGATTGGGTGTGCTGACCCTGCGGGCTCTTGGGCCAGGTGATGCCCATCTATGGAGAAGGGCAGTGATGGAACTCACATGTGTGTCTTATTGAAATAGGAAAAAGGGGCAAGAGAGGATGGTGACTTTTCAGCCCTGTGGAGCTGTGGGCAGAGCTTCTCCTTCTCCTGCCTGGATGAACAAAGCTGAGGCGGTCATCGTCCCCTGGCACCAGCATCACCCTTGCTCAGCTCATGTGTTCCCATAGGCACTGTGCTGGCACTGCTTCTGACCCCCTGCAGCTACTTAGCTAATTTCTAATTAACTGTTTAACTCATGCTAATTAGTCATTAGTATCAACTTAGCAGTCTTAACTCCTGCCTGTCTTTCCTGATAAAACCCAAGGCTGAACTGGCAAAATCTTGAAGTGCGCAGGCAGGCAGGCAGTCAGTCACCCTTCTGTGTCCACCTCCAACACCATGGGCTGAAACTTCCCTCTTTCTTTGGTGACTGCAGGTGTCTTGTAGAGTTTTCATCCTGGTCTGTGATTAGAAGGCCTTTTCACCACCTGTTGACCTGCTGGTTTCCCATGCCTCTTCTCTCCCTGTGCTGCAATCATCTCCACTTGGCCTTTTGCTAGGCTGGGATCTGCTATGCCCCTCCAGCTTCCCTGTCTCACCTTTCCGTGGTCCAGCATTTCTGTGATGTGGTCAGTCCTCTTCTATTGCTGTAGTCCTTATCTGCTGCCTCCCCTACCAGATGAAACCTAGCTGCTTGGACATCGGTGCTTTTCTACCACTTTTTTGTCCCATTATAATTTCCTTCCCAGGATGGTGTTTCCTGAGATTTCTTGGTCTCATGCAGAGGGAGTTTTTTGACAGTGGCAAAAGTCTGATGTGATCATGTCTCTTTGTGAGCAAGTGCCATCAGGAGTGCCCAGGAGACTATGAATTTCCGACCCTGAGCTGGAACGAAACACATTCCTTGGGGATTAGGCTGCACTCTTACCGTATGACAGGGCTTTGGCACACCTAATGAAATGTGAACAAAATTAGGAAAGATATAGTTGAAGTGAAAAAGGCAGTTGGACATACCCTGTCTCCTGTCATGATCTGATCCCGAGGTATGAAGGGTGGTCTTATTTAGAGGTCAGTGGTCAGCTCTTGCTCCTTCCCACACCAGGCCCTCACCTTTTGTCCCCCTCATTAATCTCATTAGTGGAAACTGGTTCACGGCTGAAACCCAGCACACCTTTTCTCCTGGGACCTTGGGGTGAGCCACCATGTTTCTTTCCCTATGTTTGATCTACGTGAAAAGTGAGTAATTGATGACTGCTGTGTTATGAACATGAATTATTCCTCTGAGACTTACATCCCAGTGTTGCCCAAGCACCGACTATATGGCTTTTGGACCCTCATAGAATGGTTTGGGTTAGAAGGGACCCAGTTCCAACCTCTGTGCCATGAACAGTGACACTCCCCATCAGACCAGGCTGCTCAACGCCCCATACAGCCTGGCCTTGAACACCTCCAAGGATGGGGCAGCCACATCTTCCCTGGGCAACCTGTGCCACTGCCTCACCCTCATTGTGAAGAATTTCTTCCTAATGTCTAATCTAAGTCTCTTGCTTCCAATTTAAAGCCATTCCCTCTTGTCCTATCACTATGTGCCCTTGTAAAAAATCCCTTCCCAGCTTTGTTGGAGGTGCCCCTCATAGGGAGCTCTTTTTACATGGAGCACCACAGACTACAGGATGGGAGAAGGCATCCCTGAGCCTCTATGTTCACTGTCTGTCTGCTCCATGTGTGCTGTTCTTTATGTTTTTGCCCAGCTGCAGTTGAGTTTAACTCCAGTGCCTCCTTTGGCTGGTCGTCATTCAGTCATATCATGGCTTTCTTCTTTGCTGGAGCAGCCATTCCCTTTGGCTTTGGGACCAAGGTTAGCATCTCTTCTCCCAGGGCTTCCATAGCTCTCTCTGCATTCTTTTGATGAACACTTGAGCAGAACTAAATGAATATCTGATTCACCTAGAAGATGCCACCTTAGTGCCAGTGCTGAGAATGTCTGATGCATTCTGTACATGGGGCTTTTGGTGGGTCCTAGAAGACCCCATTCCCCAAGAGGCCTGGCTTTCCCTGCTGCCCAGTCCAGGGCTTGCACTCTGTTGATTCATGACCTTAAATTTTAATAAACATGAAACAGCTTATAAAGTGTCTTTTTGAGAGGCAGGATTTTGAATCCCTGACAAGTGGACTGAAAAACAGCAGCAACCCTTTGTGTTGAAGTATATGATGGAGCATTAGATCATCTTCAGTATTTTATTTCATCCCAATTGTGAAATTGTTGAGTATAAAGAGCAGATAGTGCAATTTTTCAAGTGCGGTTGACACAAAAAGGTGAATTCATTAGCCCTAGCCCAGACAGATTTTTTTTTCCCATCTAAAATAATAATATAAAGAGGTTTCATTCAGTATATGAATACATGGTCTCCAGGATGTTTCTAAGTAGTACTGAATCCATAATGACCACCTACTGCCATTTTCACTGGGAGTGCGTCCCACTGTTATTAACATTAATAATAATAATGTAGACGTGGAAAGCACACAGGCAACATTTTTTTTTCAGAACTGGTAAAGTATGTTCTGCCTTTCTCTGAGTATTCATTATATGAGTATACAAAAAAAAAGAAAAGACTGTATTTGACTGGGGTGACTTGTATCACTGAAGCCATTGGATAGCGGAATTTGGATCAAAAGCACTAGATAACCCTTCATTTTGTAAAACCACGTATTTTTGTTATTTCCCTAATTCATCTTAATATCAGATAGTACTTAGATTGTGTGGAGGAGAGCCCCAGACATTGCCTGTTTAGGGAAAAAACAAAAAGCAGAAAAAAAAGAGTTAGAATTAATAATGCAAAGTTAAGTAATGGCTCTGTAACTTTGTCTGGGCTGTGGCTGAGTTGACAACAGATGGGAACTGCACCTTTATTCAACAAATATGGGCTAAATTTCCTTTACTTGAGCTCCTCTGGGTGAGGGAATCAGACCTGTGAGGTGTGCCGAGTGTTTGGGTTCCAGTCCAAGGAAGCTTATTTTCAGGCTGTAAACCCAAAAGGACTTGAGTGCTTAAAGGCGAACGCTGAGCTCGAGTGCTCTCTGGGCCAGAGTTGCAGTTCTTTGCCTGATTAAGACTTTTAAGAATAGCTGGCTTAGTGTTAAGTGAATCTGAAAGCAGATCATTTGGTGGTGGTAACAAATGCACTCCTTGCTGGTGCTAAGTTTGAGCTGTCTGAGCTCCTCTCCGTGGGTAACTCATTGCTGTCAGTGGGGGCTGTGAACATGAATCATGGAGAAGGACGAACCCTTAAAGTTTAAACACTGAAGTGGTTCCAAGATCCAGGAATGACACATGTGAAGACTGCTAAGTGAGAGATACAGCAATGGAGAGACGCATTTCTAAAATCTTGCATTGCTTTATTGAAAATATATTTTTATGATATGTTTTTTTTTTGTTTTTCAGTGTATTATTAAACTTCCTTAAAGATTAACACAATCTGTTGTCAAATTTTTCTCATGTGGCCTGATTGCTTTGCAAAATACCATATCCTACATATGGCCATCTGTCAAAACAGCAGTGACAAAATGAATTAATCTGAATTGCAGATGTGTTAATGAATCCCTTTGAAGGGTTTAAGCATTTAATTAAAAGTAAAGCAGAACAAGATAAATAATTTTTAAAGCTTTTAAAATATTCGAAGTTGTCGTTAATATTTGAATTTTATTTTCAGGCGTCTCATTTATTTAGTAGGGTTTCCTCTCCCCGAATCTAATTAAAATAATACAAACAAGTCTTGACCCTATGGGTAGTGTTCACTCACCAGCAGTGACGTGGCATTGAAAATATTTGCGCAACAATACCAAACATAGATACTTTCTCCCTAAAATAGAAAGGAAAGATACTCTTGGGGAATTGCAGCTTTCAAGTTGATAGTAAGAGCCCTTTGGCAGGGTTATAGCCTTTTATTATACTGATAGGAGACAGTCATACACTTGGGCACTCGGATGTGTCTGTGCCCTTAGAGAATGGCTTGCTATAAAGGATCTATAGTACTTGCAGCAGGTTGTGTGAGGAGCAGAGCCTGCAGAGCTGTTACGGAGGTGTTTAGTTGGCAGATTTTTCTGCTTGTCATCTGGCACCAGGCTGGTCCATGGCGCAGTGGAGGTATTATGCCTCCTCCCCGGACCTCAGAACTTGATCAGCCAACAGCAAAGATGCCAAAGCCAACTTACAAAATCTTTCCATGCCACACAAGAGGCTAATTTAAAAAAAAAAAAAGCCAGAAAAACTGGAATTATCCAGCAGCGGGATCTCTCATGAGATTTATTGCTAAATCTTGGGACTTTTCAACACTGCTACTCTCCATTGGCTTCAGTGAGACTATTTGCTCCTCATTTCAGACTTACCCCAATATACTTTGCTGAATCTAGGCCTTAAAACTTTTGTACTTTGCCAAGCTGTGAGTCACTGAAAGTGCTGCTGCCTCAAATGAGCTGGTGACTAAAGCAAACACGTTCTGATTAGTTTCAAATCCATCTTTTGTTGAAACTGATATCACACTGGGCAGATTTTTTTTTATATATATATAGCCTGTAAGATAATGCTTAAACTTTGTATAGGAAACTTTGATTAAAATGACCTGTAATTAAACAGTGTATTTATTGTTCATTGCCATGTATTCAGAATTTCTTCTAGCATCACAAAAAGGTGTTTCCACTTGGAAAGCTGTGTCATGATGGTGAAATCATTTTGTAGAAAAGTATTTTTAAGGTGTTCTCAAGGAGATTGCTCCTTTGATGAGCAAAAAAACTTCAAATGTACCTGCATGCATGTGCATAAATGTATAAATTCATATGTCCATGTATTATATATCCACATGTACACAGGCATGTGCAGATAGATGTGTAAGTTAGTATGTCCTAATCCATAGTAGCAGTAACCTTAGCAACTATATGCATGAAAGCCTAACATGATCCATACAGTCAAAGTTAATTAAATGAACTAACAAGAAAGCAGATACATTAAGCTTTGCAAAATTGTAAAATTAATATTACAGCTATGTCACCTTCGCCTGCAACTGGACTGAGCAAGGGTGAGAGAGAGAGAGAAATCAGTTCCACGAGTTTTGGAGAATGTAAGACTGTGCCAAGAATGTATCTGTGTCTTGTGCTGTCTTGTTCTGGTGTCATTGCTGCTCTGTGCGGGGGGCTCTTCATCACCCAGGGACTCTGGCAGGGCCATACACCAAGGTTAGCCATGAAGGTGCAAAGTACTCACTTTACTGTGTACTGGCTAGGAGCATACGTTGTAGGCTCCGGGGGGTGGGTGTTGTGTTCCATTTCATTTGTGAGTCTGCCCACATGGGTCATCAACAGGGCTGTGGCACTCACCTCTCCTTCCATTCCTTCTCACTTCCCCAGCAGAACTCTTCTTACCACTTCTGCGGCAAATAGTCCGTCTTAATTCAGGATGAGCAGACTGGCAAGATTTACCCATCTGGGATATGTTTTTTCAGAAAGAGTCAGACATGCTTGAGGTCAGGCCAAGGAACAAAGATGCAGTGAATGACTCCTGGAGGCCATTTTTCATTTGTTTTCAGCAAAGTTTCGGCGTCATCGTGATATTTTCCCTTTAAGTGAGGAAAGTGGCTCCTCTAAATCTCTTCTGAATAATGGAGGACCTAAAGCATTTCTCCAGTATGAAGAGACCCGGGGGGTCCCACCTCAGCTGTCTAGTCATGGAGGTGGATGGGGTTTTCTGGGCTGTGCCAGTGAATCACCACACTACAGAGTCGGTGCCAAAAGTGGTAAAAGGAGCTTTGTTTGGTTTGTACTCACACTGTGTAAATGTGTGTTGTCTGTATGTTTGTTGTGTCTATGTTGCAACTCTGTATTCCTTCCAGCAGAAGGAGCATTCCATGAATGAACTTGCTTCTTTGGTTATAGCCTTCTCTTTCTTTGTTGCTTTGGTTTCATGCCACCATTACACCTTGGCTTGTCGTTATCTCCAGCGGCTGTTAATTGGCTAGCTGGTACCCAAATCAGGAACGTAGTGCATCGTTCAGTGAGACTGGAGAGTTGACAAACGTGAAGGTGTTGAGAGATGCTGAGGAAGCGGGCCCACGCTGAAGCTCTTTGTAGAAGCCATTTTGCCTCTGACAGATCCAACACATGCTATTAATTGGTTAGGCCCAGCCTGTGCCAAAAACAAGCCTGTGAAGAGCTGGAGAACCACTTCTGAATATGTCTGCTCTTCATGCTCCCCCTTGCTGAAGGCAGTGACAAACACCAATTAATTCATTGTCTTAAGTTCTGCTGTTGTGTCACGGGTCTGTATGGTGGTGAGCTGCCTTCAGCCAGTTCACCTGAACAAGATGAACCACGCAGGCTGCCAGGTGTTCATCACCTGATTATTCTCTAGTTGTATCTGGACAAAAGAACCTAGCCTCTATTTCAGTAAGGTAATGTGCACAGGTCTAAAGTTTAGTTTATAACTGCAAGTAGTTAGAATGTGAAAAAAATGGCTTAAACCAGTTTGAATGAAAATATCAAACCAGACATCTGTCCTTTAGCACTTACCTGTTCTTTTCGTCTTTAGTATTCCCAGATCTTAACCTATTCAGTCATTGATGAGGGAATGTCAGAGCTAGCTCTAGGTCTACACACTCAAAAGTACCAGATGACCAGACCCAAACCTTTGCACAACAGGCAGTAACAGTATAAAATATAATTAGGGCCCAGTGGGACACTCACCACTATCAGTGGAAAACAAGCAGTTTGTCTGCTCATAGATACAGAAAACTAGATCATGTTTCATTAAACATGTTGCATCCCGTATTTGAATGTGCATGTATTAAAATTACGTTCCTGAACAGTACACTTTGGTTTCTTTACTGAAGATACAGGCAGCTGACTTGTAAAGGAACAGCTTTTTTTATCGTTAATTATAAATTTTGGGAGGATCATTACAAAATGAGTCAATGGTACAGATACTAACCAATAAATATTAAATGAACCTAAAGTTGTCTTTGATATGATTTAATGTTAGCAATTAATTTTGCATTTCTAAAAAGGGATGAAAGCAAGCATGAATAAGCTAATATAAAACATTACTGTTCAACCACACTTCAAGGTTAGTACTTCACTGTATGTAATATTCATTGTAAAAACCTTGCTCGTGTTCCATACTAATGAGTAGGTAAAGTTGGGCTTTTTTGTGTTTCCAGCTGGTTTTGTCTGTTCAATGGTTTTACAGAGCCCGTACACAAGCAAGCGAGAGTCAGGAGAGCTACTTTGCTTTCGGTGGAGCCCTTCTGTTTTACACCAGCTGGGGATCTGTCCCACGTTATTTAAAGCAGTATCAGTAGACAGCAAACTGTGCTTGTGAAAGTTAATTAAACAGTAGAAGTCATAATAAGTGGCTCTTTTGTCTCCTGTGAAAGAGGAAACAGCTGTATTGTTTCTGGCAGAGTGATTCTCTGTTGTACGCATTTATTTATTGATGATTTGGAAGAGGCTTTTGCACTGGGTAATGATGCTAATATTGATGGGAAGAAGTATTATAGTGATAAACAAATGGCAAGTCACAATTAGACACCTAAAAAGTAGAAACCAACACATAATTTTTAGTAGTGATTTATATAATGATCCTTTAGTATTTAAACCTATAAATATTCTTAATTGAGTCTGAAAATTGAAGATTGCCTCATTCTAATAAAATTGTGCTGTAGATCTCTCTACATGTATAACAGAATAGTCCTGATTTGGGTATAAAGGTGTGGGGTTTTGATTAAAACTCAAAAGTTTCCTTCTTTCCCTTCAGTTCCAGATTACCAAGAGCAGGATATCTTTCTATGGAGAAAGGAAACCGGTTTTGGATTTAGGATTCTAGGTGGAAATGAGCCTGGAGAACCTGTGAGTACATCTAGAAGTGGTCTCATTTGAACGCATGACATCTTCCAGAAACACAGCAGTAGCACATACAGACATGCTAAACTGCACTGGGGCATCTCTGTTCAAATAACTAGTGGGCTACATATTTACGTCCCACAACTCCTTCCTACCATACCTTCAAAACACAAACCCAAGCTCCCAAATTGAAATGGGTTTGCCTTCCCAAACATAGACACATAGGTCTGAAATGGCCTGGACACTAAGCAAGGGACAGATTTGCAAGTATTTTCATCTTTGAGTGTCAGGTTTTCTATTTGCTCAATTCCCTCTTTGATTTCGATTAACTTTTTCACCATAAATTCAGTGCCTGTGGAAGGTGTCAGACTATGAAGATGTGGTCCACAGGTCAAAGCTGCATCGTGGCAACATAATTCTCCACGTGTTTCCCTGCCAGAATTATTTTGCTCTTTTATGGAAAGAGAGGCCATGAATTTCTCTAATGTTACAATAGCCTCACAGAATGCACTGAAGATAAACCAAGACTGAGTTGGTGGACAGGCAGGTGGCGTAGGGCTCGTAAACCCTAGAGGCAACTGAAAGGACAACTTAATCTCAGCTTCCCTGACTCTCAGTGCTTTTAACCATCTTGCTGTCTGGTCACTGTCTGGTTGAACACATTTCCCAAGGCTATCTGTCATTAGAGTGAATGGACTGCCTAAAGAAACAAGATGTCAATTTATTACAATTTCACGATGTGGCTGTATTCACATGGAGCTGCTTCCACAGGAGCAACTTTCCTGACCAGTAGACATTTGTCAACTATTTCCCTACTAAATTGGGTGTAACTACCAGTGCCCTTTGCCTCCAGCTGGCTGATCTACTTTTCATTTATCACTGTTTTTCCTTCTTTCTTTCTCTCTTCATTTCTTCTGTATTCATCAGATTTACATTGGTCACATTGTACCGCTGGGTGCTGCTGATGCTGACGGCCGCCTGCGATCGGGTGATGAACTGATCTGCGTGGATGGGACGCCTGTTATCGGGAAATCGCACCAGCTTGTGGTCCAGCTTATGCAACAGGCAGCCAAACAAGGTCATGTCAATCTGACCGTCAGGCGCAAAGTGGTTTACACAGGTAGGCTGCAGTGTCGCTCTGCAGGGGTAGATTTTCTTGCCAGACTCCATCTGTTCAGCAAATGGTTTATAGAGAAAAAGCTTCTCCTTGTAATGCTGGGAAAACTCAGGGGATGTGGTGTTATTCTTTTTTGCCTATTTTTAGTCTTTTTATTCTTCTTGATCAAATAAGTTTCAAATATTTTTGTTATCAGGAAAGACTCTTTCAGTCTCACATGTCTTCCTTGGTCTTCGTGAAGGTTTCTTATAAAACAAGGAAATTTCAGTGGCAGCATATCATTTTTAGATGGACTCATGCAGCAGCAGCAGACACTGTGACTGACTGCCAGTGTTTTCTATTTAATTCCCAAAATAACTGGGCTACCTGATAGCCACTGTTAAACTGAGAGTGAGGGAAAAGATGCTGAAGAGTCCACAGGAAGGGGAAGTGGGGGCAAAGTGTGAGTGAAGGCATTAGTTTGCGATGGCTGGTGCCCCAGGCACACGAGGAGCTTCAGCTGAGGTTGCTACATGCAGTCAGCTCACGTCAGGATGCAAAACTCTTAAGCATCAAGGATTCTAGTGGTGCAGGGTGTACATGTTTGCTATAATAGAGATGTATCTGTGTGCTGAGTTATGCTAGCATTGCACACGCTCTGCACTAGTGTATGGTCTACATGGACCAAAAAGAAGCTGATAGAAACACGGAGATGCCAAAATAAGTGGTACTGCCTGGTAGCACCCACATCAGTGGCACAAATATGCCCTATTATCTTGTTAGCCCAGAAGATGAAGACACGAGCATGAGCTTTCTAAATTACATGAGACCTTATGCTTAATACTGGAGAGCAGCACTGGGGTGCTGCCTCTTGTTAGTCCCTGTAGGGAGCACAAGTGTGGGGTTTGGTTTAACTCACTTATTCAGAAAAAAGAACATTATTTAGTTTTCCTGGTTTAGGCAGCAGCAATAAAACAGGCAGTGATGTACTTTAGGATTAAAGAGCATAAAAATCACAGTCAAGTTGAAAATTAGCCCTGCAGTGGAAGGTCGACTAGAACAATACCTCTAAAACAGCTCTGTATTCTTATCCAGGTCTGAACTGCTTTGGCACAATATTAAGTAAATATTCACTTCTTATTTCTTTGCTTTTTCTCATTATGTATTAAATGCCAGGTTATGTCTCTCCCTAATAGCCTCTCTCCCATTCCTGACAAAGAGCTGCCAATGTGAGAGAAGCTATAGGAGGTGAGCTTTGGGAGGAAGAGGAAGGGCAGCTGAATTCTTGGTATTGTTTTTTGTGTAGAATTTCTATCCAGTTTTATAACCTCCAGGCTGGAAATGGTCATAAAAGATTTAGATTCATGAGAGATCTCAATAAAAACCCCTGATATTTCATTCAGGGTCTTGTTACTCCAGACAGAGCTATTCTGAATCATTTCAAATGTGGACACTTACTCTAGGATAAATTATTCAGGATCCCTTCTTGCACCTTAGATTTGCAGGCTTTTAAATTCCAGCATAACTTTGTAGAGAAGCTTCTTGCTGAATTTTGGTCCCTTTTTCCTCCTCTCATCTGTATGCCAGCAGAAAAAGGTTCTTTGCCTAAATGGGTACTTCATGTCTTGAGATTCATAGAGGGGAAAGTTTATACTCCTGTATTCTTCATATGCAGAATAATATATATTTAGCGCGTGCTTTGAGTACAGAAGTGCAGACAGGTGCTTCTATTCAAGAATATTTTAAAGTTCGTTTTCTTTGGATCATGGGTTTACAGATTTAGATTTTGTTTGGCATCTGTTTGCTTCTTGATGCTTTAAAGATCATAGAATCATAGAATCACCAGGCTGGAGAAGACCCACAGGATCACTGAGTCCAGCTGCCCCCACCAATCACCAACCCATGTCCCTCAGCACCCTGTCTACCTGCCCCCCAAGCCCCTCCAGGGAAGGCGACCCAACCCCCTCCCCGGGCAGCCCCCGCCAGTGCCCAATGACCCTTTACGTGAAAATTTTCCTCATGATGTCGAGCCTGAAACTCCCCTGGTAAAGAACTTGAAGATCTTCAACTTAAATTTGATTCAACTTAAATTTGATTCCCCAAATTAGAGAAATGACCTGATTTATGGAGGCAGCCATTCAATAGAGACAAGTGCAATACCCTCCTGTCAGCTGTACAAATGGACCGTGGAGAGCTGGATGAGTAACAAGAAGTGGAAACTATTGTGGGACACAGGCTTTAACCTGAGGCTGGCTCAGGTGGAGGAAAACCCTGTGCTGGGATGTAGGCAGCGGGGAACCCTCCTGGTTTCCCAGCAGATGATGGCTGAGCTGCAATATGGTCCAGCACTTCAAGACAGACATGTTTGAGTTGGAAAAAGCCCAACTGGAAGGAGTCCAGAGGACCAGGGAGAATAAGGAGAGCTCTAGAAAACATGGTCTGCAAGGAAATATTGAACAAATTGGGATTGTTTAGCCTAAAGCAGAGAAGAGGGAGGAGGTGTTAAACTCCCCAAGACACAAAGAGGCTGCTGCAAAGAGGAAGGGAATAATATGTTCTCCATATGCCTGCTAGATAGAGCTAGAAATAATAGCCTTATGTTGCAGCAGGGAAGATTTAAGTTAGATATTGCAACCAATAGATTGCCTGGGGAGATATTTAACAGCAGATTAGACAAACATCTGTCAGGACTGACAGTACTGTTGGCCCTGACTCGCAGAGTGTGGCCTGAGTGATATTTTTGAGATTTCTTCAAGCCTTTTGGTGGCTGATCAGATTTTAAACTAATACCACTTCCAACTTCAGTTGCTGTTTAACAGTTCTTTAGTACTAATGTTAATAATGCTTAATGGTTGTCCCCAACTGTGCCAGACTGTACAGATAATAGGTGCTGGGTTGTCCATCCATAAAAGCTTGGTTCACAAATATTTTTGCTTTAGTCTGGGTTGTTACTGTTGCTTAAATCACATTAATCAAAGGTAGTCAGTGCTACCTAAGTGACAGCATTGAGTTAAAAAATACACAGGTACTGAATGAGAGGTATTTGATATTACTCACTCTCCTTGTAGCTTGGGCGTACGTACATGGTTGTACCTATATAACTGACTTAGGAATGTGATAGCTAAAGGAGGCGCCTCTAAACTCATGTAATCCAGGTTTGAAATGCTACAAAGCTTCCAAGCAGGCAGCACTGTATGGGTTTTAATGTACTGCTGCTGCAGTTCTGCAGCGAAAGGCTTTGGCTGCATGAGCATACACTGCATACACTGGAGGGGATGAGCATGTGTGGTCAGTGTCAGCAGCTGCTGGTGGTAACATCCAGAGGGAGACTGAGCCCTTGATCATTATGGCCATGGTTTATAGATGAAAGCAGATGACTTTTTTTTACCTCTTTCTCAGTGGACGGTCTCTTATTTTCCTCCCCAGTTCCCAAGGCAGAGAATGAAGTCCCATCCCCAGCCTCTTCCCACCACAGCAGCAACCAGCCAGCCTCGCTGACAGAAGAGAAGCGAACGCCGCAGGGCAGCCAGAACTCCCTCAACACTGTCAGCTCAGGCAGTGGCAGCACCAGTGGCATCGGCAGTGGTGGTGGTGGGGGCAGTGGTGTTGTCAGTGCTGTGGTCCAGCCCTATGATGTGGAAATCCGCCGCGGTGAAAATGAGGGGTTCGGCTTTGTCATCGTCTCGTCGGTGAGCAGGCCAGAGGCAGGGACGACGTTCGGTAAGTCTTGAGGGCTTTTTTCAGCTCGCCTCGAATGAGACGCAGATTTAAGCACTGCAGCGCAAAGAGGCAAGTGAGGATCTGTTTAATTAAAAGGCATGAGCACGCCCTAATTAATGTAATTAATAACTTAATCAGAGGCCAAGACTTGGTAGGTGTTTGCCTCCTGTGTTTTGTTCATAACTGAGTCGAGAAAAGCAAAATGAGAGATCCCAACCTGAGGAGCCAGAACCCCACCAGTGGCAGTTCCTAGTGCTCCCAGAAGCTCCAGCTCTCCCTGCTAGCTGGAACCCTTTCTGGGGTTTGCTGTGGAAGTGCAGCTGGGATCCCCCCTCAGTGATGCTGTTTGCTAATGCAGAAGTGGAGCAGGTGGAATGAAATATGTCTCCTGATGGTGGAACTGAGCCAGCTGATTTAAAAGCAGTAATGCTTAAACTGATTAACTTCTCTTTGGCAATCAGGGTTATTCTGATCCTCATTATGGAGTGAGCATGCTGATAGCTGTAAAGTTTTAATTAATAGTGCTTGCTGGTGAGACATGAAATGGAGAATACTGTTAAAAAAACAGGATTTTTTTGACCCATTCGATCTCTTCCCAAATCAATTTCTTCAGAATAGGGGAAAGTGAAGTTCATACAATGGCGCATTTAATATCTTGCACTAATAGAAGCAGTCATGGTTTCTTACTGAAGACAGTTCTTTCTGCCAGGCAGACACTCACTTCCAGATGTTACTGCAGAAGAGGGATACCTGAGCTGGTTCTCAAGTATACCTAGAACAGCAAAAATGTCATTGCAAGGGGGCAACCCGGTAGAGATGTTTTTGTCTTCCCTTTCCATCTCCTCTAAAAGTGCCAGAGGCTGCACGAACTTATACTTTGTAGGGGAAAAAGAAAGTGTTCCCTTCTTGTGAGTCTGTGGCATGCGGCAGGGCTGGAGGGGGAAAGGAAAGACAAAACACATGCCTTGACCATCTTCAGCTACCTCTGAGAGCACAGTTGTGGTTTGCAGACAAAATACATTGTGGTCTCCCTCTACAACTTGAGTGTTGCTGGGGTGGGCAGCTGCATATGGCAAGAAGTGGCCTTTCTCGCTTTCTTCTAGGCTTTTTTTCTGAAAATTCCTGCTGTTGCCTTTAAGCAATGACCTTGCTAATACATTAGGGGGGCATCATCATCTCTGTTGGTATTGATGTAGAACAGGCCGCTTTTAACACTGTTCTAGGCAATCATGACAGCAGAGATTTCAAGTGGAAAATACCTAGTAGAAATTCAGTGCATCAAGTTTTGTTACTTCTCAGGTGCTAGGTTACCTCACACTGTCCTTGATACTGGAAACTACTCTTCCAGAAGAGATATTTTGGTGCCAGGACACAACAATGTAGTGTAATAGATTAAACTGAACTCAATCTAAACTAGAGAGAGAGCTTCTGTCTCCTGAAAGTATTTGCAAACATGTGTATAAGTTACTTTTACTGTATGAAGACTATGTTCTAACTCTTTCCTGCAGAGAAACCTTGACGTTAGTTTGTAAAGAGTTGTGTTTGCTTTAGCCCAAGACACTTGCTAACTGGAAGTTTTCTGTGCAGGGACTTCTTCCTCATGGAGATCTGTTGATCTGTGACTGTTTTTCCTTTAATTTTTTTCAAGTGTATTCAGCTTTTCCCTAATACTCTGCATGAGATGTGTCCCCTCTGCTGTGTGGTGCTTGCTTTGGACCTACTTTGTAGGCTTTTTCTTTTATGGGTAGTATTTAGAGATGGGCCAAACTGGTTTTAAAACCCACGTTGGTCACTTTGGTGTGGGCTCTGTCATCTGTGTCTGGTGGACTGGACAGAGTAGGAATTCATTTCACATACCCTCAAAACAGCCTTTAAACTGAATGTATCTTTATATTTCCAGAAAGAGAAACTTTCTAACATCACAGTAAAATAAAATGAAAAAGAAAAGGTACCCCTATCATTTGCAACTAACATTACCACTTTCTGCCAGTTTTCATCGCATATTTTCAGCCTTGTTCTCTCACCTCACATTCCTTTTCTTAGCCTTTTCTTCTTTATGGTCTTTCTAGTGTTGTCATGTGTGTAGCAATGTATATCTCTAAAACTACTAATCAAATTAGGACTACAGCACAGATGGGAAAGTGCATCTTGAGGGTGAATGTATTGTGGATGCTAAGTATCACATGAATGCTCTGTGTACTTGGTGGTTTTAACATGTACTGCATGCCCAGGGGCCTCTTGCCCATGCAAGGAAGCTGTACAAAAGCCCACTGGAATTATCTGAGTGAAGTTGTGTATCCCCTGTGTCCCTATCCTGCATTTTATGGATGACCCTGTGTTTTTGGTACAAACAATTGCATGGAACAGGAGGAGAGTTTTGTCTCCGAAACCAATTCATCCTAAAGTGCTCTTGCCCTGTGTGTCAGACATCTCAATGGCTTTTTGTGTGTGGTTTTAGAGGTATGTAAATGAGAAGGTCTTTATTCCTGTCCTGATGCCATCTAAGATCATAAAAGGGGAAGGGTTAACAGAGGCTGAGGTGGATGCCTGCACCAAACAGGTTACTTTTGTCAGTCTTGGCCCATCTGTAGTGGTCCTCTACCTTCCCTGGTAGTACCTTTGTTCACAATGGAAGAAAACCGTTTCATCTTGCTTCCCCATGCAGCGCTGATAGATTGGATCTTTGTGGTAGAAAGGGAGTCACGCTCCCTCCTAGGCCTAGAACAATTTTATCTTTCTAAATGGAGAAAGAACAAAACATTGGCAGAAGCTTGAATGGCAGTTGATTTAGAGACAGACTAGAGATGCTGTGCCCAATGGAATCTTGAAGGAGGAAGATTTTGTTTTCAACAAACAAGTTTTGATAATTTTTTTTTTTAAATAACACCAGGATTTGGGTTATGATGCATTTGTAGTCTATAAAAATCTCACCATTTTTTAACACAAATCAAGGGGGGAGTTTTGAATTATTAACAAAACACCTTTTTGTAACAGAATTAAAGTATTGTGCACTCGTACTAGTTGATTGCCAATGTTTTGAACACTGGCAGCAAAGCTATCCTATAATAACTTTTGCTTGATGCATTAATTAATTAACCCTTAACCTTCTCTTTCCCTTTTCAACCCTTTTTCTCCTTTTCCCCTTCACCATACTCCCACGTATGTAAACAATTAAAAACCAAAACCAAACAAAACAAAAACAACCCCCAAACCAATACAAAAGCGGGAAATGCATGTGTGGCCATGCCTCACAAAATAGGTCGGATAATTGAAGGGAGTCCCGCAGACCGCTGTGGCAAGCTGAAAGTAGGCGATCGGATCTTGGCCGTGAATGGGTGCTCCATCACCAACAAGTCGCATTCAGACATCGTCAACCTCATTAAGGAAGCGGGAAACACCGTCACCCTGCGCATCATTCCAGGAGATGGTAAAGTATATGTTTCCTGCTGTCTTATCTGACCCTCTTGTTGGTTTTTATTCCTGGGCTTTTTGCGTCAGAGCTGCAAAGTCACAGAGGACTTGTTTTCCACTCCCACTTTGGAAGCAGTGAAGGACTTTGTGAGTCTTCCATAGATTTATTTGTTGTTTCCTCCATAGAAATGGGAGTTCTTTTTTCTTTTGATCATGGAGGTGCTGATTCTACATTAAAAACATTTCATTTTATCATACTCCTCCATGCATCTCCTGAAAATGGTCTTCTGTAAATTTGATGCATATCTCTGTACATTTTTATTTGAGTATTAGGTTAAAATGCAGCTTTAGAGTATTTGGGAATCACTTGTTAGTATGTGGGATTCCTGATGCTTTGTGTATACACAAGCAGGCTACAGAATAAAGAGATCACAGAAAGGGATAAAAACTTTGTCAGGTTTTAAGCTGTTTGAAAAGAAGATTTGGGTTTATTCTGGGTAAGTTGCTTTGGGAGCAAGCTAAGTACATTTTGAAATGACTTCATTAAATGGCAGTGGGTCTGGAGCTGCTGCATGCTTTCGGCTGATCATTCTGAGTCACCTTAGACAGGATCTCACTGTTTCAGATCAGAGGGAACATGCAGGATCCCTTATAATAAGCTGACATGTGGTGCTGCTTTCGGGTCATTGAACTATTTAATAAAAGTAAGGAGATGTGCTATAGATCAGTTTCTTTAAACTGATCCCTGGCTGTGATGCCAAATAAGAACAAGGCAGAAATGTATGTAGTACTTGTAGCAGAACTAGCATTGCTGTGGGTCTAAATAGTAAGTAATTTTTTGGTTCATTGTCCCGCTGTGCCATGGATGGGTTCATAGTAAGAACTCATTAGGCAGAAATCTTTTTACATTTCTCTGTTTTGAAGCTGAATCCATGGGTGAAGATTTTATGTTTCAGATACAGTGTTAATGAGCATTCCCTAGAGTTGTACAGGACAGATTTGCATTCAGTCAAACAGAGAGAAAGTGTGTTTGAGAAATGTTGAGGAAGTGTGACTGAACGGAACCTGGTACCTGTAAAGCAGAATGAAACTGTTTAGTAGCTACCAGGTCAAATGGTATCCGATCCTTTGCTGCTTCCAGCAAATTGAATGTTCATGAAAAATAAAGTAGCTGTGAATGAGGCTAACATCTGAGCAGACTGTGCATGCCAGATTTGGAAGGTACACTGGGAGAAAACTGTTCATTACCTCTATTTTGTTATCTGATCAAAATCAAGGAAGGTGAATCTGAGAATAAATAAATCATTCTTTTGAAGGCAAAAATACCTAAGAAATAAATAACTTTTGAATGGTTTAAGATTTTTTTAAGAAGAATATAGCATCTTGGCATGAATGATCAGCCAGTCTTGTTCATGCGTATATGTGTTCAAAATAGCGTAAGTTACTTAGGTGAGAAGGGAAATCTATACCTGTGACTGACACCAGATATTTTTGAGAAGGCGGAAAGCTGTCATTTAGGAAGGAGTCAACCCTTCTCTCTTTTAGCCATGTGGGCTTCAAGTCTTTTTGCTGTCCCTTTGAAATTCCAAGTCAGATTGCCAGTTCTGCATAGATTTACCTGCATTTAATTTCCAAAAGCCAGTGAGACCAGACGCACTCAAATTTGCTGAGAGGTTTGCTCTAAAAAACCTAAGATTTAAGAAATTTATCTCAGTCTTTTTGTTTGCTGTCTTTGGGTGCTCTTGTTGATTTGTTGTTTTCTTTTTGTTGCTTTGGGGTGCTGTTTTGGTAACTATAAATGGTCTAACAGTGCACTTAAATGGGGGGGGAAAGAATATATCAAAAGCTGTGCTTCTCAGATGAATATGCTACTAAGGCTCACCACAAGACTCACAATAAACTCACACTGCTAATCTCTTCTAACATTATTAAAAACACCAAGGGGTTTTGCTGTCTTGGACCAACTCATTGCTATAGACCACTGCAGGGAGTGCATTTGCAATGAAATTATGATGCTGTAACATACTACCAGCTGATGCAAGGATACAGGGAGCTGAAAAATGGCAAGCGTAGATTAGGTATTTTATTGGTGTCTGAGAGTTCTAGGGCAGAACAGGGCAAGGAATCAATGAAATATTTAGGATTTAGAATATGCAATTGTAATACTACTTGAGATCATGTTTGCTGTATTCGTGTTCTGTTCCGGTCTTGCATGGTGGCTGGCAAGCGTCCTGGACCAGTGTCTAAAAACCTAGTAAAGTTATGCACAACTCCTGACTCATGGGATAGGGTAGGCTAAAGATAGCTGCTGTGCAGTGGCATGAATATACATCTATACCACAGATATGTTGTTGCTCTGCTTGGTATTCTTGGTGTGACCCACTAAAGGGTAGGAATCTTGCATTCTCTTTGAAGCCCATCTTCATCTGATCTCCAAATATTTGTTAAGGCTTTCAGAGGCTTTTGTTCTGGATGAACACAGAACATTTAACTATGTTTTGAGACCTTCTTATCTTGGAGACTAATTTTAGCATCAAGGCATCTTTGCAAAATTACACAGAATTATTTCTTGAAATTCAACAGTATAAGCACGCGTGGGGATGTCTCCTTCTCCCACAAAGCAACTGTCAACGGCACATCCTCCCAAGGGCCTGTTTTGGTCATGCCTACCCTGAGAGTACAGGGAGACCCAGGAGCGTGTCTTGCTCTCTGAGCCACCGGACACAAGCCAGCTCTGGTCTGGAAGATGTTACAGCTCCATATGGTGAGGGTTTGGGCATGTTAACTTGGGCACAGTGCTGCAGGCAAAGGAGCAAAGGAGCTCTGCTCTCATTGCACCCAGCTGTTTAAATAGTTCTTTTTTCTCTTGGTGGACTTCCCTTCACATGAAGGAAAAACTTCAACTCATCTAGATATCTTCACAATTAAAATAAATCAATGAAATAAAATATCTTCCCAGGGCCAAGTAAACCCATGACCACCATGTCAGACAAATTCAGACAAAACCCCCTCCCATTTCTGCGATGTTGTATTACAGCTGGACTCTGTTTAATAATGGCAGATTTCTCCATAGTCAATAAAATGAATTGCTGGATGCCTGGAGCAGGGGTAGAAGACCTTGTAATTTTATGTTGGAGAGACAAATGTTTCCAACTCGTTTTTTGTTGCTGTTGTCTGATGGTGGTTTGGGGGGGTTTTAAGTTGAATTGGAGCTAGAGAAATTAAGTCAAGAAACAAGGTACATGACCTTTAGGCAGAATTTTAGATTACCTATGGGTTAACTCTAGTCTTACTGAAGTCTATGATACACCTCCAAAATGACATGAGGACCATTTTCCTGTGCTGTGCTCTGAGGAATGCCTAGATAGTCACTGTTCAGTTGTGCCTGCAGCAACTCCCTTCCCAGTTTTGTGAAGCAGGAGAGAGCATCTCTTCTGGGAGAGCACCTCCTGTGCCTAGAGAAATATGGCATTTGCACAGGCTGATGTTGGGCTGAGAGCCCTTCACCAGGCATAAATTGAGTTTTGAAGTTAATCCTCCTCCCTGTATTCTCTTGGTGAGCCCCTTTGTAAACGGTACCCGGAGCTGTTGATGCATTTGGTACAGATAATTCCACATCCCTGTGTGCAGCTTTGAGTGCTCGGGCAGCAGTGGGTTGTATTTCAAAGATAAATTTTGGGAAGTTTGAGTTTTAGCCACATTCAATATCACCTTGTGAAATATTAGATAAAAGCCACATCTCAATCCTCCTGACGATTGCAGTTTCTGATGGAGGAAGCACTGATAAGCTTATAATCCACGGAATAGCTACTGCTACTATAAAATTCATCCATCAACCTACCATATTTGGAGACTAATGATTGGAATTCATGTCATTAGACAACAGACAAAACTTTCTTCAGCCCTTCTTCCGCAAATCAGTATTTGTTCTGAGTGTGTCTTACAGTCAGAGTTGTTCCTAATCCAGACTTTCAATTGAATGTCCTTGAGGTTTTCTTGAGACTAATGAGAGTGCAAAAACCCCCTCATTTGCGTATTTATTATATAAATACACTATGTATTGTATAAATATATGTAAATATTTTATTCCCTGCTCTACTCTATTTGTGATGGGTAGCTATGGCAGTTTCTGGTACACACACGTTTTTGCTAATTAACATTTGCAGTGATGATTAAGCTAAATATGACACCTTCACTAAAGCCTTGACTTTTTCAAGAGCATAGAATACAGAAGCAGCAGTTATGCGACAATATTTCCTAGCTGATTAGGGGGGTTGAAAAGTTATTCTCTTACAAAGAAGAAATGCAGAGTAACCAGTAATTTGGTGGATCTAATGACAAACACCAGAAAAAAGCTGAGCTGTGAGAAATATATCATGTTAAGTTTCAATGTGCAATTCAAAGACCAATATTTCTCTGCAACTGAGGTGCTGTGCAATTTCATATACCTAATTACTATGACATAGCTTAGAGTTAATCCTGTTAATTTTTGGATTTCCGAAGTTTGAACCCATCTCAAGTTCTTTACAAACAACTAAATGATGTTTTCCAGTGAAATGCTTTTGTAAAACCTTTGTTTTATCAGTGAATAGCTCGCGGTCTTTCATCATAATGAAAAAGAAATTTATTTTGCAGAATCCTCCAATGCTACTTTATTGACCAATGCAGAAAAAATTGCTACAATTACAACCACACATACTCCTCAGCAAATACCACAGGAGACCAGGTCAGATTGTTTTCCTTGAGGAGAGCATGTTGACATGCTCTGTCTTTGGTTACTTCTTGATCATCTTCACATCCATGAGCTGTATTTTTCCTCTCTCTCTCTTTCTGTCATTCATTACAGCAGGAACAACACCAAACCAAAGCAGGAATCCCAGTTTGATTTCAAACCACCCCAAGCAGCACAGGTAAGGAGTACCTTTCTAATTGTTGTTTACCACAGACTGTTGCTTCCAGTCTACTTGAGGGCTGTGTTCAAATATTCCCCTTGAAAATCCCTTCTGGGATGCTGCTCTCCTACTGTCTATTTGCTGAAGAAAGAAGAATGCGCTGATTAGTTTCTTAATATGTGTTGCTGCTGTTGCAGTGTTTTCATCAAGACTTTTAGGGAGAACAAAAGAAAAGAAAAAAAAAAAGAGCTGACATTTTTCCAACAGTAATAATTTGTGTGTTTGTTCATTGAATTGTATGTTTTGAGGGGCGTCTCCAGAAAATACTGTTGTGTGTAAACGGTAAATTCAAGGAACAGAAAACAGGAAAACTTAGTAAGGGGCCATAGTTGGAGTGTTTCATCTTTCACAGATGGCATCTTATTGGAGAGATTATCGATCTAACTTACCTTGCCACTGGCCATCCCAGGAGTAGCTCTTCCATTGGGGAATTCAAAGCATCCCTGTGTTAACAGCATTTGTGAAAAACAATGCACGTAATTCTGAGCTTCTTGCAAAGGAATAAATGAGATGGCAAGAAAAAGGAAAGGCCAGCACCACGCCATGGACTCAACCCAAGTACCATTAGACATTTAGGTAGAGACTGGCAAGGGAAGTCAGGTTGCCCTTGCCTTCCTTTGCCCTTGGTGGAACATTAACCACCCTCAGAAATGCCCCTTTCAGCCCCGGGCACAGGAGGTGTTCTATAACAGAAGTGCCTATAAGTATGTGGAACACGACCAAGCCCATTCATCCAGACAGCCCTTTGTGGACTGCTGGCGCTTCAATTTGCAGGGCGGGATGTGAAGAAGCAGGAAATCCTAGTTTGTGTCTGAGAATACAACTGAATGATTTTTTATGGGTTTTTTTAGTTATGAGTAACAGCAATTATAATACTTATTGATTGAATAATTTAAAAAATCAGAATAGAGCAGCATTTAACTTTCTGTTCAATTGTGCATACGTTGTCTTCCCTTCAGCAGGACCAGGACTTCTACACTGTTGAACTGGAAAGAGGAGCCAAAGGGTTTGGCTTTAGCCTGCGAGGTGGCCGGGAGTATAATATGGATCTGTACGTGTTGCGACTAGCTGAGGATGGTCCAGCTGAGAGATGTGGGAAGATGAGGGTATGCTCAAACAGATTTAAAAAACATGGGGTTTGCAGTAAACTGACTTCCCTGCCCCTCCCCCTACAGGCACACCTTCTGCTGTGCTGGCTAAGAGGAAAATTAAATGTTGACTGAAAGGAGCAGTGGTTCCTATTTACTTCTGTCTATGGCTTCCATGACTCTTTGTCTACACTCTGCAACAGTGTGTATGCACTGGAAGATTACAGTTCCTTTTTTAAATCCAGGTCTCCAAATTCCGCTACATAATCTGTCTTTTAAAGCCTAACAAAGAAATGCATAGCAATAAACATTGCCACAACCAATATCAGCTCATTGAAAGCTGCAGCCGTGAGTAGAGAAAAGGGTGTTTCACCTGATCCTCTCCTCTGCCAGTGGGCAGAGTGGTGAGGGAACATGTATATATTGACCTGTGGGTTACAAAATCATAATGTACTTGTTGATTAGTGTTTGCTTCACATATCAACTAAGTTATAAGCATTATAACAAGGGCACATGTTATAAAATACCTACAGAAAAAAGTAAATTGGCAAATTTTAGGTACTCGTTGCTCCTCTGTTAGAGGAGGCATGGTCGCTTTACAGTGTATGTCTTTTTCCTTGCTAGATATACCATATGAAGGACACTTTCAAAATTATTTCGCTAGGGGTAAATTTATAGGTTCAAATATTTTTGCTGATGAAAATAAATCAGTGCTGTGCTTTGGAAGTTAATGCTTTGACAAGCTCTCCCAAGCCCCATTTTCCCGTCCTGGTAAAGAATTATATTTACAAAAGCAGGTTTACTGATTCACAGTAGGTATCTACATCCAAGCGAGAAACAGATCTTCAGGTCTGTTTGAACATCCCAGTTACAGCAGACTGTAAAACAAACAACCACTTTGGTCAAAGACTTTACAAATAATCAAAATAAAAGAAAGTAGCATCAGTTCTAACATACGTCTAAGTAGTGATCAGTACAGTAATTAAGTGGTTTTACAGAACACCAATGAAATACTTTGATACCTCAAGCTTTCCCTTCATCTTCATGTTTTCCAGGCCCCTAAATACTGGGGTTTTTTGGGCTGTCACTGGAAGGAGCTGGTGTATTTAGCTGTGTGCATAGTTTTTCTTCCACCTTTGCTGTGCTGGTCTGGTGGTGGCCCTTGGTGTGGCCTTGTTTCTAATCTTAGGCTCTTTTATTACATTGACAGATTGGTGATGAAATTTTAGAGATCAATGGAGAAACTACTAAGAACATGAAGCACGCTCGGGCCATCGAACTGATTAAAAATGGTGGCCGCAGGGTCCGCCTGTTTCTGAAACGTGGAGATGGCTCTGTCCCAGAATATGGTGGGTCAAACTATGAAAACATTCCTTTCTTCCCTGGCATCACTCCATGAATGATTTGTCTCAAGATCTGAAGCGGGAATTCTTTTTTATTTTCCTTTCTCACCAGTGTCTTACCAACCTTTGCAACATATGGCTAATTGCCTCGCTTGTGCTGAATTTTCTACACATTTCATCCTTTGCTTGCTTCCATGGACTTTGGGGCGCAGTGTAAGGCAAGAACATCATAGCAGTATTTTTGGTGATCAGAGAGGAAAACAAAACAAAAAAACCTTATTTTCTTGTCCAGCCAAACAAGGAATGTCATTGAACTGTGCCAAACTGTTTCTCAGCGGCTGAATTGTTGTTTCGAATAGGTCTCTACTTCTAAACAATGCAAAAACTGGGATCCTGAGTTATTGTACTGAAGCAGTGGTTTTATTTTTTGTTAGGTTTTTCTCTTAGTTCCTGTCTGTATCCATAGACATGAATGCCGAGATGGCATATGAGATTTTTGCCTTCCCTTAATACTTATTGTAAATATTTATAAAGTTATTTAAGAAAAAGAAGGGAAAAAAAAGCTTTACTGCAAAACTGTATTGATTTGGCCTCCTGAGCCCTTTTCTCCCCCCTTAAACCGTCTGCTGGTTTCAACTAGTTAATTTGTAAGGTCTGAAAAGGTGAAGAGGTTATGAAAAGGTGCTCTGATGTCTGTCTTGGGGGGAAACATTCTCTCCTTGTTTCTTACTAAGAATTGCATTAGATTTCCTTTTCTTCCCCTGGAGGTTGGATTGCTGGGTGGCTTAACTTAGCACACTATTTAATATTATAATTATGTCTTATTTATTTGAGATAATTGTCAAATATTGTGCCCTCGATGGAGGGCTACTCCCAACCAAAGGTCTTTGAGGTTTCTATAGAAACTGATGATTGAAGGGATGTCCTTTATACTTTTCTCCCCGTATTTGGGTTATTTCTGTGTCAGTAAGTTCTGTGTTTATCATTCACTCCATGTCTAAAACCAGAAACAAACCCCTTCTGCACAATTGAAGAACTAGTTTTTCTTTTCATTTACTCTATCACATTTGAGAGTTTCTCCTCACTCTGCTCATTATTTAACTTTAAATGACCAATTCAGAGCAAAGCCAACAAACAATTGAAGTGTTTAACAATACGGAAGGAAAGTTGTGGGTTTACACTTCTGTAATATAAATAGCACACCAGAAGGTTCAATGATGGCACTGAAATTCTGTAATGTTCTTTCTACTTTTGTCTTTTCCTATACTCCTTTGGATGTACAGTACTGTATCATATGCTAGACTGCATAAATACCCTGTAAATTAAGTGCTTCACTTCTCAAAGCATATGTCTGTTGCACTGAGGATGGAAATCCACCACCAATTTTCTTTTGGCTAATGCTAAACCACTAAACGTTCATTCTTCAAGCAAGGATTTACTATACAGGGGTTGCACTACTGTAAAGAATATCCTTGTAACATTTGGGACTCCTTCCTCTCTTTGTTCTGTTCGCTGCAGTCACAAATGGTTCCTCTAATAATGTTAAGTTCCAATATTTTTCTGACTTGATTGGAACGTGCTTCTCTATGAGGCTGTATATTTTTGTAATGAGTTTTGTACTTATTTTTAATGTTGTGGTCTCTAGTGGACTTTATTTTCCGTTGTTGTTTAATTGTTAATGTTTTTTCTATGACATTCTGTGTCGCTGTTCCAGCTGTCTTTTAGAATGGTTGCTCTCGTTGTCTGGGTTATTGAATCACCTCTTAGATGTCTCTTTATGTCACGATATTAACAACTGCTGTCTTTGCAGCCTTATATTTGGGTGAAGCCTAGACAATCTGACTGGAAAAAATAAACTTTCTTTATTCTAAGATACCATATGAAGATTTTTCTTTCTTTCATCTTTATTATAGGGAATCTAAATTTTCTACTTTTCTCTTTCTCTTTCTCTTACTTTTCTTGGTGCTGGGCTCTTCCTTCCTCAGCGATGATACCTCCTAATATCGCTGCATGTATGAGAAATGACAAGCTCGGGGAGTCTTGCTTCTACCTTATGGGCCATAATCAAACTACGGTTTGTAGCTAAAATCAATATTAGGTGTTTTTGTGCTGTGGCCTAATTCCCTCACATTGCTTTCCGCTTCGCTATATTTTATATGTACAGCAACTCATTCCGAGCACCCTGCGTCCCCTGAATTGTAAGTACACCACAGGACACGTTTAAACCTCGCTTGTACCTTGTGTGATAGCTAGGTCGCCACAAACCACATGCTTACAGCTATGGAAAAGCAGTGTGGTCCCCGGCTGCTGCCTGGAGATGCTAATAAGCAAAAATGCACATGTGGTTCACCTGGAAATGACAGGAATCATGGCCATGCACCAACCCTCCCAAGCTAAGGAATGGAAATGCCTTCTAATGGGAGATGCTTTGCGTGATGGCAAGAGAATGAGCATGTAGAGTGTTTGGCTTAGGGGAGGGAAGACAAAAAAGAGAAAAAGAGGAAAAAAAAATATATCAGTTTTGAGTCATTGCCCTCAGGAGAGCCCACCTCGAGGTGCGTGTCTCGGTGCGAGCAGCAGGAAGCGTAGCTAATGCCAGCCGAGTGCCCTGCAGAAGTTACATTAAAAAGAAAACAATAAGCAAAGAAAAGTAACGCTTGCATTAAGTCAGCACAACTACTTTAATGTTTGCCATGTCTATAATGAATCATTCATAAACATCCGTTGCAAATGACATGAGTAATTGTAGCTTAGCTACAGCACAAGGCTGGTTTTTAGAGCTGGGGTTGTTGTTTTAATTCTGCTTTGCAGTTTGTCTCACAGAGGTAGCTCAGCTGTATTTTACCTGAAATGCTACATTAAAAATAATGGACTAGAGATTAGGTTTTAATCAAAGGCATCCTACATATTACAGTATCTTTCCATTGCTTTGATATGAAAAAATCATAACTTTTGTCATCGTTGTTTGAATCATTGTGGCAAAACCAAAATCTACCCTAGGACTTCTCATAACATGGTAGAACTAAGTGAGACTAAGTAATGTCTGAAATGAAATGGAAATTGCGTGATTGCAGTCTAATTCTCACACCTTCAAAATGTTATTTTATGAGGTGAAAACTTAATAATCAATTCTATTTTCTGTACGTTTTCTGCTATTTGAAACAAGGCCTTCCACACCTGGAAGGCAATTCTTTCAAAAGACGTTAAAGAAAAAAAGTCATTTCCTAAAGGCCCTCTTTATTGGAAACTTAAAAATCAGCCAACAACCCGAACTACGATATCTTTTCCACTGGAAAGAAAGTAGTGTAACCGAAACTTTGTGAATTGGTCTTGGGGAAAATGTAAAATGCCCCGTGACCAGAAGAGCATAAAGATGATATCAGCTTGGATCAAAACTCGGCTAACAAACAGAGCAGCACCAGTACTAACCTGTAACTCTCGTTGTTCGCAGTTAAATTAACAAAAGCTTCGGTTAGCCTTCACTGACTGCTTTAACAGTTGTTTGTTTTTGTCACTAATGAAGTCTGAAGAGTGATAAGTGGTGTCACAGCGCCGCGGAAGGCATCGGTACCAAACACTTTGCTGTTATTTTCTTTCAGACCCCAGCAGTGACAGGAACAGTCCCGCCACAGGTTCACAAAATGTATCGGAAATGAAACCCGTGCCATCCAACCGACGGCAGCACCCATCATCGGAGTCCAGTTATCCACCAGACCTTCACAAATCATCACAACATGGGGAGAAGCGGACTTACGTTAGAGACCTAAAAGGCAGCAGAGAGTTTAGCAGACATCCCAATGAACACCACACTTGGAATGGGACTTCTAAAACCAACGACCACGTGCCAGGCAGGAGGACAGAGAGGTCACCGGAAAGGAGGCGTGAGAGGCAGGTGGTGAACGGGCAGAAGAGGAGGTCTCCTGAAAAGCGGAGGGAAGGGACAAGGAGTGCTGACAACACTTTGGAGAGGCGGGAACGACACGAGAGGAGGAGAGAGCTCTCCCCTGAGAGGCGCAGAGAGCGGTCCCCCAGCCGACGGCGGCGGTCGCTGGAGAGACTCACAGAGCCCAGGAGGTCTCCTGACCGGAGAAGAGAGAACTCCCTCGACCGGCGGGCCAAGTCGTCCGACCGGCGGAGGGAGAGGTCGCCCGACAGACGGCTCAGGGAGGAGCGAGCAGGCCACCGGGAGAGGGAAGACCCCAGCTGGAAGCACGAGCCGAGCCGCAGGCACCCGCCCGAGCAGCGCAGGAGGCCGTACAAGGAGTGCAGCACCGACCTCAGCATCTGAGGGGTCCCCGTCACCTTCCCCAGTGCTGTGGGAGTAGAGGAGAGAGCGCAGGAGCTGAAACCATCTGGCTTTCACAGGCGAGGAGACGTCCGGCACCTGCTGATCCTACAAACCTTTTATGCAGATAAAATCTTATAACAAAAAAAAAGTGTTGTGCCTGATGTATAATATTAAAGAAAGTATTTTTCAGTGTATGCTTTTTTTTTTTTTAATTACTTGCCAAATGTTGGTCCTAAAGGATTATAAAATTTTGTTTCTACATTCTTTGTAGATTTCTTAAGAATAATTCCTTTATTGGGCTTTCCCCCCTCCCTAATATAGTAAATGGGGGTAGCCAGTAATATAATATAGGCAAAGGATTTTATGACCAAGTTTGAATTATTTGATCCAGACTGTTCTCTAGTGACTCACTGCTACACTGTATGTAGAAAATTTTTTAAGGGTTGGGGGTGGGGAAGGAAGAAAATTGTTCATCTCAGTAGGAATGGAGCACTCCTGCTGAAGGAATTAAAAAGGAAAGAGACATATGTTCCTAAAATTGCAAGAACTGTTTGAAGAGACTACTGTTTCAATGAAGGATATTTATAATAATAAAAAATAATTAAAAAAACCAACAAACCCACACAGCACAAGATGATTTACGATAAGAAATTTCTAGTTTGTTTCATGAACAGTTTATACTTTCAGGCCCCCGCTACAGGATGCGCAGAGGCAGAAGGACTGGTATCCACCATGCCTGTGTTGCACACTAACGTAGACTGTTGATCTCTCATTAGCCTCAGCAACATTTAACGATATTTCATTAAGGCAGTCACCGCAGCCCTGCTCATCTTCTAGATGTATATGGACAGCAACCCAAGCATGCACAGTACTGTTTGTCTGCTTTGAAGCAAGGGAAGGGATCGGGATCCCAGGACAAGGCACAATTCAGTGGGAGCAAAGTCATCCCTCTCAGAGTAGGTGTATTCCTTCTGCTCAGGCAAGACCAATGGGCTTGTCTTATTTTGCCAAATTCCAAAAGCTCTCTCTTCTTCTTGCTCTATATTTAAGGTTTTTTTTATTTTACTAGTTCATCCTTGCTGAGACAAAAGGAGTGCACTTGCTTGGAGAAAAAAAAACAGGAATAAAATATGGGAAAAAAAAAAAGATGTATCAAAGGAAAAACACAGGCAAAAAGAAGCAATCAGTGGGACAACCTGGTTGTAGAAGCCTATCCATGCTGGTTATATGCTGTAAATTTGAATTTAAGAACAGCAGCTAAAGGGAAACCTGCAAGTTTCTAAGTTGTATTTTTAAATTTGCAAGTTGTGTGGTAAGTCTGCTGTAGTACTGGTATAAGATTTTAATGGATTACTGCCTAGCTGAGCCAAAATGTTTGCCGTTACTGTTGGACCACTAAAGTAAACTGCTGCTTTTTACAGTGCATTGGTGTGTACATGTATACTGTTTCACATTTTCCATATGAACACACAAACATTGCAAGTCTATCACTGTTGTTGCCATGGTACTGTAAAAACAAAACCAAGAAAGAAGATGGCCGATCATTGTGTGTACAGTTTAAATTGTAATTAATAGAGCCTGTTGGAAAAAAACAACGAAACTGTTGCCTTTTTCTTGTATAAAAGAGGATTTATGACAAAATTTAGCTGTGAGGAATGTGATTAAGTGTTTATATTTCTGAAAATGGAACAAATTGATTCAGGGGATATATTTTAATATTAACTGAATCAGGTATGTAAAGCTGTTTTAAACTGGGAGACTATATAAGTAATTCTAAAGCTTTTGTTGGTTTGGATATCATTTCTTTCTTCATGGTGGGCCTGCTTATGTATTAAGCACTTGTATGCAGTCTATGTTCTTCAGTCATCATTTCTTGCAATGTGCTATAGACATAACGCTCTTTTCTGTGTTGATGAAAAGCAGTATGTGGGCCAATCTTTTTTATAAAACACTATGCATATATAAATACTACATTGTTCATAGCTTTATTTGACTTACTGGGTTTATACATAACACTAGGATGAGTAGATGTGGACTTACCCAGCACAACCTTCTTTCCTTGGAACAGACACTATGTATATGATGTAGCAACAAAGAAGGAGAAAGTCTGTGAATGCTATTTTTATTATCAAATAAAGTTTTCCATACAAAGCATACATATGATTGTAGTGATAAGATAAAGGAGGAACCACACCTTAATGTTACTTACTCGTCCCTGTCTAAATTAGTAGACTGTAGGTTGCAGTCTCTAAGGGCGATCCATTAAATATTTATTAATAATCCATTAAATATATGTTAATCATCTGACAAGCCTTAAAGTGCAAGTTCGCAGTCTTCTGATAGAAAATTTTCTCCCCCAAAATAATCAGCAGCTAAGGGTTTAGGTAAAGCAGGGTTTGTTCTTACGTTTCAGTTTTGAGTTGCTGGTCCTTCGTAACGCATCAGCCTATGCAGTGGTGGAAAATGAAGACAAGGCAGTGACTACTCTATTGCTGTAGTTGGGATTGATGCAATACATATATATGCACATATTAGTAAGGCTTTGTGTCTCTCATCTCTTCTTGAAATGTATAAAGACTGTTTCAAGCATTGCAAAACTGATTACTTTAAATAGATTTTTTTAAAAGAACTTTTAAACATTGTGTAGTTTATCAGGCCCCACTCCTATGTTTTCCCAGTCCTCCAGCTAACCTGGTGGGAGTCCAGGCATTTGAGAGTCGCAGGTAAATGGTTTGTTTTTCATTTGCAGAGGGATTTGTCTGATGCAGCCTAAGTCTTTAAGGGTATGGCTGGGGCACTGAAGTTATTGGAATACTTTAGGTGTGCATCTTCTATGATATTCAATGCCTTTTTACCCTGAAATTATAACACATTGTAATGGTATAGATTGGTTCTGAATTTGTATTGTCTGCTGCTACAACTGTTTATTGTCTGCTGTTACTACTTTGTCCACTCATTACATCGCAGCTTAGTTTAAATTACCTGAGAGAGCTGATCAGGTGAGTCTCAAGTTTGTAAGTGTATCTGAAGTGTTGAGTCTTAAACTAAAGAAGATATTATATAGTTAATACTGAAATCACATTTACAGAAACATTTAAATAAGAAAACACTGAGTTGACCAAAAGAAAACCCAACTTATTCAAAATGCCTTGTTAGCGGTGGCATCCTTTCTACTGCTTCCAAACCCACTGAGAGCTGGGGCCCTGCTCTAAAGCATCAGCATTGCAGCTCCATGTTCTGTGATGCAGCTGTGTTCACTTCAATTGATTCCAGCCTCCCTTTTGACCATAAAATATTTTTCAAAACATCTAAAAATGAAAAGAAACCAATTTTAGGTTGTAACTTCGCTCATGTTTTGTCAAACAATATTCTACAGCTGTGGAGCTCCCAGAAAGATGAATTCAAGTTTGTTTCTGGTGAAGAACTGAAAAGGTTATGAAGTGGTAAGTGAAAAAGCTCTGTAGATTGATATTGTTAATTTTGGAGTTTGTTTGAGTTTTACACCATCTTTATCAGCATTGTGTGGTCAGGGTCCTGTGCCTTCAGTGTACTCAATCCCATTCTTGGTGTAAGCGTTGATCAATACTTTGAAAGCTTGTGGCTGCAGAGGGGCTGATCAACCAGCCTGGAGAGTTACGTGGATTTTGATCTTTTTGGTTACACTTGCAAGTAACATCGAGGTTAGCTGAGCTACATATTTGCTGCCTTTATATGCTTTCACTCAATTCACTCCCTCTTGAATATTCATTCCTTGGCATTCGAGCCAGTGTTTTATTTAATAGTGATCTTGTGTTTAATCCATCTGCTGTGCTATGCTTCTTTTATCACTGCAATTGTAATTATAGTTACTGTTCTCCTCCTCAGTTTGATACCTTTTGTTACAACAGGCTTTCAGCTCTGTCTCTTCCTTGACTGTTCTACTGAAGAACGTTATAAATGGCTCATAGTATGTTTAGTTTATTTGGCTCTCATAAATAGTACCAGGAAAAGATGCCGTTTATGACCTGCTGCTGCCATCTGTAAATGTGTGTTTGTTAGTCCTTTGGGATTCTCAAGATTTATTTTGAAAAAGAGGATTAGTAGGAACTAAAAAAACATATCCCAGTTTACTTAGCAGTTGTTGTAAATCGCACGAGTCTGAGATGATGCCAGTTTCTGATTTGGATGAGATGCTAATGCATCAGTCAGCATTGCTGCCTGGGTCTGTAATGAAGAGGCAGCGAAACCAGGGGATTTCAGGACAGAGAGGAATATAGAATACGTGCTGCCACATAAAAGCTGCTGCTTAATGCCTGTAGAAATTCAGTGGTCGGGATTGACCATGACATGACAACCTGCCACACAAACATGAACATCAGGTCAGAGGGCTTTTCAGAGTGCCAGGCATATGTATTTCTGTACTGTCTTTATTGCCAGGAGCTCACAGAAATATGGTGGTGTACCTGAACAACACATTGTGAAAATCTTGGTTTTTAGGACATCTTCTCTTCCAGATTCCTATAAGAGGCCTTCAAACCACAACTTCAAATCAGCTCTTGGCAATTAACATACAGGGTGCTGTGATCTGAAATTTACCCTTTGAAAATGCTCTTGTGAATCACAAATGGCCATCAAAGTTTTTAAATGCAGTCATTGCTGTGGACACAGAGTTTCTAAAATATTTGAAATTGTTATGTTTCTTCCAGGGCCTGGCAAAGGGAGACAACACACATGCTTCTTTCTATCATAGAATAACCAGGTTGGAAGAGACCCACTGGATCATCGAGTNAACCTCCTTTCAGGTAGTTGTAGAGAGCAATGAGGTCTCCCCTTAGCCTCCTCTTCTCCAGGCTAAACACCCCCAGCTCTCAGCTGTTCCTCATAAGGCCTGTTCTCCAGCCCCTTCACCAGCTTTGTTGCTCTTCTCTGGACTCGCTCCAGAGCCTCAACATCCTTCTTGTGGTGAGGGGCCCACAACTGAACACAGGATTCAAGGAGCGGCCTCACCAGTGCTGAGTACAGAGGGAGGAATTTCTAGGAGGAATTGTGCTAACTGCAGGATTGTTTCTAAAACAAACTAAGAAATTATGTCAAAATATAGGAAGTTGTCTGCAGAAGTGTCTGAATTCTCTGTCAATTACCCATATGTGGTCCAGAGCACATTCTGTCAACTAGGGCATAAGTGCCATTACAATCAAATGAAGTTTATGAATGAGTTCAGGCTCAGGCAGTATTTACCCCTATATTTTGGCAGAGTTTTGTGCTCAACTGACTTTGCATATCTGAGTCTAGAGGCACCAACAGATGAGTTCTGGCAAGTCAGTGGAAAGTAAGGCATACCCCGGCCCTTCTACTTCAGACGTCTCTGCATAAACCCATTTTGGTGATAACAAAAGTTAAAAGGATTCATTGAAGCAGCAGAGCTGCAGACCTACCATCTATGTTGCTGACTGGTCAGTTGAGGAAGCCAGTTATTCTCAGCAGGTCTTCTATGGCAGCAAGTGAATTGAAAATCCTCAGTTTCAGAGAGTTGTCTGAGCCTCGAGATGTTGAGGTTGAAGTGGAAGGTGTTTATTCTCTTCCAGGAGTCTGATTAGCTTTAATTTTGCAGGAAATAGTTTCTCAAAAGAGAGCTTTTGAGGAGATAGGAAAGAACAGAAAATAGTTTGCAGAAGAATACTTAAGCTCAGCATTAACTTTGGCCATGCTCAAGCAAATCACAGTTGCTGGCATTGTGCTTCAGCCAAGGTTATTTGGTCTGATCCTCAGCTGATGTGACTTTGGTGCTGGCTGTAGGGAAGAGTCAGGCTTGTATTGAACAGGAATTCCACCTTACTTATCTGGCTGCTGTAGACCAGGCTTCATCTCAATCCCCATGTCAGCTGTGACCAGTCTTACATTTCTTCTTTCTTTTGCACTTGTCAGAAATTTCAGTTTTCAGATTTTTATTTTGTCCTTAGAGATCTGAGCTTCTGTGGCATTACCTTGCATCTGCTGTGAACCAGGAGCGTGTTTATGGATACGTCTGTGGCTGAGCTTATTAGCAGTAATTTGCTAAGTCAGGAACACTGAGTGATGAGATTGTCCCTCCAAGCGTGGTGACTTCCGTAAGGATGAATGAGATTTGTTGAATTAGCTTCTGGCTAAAGATAGTCAGAAACAGGAATGTTTGGAGGAGGAATTTGGCTGAGATTCATTCCATGTATGGTAGGAAAATATTGATTGGGTGTGGAAACAACTTGGAGAGTTTCTTGAGGACTCATGTTTTTGTTCCACATAAACGAGCCATTGCTTTTTGCATTGTTTCTCAGTAAGATTCTTCTGGATCCTGTTTTTGTTTCTGAGACTTCAGTTTGCTTTAGGGACCCAGAGGGAACTTCTTTCCTCTCTGTTTGAGCCAACAATTGTTGCCACCGCTTTGAAGTGTTGAGTCTGCTGGCAAAGCCTTTGCCTTTGTAACCTTCAAACTGCAGTTGTATAACACAGGGCTGACTTCCAAGAACACCAGACACAGTTAGTGTGTCCTGCTCCTACTCCTACTCCTCAGTGGAAACGGAGGTCCTAACCACAGGCAGGGATTGCTAAGGAAAGAGCAACCTCAGGCAAAGGCGAGAAGCACTCTTTGAAACTGCACCAAGTACCACATCCTACAGGTTTCCAGGTGTGACATATAAACTACAAGAAATAATAGAATTTGCATGGCTGATTCACAGTACTGAATTCATTATTCTAAGAATTTTTTTGCTGAATGATTAGAAGATATTTAAAGATCCCCATGTACATTATTTGTGTGATATTACTAACAGTAACAGAAAGAAAAGACTATAGAAAAATACATGGTATATGTTTCCTTGTCATGCTTTTCTATATTAGTGTTGATCAGGGTGCATCAGACATCTGCTTTCCTTCTCCAGTCCCTTCTCTGGCTGAAAGGATAACTCGATGAGACAGGTGTTTTTAGACAAAGTGCTGGGGATGTCAAAAAGAAATCTTGTCGCTGGAACCTGAGAGAGAAATTCAAAACCATTTCTTCAGTGCTTCTTGGAAAGTATAATTTTATGTATGTTGTACTTGGTGTCACTTAACATACATTTGCTACCTTGAAAGAACTTTAGCTCTTAATGAACGACTCTGCTAAGTCCAGCTTCCTAACATGCATGGCACACATTGGTCCAAACAGTTTCTTTTTTTTACCAGTTGACAGGATTGAAAGTGGACTGCCTCTGACTTCCTTCTGCTTTTGGGACAGCTTGTCTGGAAGTCTTCAGCTTAATTGTGCAATAACAATGCAAAAATATGCAAACTATAAAGAGCTCTGGAGTGCTTAACATGACAACACACACACGCTTTTGATTATCTAGAGCTGATGTCGAGAGCCTGGAAGAAACCTTCACGAGGGACCCCCAAACCTGCAGGTTATATCACTGTCCTGTCAGCTGGTGCCTTCTAGCTGCACATGAAGCTGGAGCATCAGGGGGTCAGAGGCAGCCTGGCTGCCTTTATTCCAGTGCTCCAAGGCTTGACTGGTGGGCACACAGCTCTGCATTATTCCTGAGTGCCTGTGTGCATCTCTGGGACATCCCAGAGCCAGAAGTGAGGTTTCCTCCATGAAGACCTCCAAGTAAGGAGGAGTGCTTCCTTTTGCTGAGAGCAGACTGATGAACTCTGCCATGCCCTGTGATATTGCATTAACTCAAGTATTTTATCCTGAAATTCTGCTTATCTTAGAGATTAATCTTGGTTTGTAACTAATATTAATATTTATGATCATTGCTTCTGCTATTGCATTGTTTCAGCATATTGCAAAATCTCATATCCATCTGCTTACTAAAGATTTAATTCATCAGCCTAACTCTTCTTATTCCAATTATGATTTAATAAAGATGGATCCTTCTTTTAATACAGCTTCATAGCATTTCCAAATTCTTTAATGACTGACATGTTTTACAGCCATGAATTCTCAGCATTTTTTCATGAAAACTTCTATAAAAAGGATGCACTCTAATTCATTGAGCCAAAAATAGACACACACTGCCTTCAGGTTTAGATGTGCTTTACTCCCTGCTTCATTGTGAAAAATGATCTGTGAGGATAGCTCTACAGATGGAAAAGTCAAGTGAATTCTGTAGTAAAGCACTGAGTAAAAAGACAAATAGACTGTTGCTGTGAGCTTCATTAAAAAGTAGATGTATGCCTGTTTGCTCTTCTGCCCAAACGAGGTTTGGGTTCCAGTATTTCTTACAGGCAAGTTTTTTTCTGCTTTGCATCACTCCTTTTGCCTTCCTACCTGCAACATCCTATAGCTGCTAAAGCCTCATGATTTATATCACTGTCTGGCTGTATCTCTTTTGATAAAGTGACGTACAGTTGATTCCTTTATTTTCAGCATGCTCTTTGTCTTTATCAACTTTTACTGCAAACCATAGCAATTCATTTTTTTTCTCAGTCTCTGGTTCCTACAAGGTTTTGTGTGAAAGGCAGGATATTGTGAGATTTGGGGCTTCATTTATCAGAGCAGAACTGCATCAAGAGTTTTGCAGCAAAGTGGAAAAGTTAGGAAAACAGTGAGAAGCTGCACCAGCAGATTTCGTACATCAGGCTGTTAGCAAAAAAATGGTTTTCCAGTTTTGTGCAAAAACAGAGCAACTTTTGTTTGCATGAAGTCCTGCCAAACTCACGTTAATTGTGTTTAATTTGATTACTTGGAGCCCAGATGAAAATGCTTTTCAAATAATTATTTGACTGTAATCGTGGAGATCCTGAGTCAGAAAATGCCTTGCTGAGGACAGCATGCAAGTATATGCCCGAGTTCTGTTGATGTCGAGGGACATAATAATTTAATTAAAAGCCTCTCTGAGCAAGGTTTGGAATGTTTATAGGAGTTGTAATGACCGTTATTGTCTCAGCCTGTGCCAGAAACACCTCCACTTGCAGTCTCCTGGTTAATGGTATTCATGGTTTCCTGTCCTTGGCTATTTTCTTTACCATTGCGACAAGGATCTCCACATCTCAGACTTGTTCCACATGTGCTATCAAGTGTCAGTGTCCCTTGTGCATTATGAGCACATCCAACACCTGGTTGTATCTTTGCATCCCATTGCTATCCTCTACCTCCCCAGGAAATTCCTCTTCATGATGTCTTCCCCCCACTTTCTCTGCTTGTTCTGCTCTGCAGTGCTCATATTCTCCAGGGTGGAAACCAGCTTTACACTGAGGATGTCCTTTCATCTAGGTATGTTGGATGAGAAGAACATCTGTTCTCTCTCATGCTGGTCAGAAGCAAATATTTAGAGTGTTTCTTTTTGCCACAGGTTCTCATGGTCCCTATGCTGGGCAATATTCCCAGTATTGCTATCACGGTATTTCCTAGCTCAACATCTGGTGTGCACTCAGGCTTGTAGGACACGTTTATATCTCGGACATCACCAGATCGGGGCTGAGGGGGATCAATACTAATCGAAGGATGCAGACCTGGTGGATGACAAGCTGGCCGTAAGCTGGCAGCGTGTGCTTGCAGCCCAGAGGGCAAACTGCGTCCTGAGTAACATCAAAAGAAGCATGGCCAGAGTGGTCAAGAGAGGTAATTCTGCCCCTCTTCTTCACTCTGGTGAGACACCGCCTGGAGTTCTGTGTCTCTGGAGCTCTCAGCACAGGAAAGACATTGATCTGCTGGAGCAAGTCCAGAGGAGGGCCACAAAAAGTATCAGAGTTCTGTAACACCTCTCCTATAAAGACGGAGAGAGTAGGAGTAGTTTCACCCGGAGAAGGCTGCTTATTGCAGCCTTACAGTACTTAGGGGGAGCTGATAAGAACGATGGGGACAGGCGTTTTAGTAAGGCCTGTTGCAGTAAGACACGGGTTGATGGTTTTAAACTTAAAGGGTAGATTTAGACTAGCTAGAAGGAAGATATTTTTTTATGCTGAAAGTGCTGCAACACTCATGTGTTGGTCAGGGAGGTTGCAGACGCCCCATCCCTGGAAACATTCAAGACCAGGTTGGATGGGGCTCTGAGCAACCTGATCCAGTGGAAGGTTTCTCTGCTCGTGGCAGAGGGGTTGAACTGGGTGAGCTTTAAAGGTCCCTTCCAACCCAAGCCATTCTGTGATTCTATGGCCAGAATGGTTTGCCTCACGTGCTCTTCATAAAGCCCTCTGCACTGCCAGTGAGCCCAATTTTGTATTGACATTAAGGTGCCAAAAAAAGAGGTATACAGAGCTGTGCAGGTGTTTCCAATAAGATAGTATTTCCATACCAATGAAGTAGTTATGTACTACACTAATGGTTTAGAGTTAGTAGAGAATTAGGAAGAGAAGCTGAAGATTACATATTTTCTACAGTGGAAGTGAACCAGAAATGCTAAGGGAAAGGCAGATGTTGAAACAAAGATAAAGCCAAGTGCACAAAAATCTATTTTCTTAAAAATGCAACAACAAAAAGAGGCCTGTCAGAATGATAGGCAGGGTAGTATTTAGCTCTCAGTGACTAAGTTAAGAACAAAAAGACTGCAGAACCCAAGCAAAATTGAAAAATAAACAGCTGAAGAAAGATTCTGCTTGAAAAATAGCTAAAAGTTTTTTTAAATTTTCTTACATTTTGTCAAAATGCTAACCTTTGAACAATCCCACCTTCCTATAAGCTTGTACAAGAAAACACCCACCAAAACCCAAACCCCCAAACAAATATTACTGTGTTTTCCTCTCTTGGCACACCCCTAGAAAGACCTGACAGTGCCAATGTTTTGATGTAGTTTGAGTGTAAAGGATAAAGCAGAAGAGAAGTACTGAGGAAACAGAAAAGCTTGGACAGTTTCTCCCCCCCACACTCTGATTTTCTTTCCTTGCATATTTAGCAGGGTTAGAAGTAGGTCAGACTCTCCCTGCCATGTGCTGAAGCTGCGGCTGTGACACTCGCCTGGAGCTGCCTCTGTCTGCTGTCTGTTTTCAGGACTGGTATGAGATATCTGGTGGAGTCAGAGAGCCTGATCTTCCTCTTGCAGGCTGTGGCATAAATCAGAGGGACTCTGCTAAGGCAGTGGAGTAAGGGCGTAAGGGTATGGTGAGAGATGGAGAGAGCACGGGATAAGTAACTGTGGACACTGCGAGAACCAGCATGAAGCTGATCTTGAAGAGATGGCCAGGAAGGACCAGAAGGGTCTGGTACTAACATCACTCACCCTTAGGGCAGGAGGCCTGGATCACAGCAGAGCTCATGTCTTTGGGCAAGGGAGGGTTTCATACTCCTCTGCCAGAGAGGTAGTCAAAGCCTTTCTTATTGATATGGCCAGGGGTGGGGTAGGGATGCTCACACTGGGTTAAATACGAGTCTGCCTGTCTCCTGCCCTTATTGAAGAGAAAACAGGGCAGACCTTCTCTCTATGAAATAATACACACATCATCACACATGGTGGCCTTTTTTCTTAATCATAGAATCATAGAATCACCAAGTTGGCAGAGACCCACCGGATCATCAAGTCCAACCATTCCTATCAAACACTAAACCATGTCCCTCAAAGAGCATTGCTGAACCGAAACCTGAGCCAGGTGCTTGCTGCCAGTGTGTTAGCGTTGCAGGAGATGAAACACTTGATGCTAAAGAGACAGCAATTCCTTGTCAAATTCTGGCTCCCAGCAATCAAGCTGGGGACAGCAAGACTCACTGTCACAGCACGAAGGGTCGGCCTCAAGGCTGCTGCCACCAGCAATGGAGGTAGCTCAGTTTCTGTGGAACCTCTAGACCAGAGGGTCCTGGGAGAGGTTCTGAAGGTAAGGAGAAGACAGGACCAGCCTGGCTGCTAGGAACAGTCCCTGTGTCATTTGCTGCTCCTTTATTTCTGGTTGCATCATTTTAACTGGTCTGTCTCACTACCAGCTTTCCTCGTGGAAAACTGGCCCGTGTTGCACAATACTCCCTGCGCCTGATTAATAGTATTTTTTATTCGATAATTAAGTTTAAAGGGCAGACTAAAGTCTGGTAACTGAAGTTTCTTGAGTTTCTGAAATGAACCTACCTTTACAGGGAAGAGTAAATCCTAACATGCCGATGCTGCAGCAATATGTTAGCCCTGATAAATGGATCTTTAACAAATCAGGATCGACATTGACAAGATGAGAGATTTCTTCCTTTCTTTATTGTTCAGGAACGTAAAATAAGTCAATGGGAAAGGAGGCCATTTTCCAACATGCCTGCAAGAATGTCTCAAAGTAAGTGCTCTCCACAATGTTTGCTTGTCATAAGAAAGCCTTGGAGGACACACAGATGTTGGGTCTGGAGCTAGTAAGAATGCACCTCATCTTTTTTGGTGGCATATTCTTTTATACTTCGCTCTTTCTCTAATGATTAATAAATCAGGATGGGGTTTTCAGAAAGAAGGATAATCACAGTACCTCACCCCAGATATACTGGTCAGGAGATTGGTGGGGTGGGACAAGTGACACCTAAATGAGGTTGCAGTATTCACTGTGTAGATAATTTCCTTCTCCACACTCATTGTGTTACGTTCTGATCTCATGGGCCTAGACTTAAACGGTGTGAATACTCTGGTTTGCTTTTCTTACTGTCATCTAGGACAAAATAGTGGATTTCTAGAGTATCTTGATGATAGTAGCATGTAAGGAGGAGGAGGAGTAAATATGACAAGAGAGCAATCTAAGCATCTCCCTCAGTTTTGGCTGAGTTGAGCGATGAAATGAAGGCAGTATATCAGTCAATACTGTTGTGTAAAGGACGCAAGATGCATCTGTCATGTTTCACAGTCTGCAGATGCTATTATCCTTTGTGAAAGGCAGAATATTTCACTAGGAATATTCGAACCATCCCTGTTCTGCTGGATATTGTTGAAATGAGCTCTCAGGTTCAGTATCCAGTTGTGCCGAGTGGGGTCTTTTGCTAAGGCCCAGGGTACAGCAGGGACTTTGACTGCAGAATTAATCCTTCCTGGCAACACACACCATGTCAGGAAGAATTCACAGGCTCCAGCCCTGTGGCATGTTCCCTGAGGCAATCATAGCAGTGAAAGGGCGCTGGACAAGGTGGCACTGGCCCAGAGAACTGACAGTGAAGCTCTCCAAATCTAAGTCCTGCAAAGCAGCCAGCATTGAGCTGGGCAGGAGCTCTTAGAGACCTTCTAGCTGAGAGCCGAGCAGCGACGATCCAAAAGCTGAGGATGCAAAGCTCAGTGCACTCCCAGCCAGCTGCAATGCGTGGTTCAACTCAGGAATAATGAGACGGCTGGCACAAAGGCTGGAGAAGAACTGCTCATCTCCTGCACTTTGTACAAGGGCAAATGTATTTGGAAGCCATGGGTGTGACAGCCCTGAGCAGATCCTCACTTCTGAATGTGCTGGTTGCTGGCTTAGAAACTAGACACCTGTGGTAAATTTGTATGCTAACCACAACCAAAGCCTGTTGGGTGTTTTTCCACTATCAAACGAGAGAATCCATTGGGTTCAATCAAGATTTGAATCCATCAGATCACCTGTCTTTATTTAAATGTAGCCTGCTCTGCTCTGTACTCCTGGCTCTTGGTAGGCTTTAGCTGTAGCTGCAAGCACAGCTCTGAACTTGGGTGTGCTCTTTCCACACCGGCAGTCTCTTCTAACAACAGCTGTAAAGTCCCCTATGACTTAGAGATGAAGAGGGAGATGGCTTTTCTAAACCTCATCCCTTCGGGTGAGGGTATTTTTTTCCCCCATGAAGCATGTAATTTGTGGTAGTTCAGCCTTTGAAGAGGATTGCTGAGGCTGCAGTTTGGACATGGGAAGCAGACAACAAGCTGAGAAGAAGATCCTCAGCCTCTGGGCACAGAGAATGGGAGGGCAGATGGGCTGCTAAAAATGCTGGTGAGGTCAGAGTGCAGCAAGACCTTTGGTCGACTCTGTCACACACGTCTCTGTCGCATATGCTGTTGACCAACACAATACAACCCCCCTGCAGTACCTTGGGGCCTGATGATGATAGCATTGGAGGATGCTATAGGCAGTTGTGAATGACAAGGACCTGTCCTCACAGGACAAAGGAGGCTTCCAAAACCACAAGGAACCTCCAACCCTTTTGGACCCAACCTGCAGACCATGTCCCTCGGGGGGATGGAGGGGAGGTGCGAATCCGATGTTGCATTGGCTGTTGGGTGGCAGCATGTTGGACACTGTCAGCAACATTATAATCAATATTATCTATCAAGCATTCATGTGTTCATCTTGGAAAGCTTGAAAGAGTTATGAACCTGCTGAGTGCATATAGGGCTGAGGTGGAGAGCACAAGAACAATCATCATTGTTGTGTCAGGCAATATATTATGGCTGGCTTGCCAGGTGGAAAAGTGAATGTGATTTGTCTTTTTGTTTGCTTTAGTGAGCTATGAGAGACTGGTTTGCTTGCTCAGGTGTTTTGAGTCTTTTAACTCTGCCTTTTTCTTGCTGGGTTTGGGAATTAGCTTCTTAAGTGTTTGTGCATTCCTCCTTCTCAAACTGGAGGTTATTTGTGTGTTTGTTCAGAACGAAACAGGTCTGCTGTGTGTGATATTGCTTCATGCTCTCATTGATTGCTTTGCTGCTGCTGCAGTTTTGGAGGGGAAGTGGCACAAAGAAGCTGAAGTAGCGTTTCTGTGAGATGAAGAAGCGTGCTGTTTATTCAACAAGCTGTTGCCATGTTTGTTAAAGCAGCCTGGGTTTGTATGTGTCTCCTCTTGTGCTGTAAGAGAGGAGAGTGAAAAGAAAGCGTTCCAGTTTAGGCTAAAGAACTCACAAGCAAGAAAGATCCTGAAAGGGAGACAAATAGGTACAAACAGCGGCTGTATAGTGGCTAAAGGCTTGTTTAGCCTGGAGAAGAGGAGCCTGAGGGGAGACCTCATTGCTCTCTACAAGTACCTGAAGGGAGGTTGTGGAGAGGAGGGAGCTGGGCTCTTCTCCCAAGTGATAGGGGACAGAACGAGGGGGAATGGCCTCAAGCTCCACCAGGGGAGATTTAGGCTAGAGATTAGGAGGAAGTTTTTTACGGAAAGGGTCATTGGGCATTGGAATATGCTGCCCAGGGAGGTGGTTGTTTCGCCTTCCCTGGAGGTGTTTAAGTCACGAGTAGACGAGGTGCTGAGGGACATGGTTTAGTGTTTGGTGGGAATGGTTGGACTCGATGATCCGATGGGTCTCTTCCAACCCGGTGATTCTGTGATTCTGTAAAGTTTTGCCCCTGCTTCTCAAGTGTGCTGTCTTCCTCCTAGTGTGGCTATCTGCTCCTGCCACAGAAATAGTTTGCATCTGGCCAACTTGGAGCCAGGGCCCGGAGCGTGTGTCTGTCAGTCCTCATCCATGCAGTCATTCTGTCAGTGTGATGTTAATGCCATATGTGCAGCTGGTAATAATTTTTAGAGAGAATTATTGAGTATGACACTGACATAGTAAGGGTTTTGAAGGGTACCTCCAGACTTTGTTCCTGCAGAGAAAAAGATCCTTTCAATAGTAGTTCACTATCCAATTCACGTAAAGATGTCACAAAATATTCCCTCCATGTGGCCTGCATCAGTACTGGATGGATAGAGGACCNGCACCCAATTTGGCTTTACTGCATCTGTGCACTTGTAGTCACTCTGTTATGCAACCTCTGTGCCTCTACCCACAGTCTGTTGGCATTCATTTATTCATTTGATTTCAGCTTTGCATGCGGCAACCACTGTCATTTCCATATTACGAAAGGAGGCAGGGACCATGTTGACACAAGGCTTGGGCTCATGTCTACGCCGAGAGCAGCTGGGCAAAGCTCTGTACTTGTCAAGGAAAAGAGGGTATTCGAGGGCATCTTCCCTTTGGTGGAGGCTTTGTTAGGAGAGATGGTCAGAAGTGGGACTTCTGTTCCATGAGAAAGGTTGGAATAAACATTTTGTCCTATTTTTGCAAAATAAAATTTCAATTGACATGGATGGGAAGAGGCAAGAACATTGCAATGTTCATTCAAAATAACCTAAATGCTCTGGTACGTCTGAAAAAAAAATGAGCCTGAAAGACCAAGTAAGAAGTAAATCATCTTGCTCTGAGTGCTCCCAAGGGCCTGAGGTCCAGTCTACCTTGGTGAGGACTAGAATAAACAGTGAAGCTTTTGAACATGGCACTCTCACCTCTGCAAAACAGCTTGGAAGCCCCGCAGTCCTAACAAAAGACAGATCTTCCCTTCCAGTCTCTCTGCCCTACAGCTTTGGTGCCTAAAAGTACCCATCATGGCATGAGGAATGGATGGCTTGGCATAGGCACACAAAAAAAGATTTAGGAGTGATTTTTGGACTAAACGGTTCCACGTTTGCCTGGGGCTGTGGGGAAACGGACTGCGTAGCTCTTACTTGATTTTTCACTGTATTCATCTGTCTAGCTAATGCTCTTCTTTTCGGTGTACGTTGCCTACATTTGCCTCTCCCATTTCCAATCTGATCTATCAGCTTGACACAAGAAATGCGTTATGGGTGCATTTCTCCTCTGTATTACAGGATATAAGCTGCCCTTTTATTTCCGCCACTTGGAGAGGTGAGGAAAGGTTGCCAGGCACCCCACAAAAAGGTGAGACCAGTAGGTGCCCTTTCATTTTGTGTGATTGTCTGCGTGTCCTGGAGGAAGATGGATTTTGGCTGAGACACAAAACCCACAAAACACCTATTGAGTAATCTTCTGCAGGTGACAAAGGCTGCAATGATAAGGGAAAAGAGAAGCTTCCTGGAGGTGAAATGCAGGTCAGCTGGAAACATGGACTTTAGCCTTCCCACATCTTCATTCTACCTCCTGTCACAAACCAGCCAATGCTCTGAAAGGACCTACTTTATCTCTCCATGGACAGGAAACCTTCCTCCCTGTAATTTTTATCTAAAGTGGTTATGCTGTAAAAATGTGATGACTGCTTCTGCAGCACTCGCCTGCTTCCATAATGGGATAATTGCAGATAAAGGTAATGTGTTTTTAATTTCATATCATTATTAGGTTGCTGGTAGGTGAATGTATAGGAGATGGTTTAATAAAGCAATTTGAAATTTCCCGTAGCGAGCCCTTGGAAGTGTGTATCAACCATGAGTGAAGAGCACAGACTTAATCAGTATTTTCAGAATTGCTAGAGAGGAGGCTAGGAGGGGAGGTAAAACGTGATAACCTGTCCCTAGCTCTGGTGGGCTGACAAATCCTCAGGGCCAAGGCTCAGCCCGGGGGTGGCAGCGCTTCTGCTCATGCTATTGAAGCAAGACTAAAGGGCTGTGGCTTCCAATCCTCATTCTGCCCATTCTGTAGCTCTTGTGCCACAATAAAGCGAGACCAAAATTATTCCCTTGTCTCCTGCTCTGGAAAGTCATTGATAGGAAATATTGTTCTTTGAGCACCTGTGAGCATTGAGTGTAGCTGAACTCTCTGTTGATATCTCCTGGGCTGACCAAGGACCAAATCAAGTGCTCAGCAAACTTGGGTTTTGATATTCCCTTCCACCAATGAAGGAAAATGCCTTTTGCTTAGTCTGTCTTGCAGCGTTTGATGTGAAAGATCAGCCGCTATGTTCCTGCCCTCTGCCTGTAGAGGCTGGTGACGCGAAGTCTGGTTGCAGCTGGTCTCTCCTCTGTGGGGTGTGTAGCCTGATCAGGAGAATAACAGGAGCTGTTCCCCCATAGGTAGGCACTGCATTAAGAAACAGACTCTTAGTTCTTCCTCCAGTGTGTTTTGACCACGGTCCTTTCTTTACACAAAAGGATTTTTTTCCAGCACTGACAGCATGAGTGTTTCTCTATTATTGCATTTCTGCTTCAGTCCCCTCATTTGGAGAGGAGGGAACGCAGCATAATGCTGGATCTCCAGCTCCCTAACATCTCTTTGATTTCCCATACTGTCCAAAGCCTCTGTCGTTTCAGTCAATAGCATACTCAGCCTTTCAGCCAGGCAGGGAGCATCAACTCATTCATTAGTCTTCAGATATTCGATTCTTTATGCTGTTCTTTTCTTTACATTTTTACATCTGGCTTACAGACGCATTCTTCACCTTATGGAAACCCTACCTGGTGTGTTCACCTCTTAGTGGTAATACATGCTGCTTGCCACACAGGCTCTCCAGCCACTTTCTTTCAATTCACCTCTTCTTAGAATTCAGCCCCTTAACTTTCATACCAGGCAGGATTGCTGTAGCCACATCCTGCCAGGTTTGCCTGTTCAAGAAGTTCAGTATCCCATGAACATGGAAATAACTTTAATAGACTTGAGAGTGCAGATTCTTCTGCCTATAGTGGGTGTTTGACTCTAATTGAACTTTTGAAGATAATGTTATTGTCATATTCCTTATTAATGTTTGCGTATAAACAAGTTATTTTAGAATAATATTAGTAAAGAAACTCCTTTGTTTATGTTTATGCTTTGTAGCTCAAATATATAATAACAAGTTCCATCTGTCTGTTTAATTAATGCTCACAGCACAGTGAAACGATCTACCCAGCAATACAGAATATGACATTTGACTCAACAAATTGAAAAGTTATGATAAAAAGTGATCAATGTTATATAAAAAAAGCAATTACTATTTGGCACGAGGCAGTTTTCAGTCTCCTCCTATTGTCAAGGAGACGCAGGCTGGATGTAAAAGGCACTTGATGCTGCTGGTGCTGGGTGAACTGTAAATGTTTTATGACTTCCCTCACCCTAGAAAAAGCGCAGTGCTAACCTGTCACAGGAGCACATTTAATTGCTCTTTGACAACATTTTCATTGTTGCCTGAATATGCACTGCAGCCCTGCCTTCGCCCCCACCCTTGCCCTCAGAGCTCTTGACATTAAAAGCTATTGATGGATGAGCTTGTTTTGACTAATTTTGAATCCACTTGAACATTCTGGGTTTGAAAGTTCAGTGCTGATGTAACTGAGTTCACATCCTAAGGGAGAGGAGGATGCTGGCAGAAGGGGAAAGAATTCCAATGGGAAAAAGTGGTGGAAGAGAGATAAAGGTAGTGTGTAGAGTCATCAAGACCCATCTGATAGTGGGAAAGTACCAGAGGCAAAGCAGAGAATGGAAAACTAAATACAGTATTTGTGTGGACACGTATGTGGCTCGTTACTGAAGCTGTGCTTAGCAATGGGGTTTCTTCTTGTGTGAAAAGTGATTTGGTTAGAAAAATGAAATCTGTTTTGTAAAGAAAAATCCAGGTTGTACATTTGATGGGCTGAAAATGCTGATGAACTTGATCCTGTGTTCCACACAATGGAAACTCAGGTTTTTGACGTTTTAAAGAAATCTTTGCCTCTCTCCTCACCTTCTCCCTTTTGCTATCCTAGGGCAGAAACACAACCCTGATGGTTGTGGGAAAGGCAGTTCTCAACTAAAGGGAACCGAAAAATAATAACAGACACATGTTGGATTAAGTAAAATTCAGGTGTTACCTAAGACTCAGCTGATTGCTCCCACACAGACAGACCATCCACTCCTGCAAAGGTCTTCCCTGCAACAGAGCTTGTACCAGCAAGTAGAGGAGGCTCAGGAAAAGTTAGGATTGCATAGAGCAATCTCCTGTTGCTTCCAGCATCCCTTCCAGACTGAAATCCCTTTCATCACCATTCAGAAGTATTAATATCTGCACCACTCATTGCATCACATCTAGATGGCTGACAGCATATAATAGGGGTCAGAAAGGATTGTAGTTCTTGGTCTCCACTTCACTGGTCAGGAACTGGCTGGTGGAGATGAGGCATGCTTGCAAGATTATGATGGTAATTTGTAAGCCTTTGCTCAAAGCACTGCAACTGAATCTGTTGTACGAGTGAAACTGATGGCTGAAATCCAAGTCTTTGATAAATCACTTTATTGCTGACCTAATGAGTTCTTCATGACAAGAAGATTTCTGCAGCAGCTCATTCAACAAGCTGTTTTCTATAGCGGCGGTCAAGGCTGAAGAAATGGTTGCACACAGAACAACTAGGAGGTATGCCGCTTTGCAGAGATTAATTGGAGACTTAATTGGTCTCACTGTCAAACACCAGATGTTCTCCCTTTTGTAAAAATAGATTAATAATAATAATAAAATACGTCCAGACTGTTGCTTGATTTAGATTTACTTCATTAGCTGTTGATATCACTGCATTCCACCCTTTTGTTCAAATAGTAGGTAAGATTAATGTATTTCATTCCAGAGGAACTCATTCTTTCTTTTAATTAATCATAAAAGTTTGATTTGAGGAATATTGGAACAGAAATCTCTGAGCCTGTTTTCCTTCTTTCTTCTTCAAGGAGAACACTGTGTCGGGAAAGGTCTGGATGCACGTGGCTCTTGGATGGGGGAGCCCTGTTACCACTGCCAGCCCCATGGGGCTCCTCAGCCCATCACTCCATGCAGAAAGCAGTCCCCCTACAAGGAGTCCTGACGGTGAGGAACTGTCACAGCCCACATGTCGTGATGCTACCAGTGCTCCGTGGTCCCTACTCGGCATGGGGATGTAANCACATCCTGCCAGGTTTGCCTGTTCAAGAAGTTCAGTATCCCATGAACATGGAAATAACTTTAATAGACTTGAGAGTGCAGATTCTTCTGCCTATAGTGGGTGTTTGACTCTAATTGAACTTTTGAAGATAATGTTATTGTCATATTCCTTATTAATGTTTGCGTATAAACAAGTTATTTTAGAATAATATTAGTAAAGAAACTCCTTTGTTTATGTTTATGCTTTGTAGCTCAAATATATAATAACAAGTTCCATCTGTCTGTTTAATTAATGCTCACAGCACAGTGAAACGATCTACCCAGCAATACAGAATATGACATTTGACTCAACAAATTGAAAAGTTATGATAAAAAGTGATCAATGTTATATAAAAAAAGCAATTACTATTTGGCACGAGGCAGTTTTCAGTCTCCTCCTATTGTCAAGGAGACACAGGCTGGATGTAAAAGGCACTTGATGCTGCTGGTGCTGGGTGAACTGTAAATGTTTTATGACTTCCCTCACCCTAGAAAAAGCGCAGTGCTAACCTGTCACAGGAGCACATTTAATTGCTCTTTGACAACATTTTCATTGTTGCCTGAATATGCACTGCAGCCCTGCCTTCGCCCCCACCCTTGCCCTCAGAGCTCTTGACATTAAAAGCTATTGATGGATGAGCTTGTTTTGACTAATTTTGAATCCACTTGAACATTCTGGGTTTGAAAGTTCAGTGCTGATGTAACTGAGTTCACATCCTAAGGGAGAGGAGGATGCTGGCAGAAGGGGAAAGAATTCCAATGGGAAAAAGTGGTGGAAGAGAGATAAAGGTAGTGTGTAGAGTCATCAAGACCCATCTGATAGTGGGAAAGTACCAGAGGCAAAGCAGAGAATGGAAAACTAAATACAGTATTTGTGTGGACACGTATGTGGCTCGTTACTGAAGCTGTGCTTAGCAATGGGGTTTCTTCTTGTGTGAAAAGTGATTTGGTTAGAAAAATGAAATCTGTTTTGTAAAGAAAAATCCAGGTTGTACATTTGATGGGCTGAAAATGCTGATGAACTTGATCCTGTGTTCCACACAATGGAAACTCAGGTTTTTGACGTTTTAAAGAAATCTTTGCCTCTCTCCTCACCTTCTCCCTTTTGCTATCCTAGGGCAGAAACACAACCCTGATGGTTGTGGGAAAGGCAGTTCTCAACTAAAGGGAACCGAAAAATAACAACAGACACATGTTGGATTACATAAATTCAGGTGTTACCTAAGACTCAGCTGATTGCTCCCACACACAGACAGACCATCCACTCCTGCAAAGGTCTTCCCTGCAACAGAGCTTGTGCCATCAAGTAGAGGAGGCTCAGGAAAAGTTAGGATTGCATAGAGCAACCTCCCATTGCTTCCAGCATCCCTTCCAGACTGAAATCCCTTTCATCACCATTCAGAAGTATTAATATCTGCACCACTCATTGCATCACATCTAGATGGCTGACAGCATATAATAGGGGTCAGAAAGGATTGTAGTTCTTGGTCTCCACTTCACTGGTCAGGAACTGGCTGGTGGAGATGAGGCATGCTTGCAAGATTATGATGGTAATTTGTAAGCCTTTGCTCAAAGCACTGCAACTGAATCTGTTGTACGAGTGAAACTGATGGCTGAAATCCAAGTCTTTGATAAATCACTTTATTGCTGACCTAATGAGTTCTTCATGACAAGAAGATTTCTGCAGCAGCTCATTCAACAAGCTGTTTTCTATAGCGGCGGTCAAGGCTGAAGAAATGGTTGCACACAGAACAACTAGGAGGTATGCCGCTTTGCAGAGATTAATTGGAGACTTAATTGGTCTCACTGTCAAACACCAGATGTTCTCCCTTTTGTAAAAATAGATTAATAATAATAATAAAATACGTCCAGACTGTTGCTTAATTTAGATTTACTTCATTAGCTGTTGATATCACTGCATTCCACCCTTTTGTTCAAATAGTAGGTAAGATTAATGTATTTCATTCCAGAGGAACTAATTTTTTCTTTTAATTGATCATAAAAGTTTGATTTGAGGAAAATTGGGACAGAAATCTCTGAACATGTTTTCCTTCTTTCTTCTTCACGGAGAACAGTGTGTCGGGAAAGGCCTGGATGCATGTGGCTCTTGGATGGGGGAGCCCTGTTACCACTGCCAGCCCCATGGGGCTCCTCAGCCCATCACTCCATGCAGAAAGCAGTCCCCCTACAAGGAGTCCTGACGGTGAGGAACTGTCACAGCCCACATGTCGTGATGCTACCAGTGCTCCGTGGTCCCTACTCGGCATGGGGATGTAAGTCTGCAGCAGCACATTAGGAGAGAAAACAATATTCTCTACTCTTAACTACCTAGGTCTTGAAGCACTTGGCAAAAGAGCCTAGTGTCTTTTCTCCTTAATTACAGAAGAGAGAACTGAGGCAGATGCCTACTCTATCCTGTTATCTCACTCTGCCTTTTCTTCTGAATTCCTACAGCACTGGAGCCCACTCTCTTCACCAAGGCCTCCTTTCTGACTTCAGTGTAACAAGCAGATGGAGATATTTGAGGTCTTTAAAAAATGGTATGTTAGATGACTAATTATTGTGAGGTGACTAATAGATAATGCTTCTGGGCAGAGATGTGCCTATATTACTCAGTCATCACTACATTTGCTAAAAATGAGGAAGAAAAAAAGGTAATTTTTGCCTGAGCCGGAACTTTATCCAGGTCAAGTCTCTTCTTATTTGACTGTTAATCTTGAAGTATTACATAAAGTTTGGGGCTGCAAAACTTCTGCAAGGTTGGATCCGAGATAATTAAAATGAAATATTTTTCTCTTCAGAGAATCTTTGTCAGTCTGGGCAGCCCAGGGCCATCTCATGGGACCCTCCCAAGGAGATGTCTCACCACACTGGCTGCTGTGTGTGGTGTGGTGGGGGCTCGCTGTCCTTCCTTGAGGGAGGATGCTAAGATCTCCCCTGAAATCCCTGCAAAGCCCCAGTAGGATCTACTTAAATAGAAGGTAAAAGGACTAGTTTATACAAATTGCATGATATTGTACCAAAGGCAGACTCCACAATGAAATTAAAAACCATCATTCAAGGTTAGTGCCAAGGGTGCTTGGAACATCAAGGCTCAGTTGCCCAGCAGATGCACGGGTGGCCACAGCTTTTTGCTGAGATGTTTGGGTTAACCAGCATTGGAGGCTTCTTTCTTATCCTTCCTGCTCCTGGCGTGGATTGCTGACCCTTTAGACTCCCTCTAAAGTAAACATTTCAATAACCTTCTCTGCCTTGTTGGGCCATATTTTTGTGTTTTCTTTGCCTTCTCCTTTTTTCTCCTCCAGTCAGGTTCCCACACTGGCCCCAGTAGCCAAGATTTGGCATCTCACCAGCATTTTGGGGGTTCTTTTCATCCCAGAAATTTCCTTGCACTGCACAGAGACCTTTAACTCTCTTGGGAACCTTTGGCAGCCTCTGTCTTGGAAGGATTGGAGGAAGAAGAATGGAGCCACATCCATGCCTATTAGCCAGCATCCTCTTGGGGCAGCAGTCACCTCCTTTTCTGTAGCACCCATGGGAGCTGTAGCCTCTGAGTAAATGCTGCAGAGGACTTGGAAGAGAAGAGGAGGCAAACCCTCCCGGCCATGGTAATTTAAGCATTGTTCTGTTGACCTGTGACCCAACGCGTGCTAACAAATTGTGTGTGTCAGAGGCAATAAGTGATATGAAAATGGAAGATCACTGGGTGTAATTTAAAATCATAAAAGGTTTAAATTATTCACCAGGCTTCGGTCAGTTTGCACAGGATGACTTTTTATGTAATGTATAGTAATGGATGTTCTCTTGAATGTTTGTCCTAATAGCCACCATTTTAGGAAGTTTATTCCACAAGAGAGTCTCAAAACCAGACTCATTTTGCCATACCGGTAGTTTCATTGGCATGAGTGTGCAACTGTGTGCTTTAAACAACTGTCTGAAGAAAAGCTTATAGGTGTTGCAGGCAAGCACAGGCTGCTGGACTGTTTTATTTTTTTTAATAGAAAAGATCAGGCTATCCAAGCTCACACCAACAGAGATGGATTTAATTCTGTTATTTGTTTTACTTTCTTTCTGGGCTGACTTCTTGTTTGGTTCATTTTCTTTCCGTTTAACCCTTTGCCAGCTTAAGCAGTGGTAATCTGTGCTTGACACCTGCATGTCTTTAATTGTATCTTGGCATCTGATTGTAGGAGCAATATATTTTTCGTAATAGCTAGTAGAAGAAAGATGTGTGACGTTTTGGGGGGAGGTGTGTGTGGTGTGAGTACATGATGAAAATTAGACAACCATTTCTATTCCCTATTGCAAATCACGATGTGCATTATCTGCCATCTCATTGTGCCTGTGCAGAGCTATCAACAGCCGTGATACCACCGCTGTCAGCTCATACAACCTTGCAACTTATGATTAACAGGATTTCCTTTTCAGTTATTAAAGTAATAACCAGGGATATTCTGTGGAAAACAACAGAATCCACATCAATTGAATGTAGTCTTTCCCTCAGATCCATCTCAGTTTATTTTCTGGCAAAAGGCAATGGATACCACAATTTTAGAACCTATAGTCATATAGAGCTTTATAGGCTGCATCTTGCCAAATGCGAACTGAGTAAATTCCTTGAGTTCAAGGCAGACTTATTCTGAGATTTTGGCTCCAGTTTAGCCATTTAGTGTTTTTTTATCCCTGGTGGAACCTGGAGTAAGATGGGACTCTGGGGCAGACGTTCTAGGACTTTCCTGCAAACTCAGTATACTAAGGACATCAAAGAGGCTTTGAATTATTAAACTGACCTAGTATTGAGTGTCTAGAACACTCATAAGGTAAATAAGGTAACTTTTGAAAAGGATAAAGTTAGATCTGATTAATAAATGAAAGGGTTCAGATGCTAACTTCTTACTTACCTGACAGATCCTCAGGAGGAAAGACTTTACCCTTGTGTGTTGGCCTTTGTCTATCACCTTCTTGGAGACTCCAGCAAGAAGCTCCATGCAGATCCCTCTGGGTCATTGACGTGCCATTCTCCCCACTGTGCCCTGTGAGAAGGGCTGGCACCACTTCCCCATCGCCTCCAGGGCTGCCCCAATCCTGCATGCAACATCTTACCCCTTCACCTGCTCCTGCCTCGCTGCCCAGACCTCCCCAGCTTTGCTGTGGCACCTCTTGGACCATTGCTGCATGGAACAGGCTGGGTGCCTGGCAGGCATAACGCACCTTCTCCTAAGGCATCACCTGGGGTGACACTGCTGTTGCAGTTAAGAGGACCATGGACTATGTTGTAAGTGATAGGATTATTTCTGAAAGCCTTAAATCTGGCAGTTAGCATTTAACTAGACAGTAAATCATATTTCCTTGTGTATATTGAGGTTGCTTGTGGCAGTAGTCCTTACAAAGAGCACCTCTACCTTCTAATTTTATGAAGAATATCAACCAGTGTAGAAGAACAACTAAGAAAGTCAACCAAATATTTTGCAGCCCTTCATTGGTGTAAACTTCAAAATAACTTCTTGCTGTTTAGCCAGGAACTTGAAAATGCAATGGAGGTCTTTGTCACAACGGTGTGTTTGGGAGTCCTCGGACATGGTAAGTTCTTCATCTTGTCCTTGTGGACGTGTATGATCTTCCATAATTCTTTTTGCCTGTTTCCTAACTGGAAAATGGAATTACTGCTTGTTTAGCAAGATGCTGGGTGAGCTGGGCCAGCGTCTCTCCTGGGCCAGGTGGACCTAGTGTAAATGATAAAGTGAAACTGAAATTTGACATTTTGATGTCCAGCTCCAGGCGCTCTCTTCCTCTCGGTGTACCTGTGTATGTGTGTGTTGTCTGTCTATCTATCACATCCTATAGCAAACAACTGCACAAATATATATGAAATTACATTTCAGCCCTGATTCGCCGAAGTATTTAGTGCCTCATAAATCCCTCCACAATTCTGGACATTTAATCTTTTCTGCTGGTATTTTTGGTGTAAAGCTGACAAATACACAGCAAAATCTTTCGTTCTCTGGCTGCTGTAATCAACTGACTATAAGAAGAGGTGGCAAAGTTATTTATATTTTTCAGAGAGAATAATTCTTTTCTCTCCTTCCACATGGCAGAAAAAATGCTCTAGTAATGTAGGAGCTTAGAATTTCTGTTGAAAGTGCCTCTAGTTGACTTATGAGACAAATGAATTTAGTTCACTTGTATTAAAAAGATGTTTTATAACCCTTCTATACAATGAAAATGGTGTGTTGGGTGTAAATATTCTAGAGTAAAAATTGTATCCATTAAAATTTGTGAAAGAAATAACCAAGGAAAATGATATTGCAAGTGATTTCTTGCCTGACCTGGGGCTTTGTTGTTCATTAGCCAGCCAGCTTAGTGTTCTCTCCTGCTTTCTAGTTCCAGCTTATTTCAGGCCTCAGGAACAGCTGTGCATGGCAGCTTCTTAGATAACAGTAAATGGGGTGTTTCCATTGAAGCTGTATTTATTTGAGCACTAAAGTCAGACTTCTACAATACCTGAGGTGGCAATTCAGGGACCTTGACCTCTCCATGCTAATGTCCTGGGGCAGGCTGGTAGGTCTTCTTGGAAATGAAGGAACTCAAATCCATATACTATTTAGGAAATCTTTCTTCATCTTTATAAGGAAGAATTTACTGCGAATTTGACACGTTGCTTGTTACATATTTTGGGCCGCATATATATGCACATTATTTATAAAGGAATTGCTTTTCCATAAAGAATGAAATGAACATTTCCCATAAATGCTTTGTCTTATGTCTATTTCCCCTTACTGTGAGAAATGTTCATCTTCACATGCTTGTTTACTCGTAAGATGAAGAAGTACCTTTTCTTCCTAGTCATCGTGTACGAATCTCCAATAAAAATGAGGCATATAAGCCATCAGAGACATAGCTACAGGCAAGAAGCAAAGTGGGTTTAGTGACCTTGATGTGCATGCCGTAGTTGTTATGGCAACAGGCAAGTGAAATCACTGTTGCTAAGGCTTGGAGAAATAAAGCAATCTCAGTCATTTAATGGTCATTACTCTCTAGTAACTTAATTTTGAGTTTACTGCAAGCTGAACTGCAAAATGAGTCAGCAAATGAACTGAATTTCATAGTAGAAATAAGAATGGGAGGGGTTTTCTTTTCAGTCCCCTTTCCTTAGCCCCTCCAGTGATGCCATCAGGAGCTGCTACAGAGGGTTTTGAGCACCGTGTGAATCGTGGAGATAATTCACAGCAGTTATTAGGAGCCACGTTGTGACATGGAGCGCAGCCTTGAGGCAGGAGCTGCGTGCTGAACCCCTGGAAGAGCAGAAGGCAGCATAGCCTGGAGGCATCTCCCTTTTTCATCCAAAAAGGGGTGATTTTCAGCTTGTATTTATGAATTCCAGAATCACAGAATGGTGGCGGTTAGCAGGGCACTCTGGAGCTCATCCAGCCCAAACCCACCTGCTGAATCAGGGTCACCTCGAGGTGGTTGCGAGGGAATGTGTCCAGGCAGGGTCAGATTATCTCCAGAGAAGGAGACCCCACACCCTCCCTGGACAGCCTGTTCCAGTCACCCTCACAAAAAGGAACCATACCCTCATATTCAGGTGGAACTTTCTGTGCTCCAGTTGGTGCCTGCTGCACCTTGTCCTGTCACTGGGCACTGCTGAACAGAGTCTACTCCCATCCTCCTGATCCCTGTCCCTTAGATACTCATCAGCATTTGAGGCTCCTCCTCAGTCTTCTCTTCTCCAGGCTAAACAGACCCAGGTCTCAGACTCACTTCATAAAAAAAATACCCTAGTCCCCTCATCATCTCTGTGGCCTCTTCTGGACTCTGCCCAGCCCCTCCTTGGCTGGAACTGGACACAGGGCTAGAGATGGGTCCACACTGGTTTTAACAGGTAAAAATAGACACCTGCCAGAAATTCTAGCAAGCTAAATGTTGGAAACCAATATTTGGGGTGAATTTTATAAACCTTAAACAGGTTTAGGGGCTCTAGCAGAAAAGAATATTGTAAAACTCCAAGAAAAGAACAAGTGTACAAAAATCAATGCCAGTTTTCATTCAAAATGGCCAAGAAAGAGCCATGAAAAAACTTAATCCCAGGAACATTCGTGGAAATTGAATACGCACAGTGGGAAACTAGTCAAACTACATTTAGCTTTGAAAAATGAATATCACCATATGTTTAGAGTATCGCTGTCCCTAAATTCTTTCATAGACCAAATCCAAAAATAAGAGTTTTTCTCTAAAATAAATATACAAAAGCTCCTATTAGAGACATGCCAGCAAACCCCTCAGAAACATCATTGCAGGCTCTAGCATTCTTTTCTGTGGTGGTGAATTCGTGAAGATTTTTCCAAAGGCTAATTGCAAACCCCTTTTGATTCCCGGTTTATTTCCAACAAGGCCAGATGTGAATTTGCAGTTCAGGCCTCTATATTGTTCCAGAAAAAGCAATGGCATTAGCAGCTGAAAGCAGTCATTATGTGTTTGTTCCCGCAGCAGACTGATTGCTCATCAAGCAGAGCAGAACCTCATACAGGCTGAGCTCGATCGCAGCGTTATACATATGTATTCCTTCTTGAAAATGGACACAATCAGGCCATTCATGTATCCTGCCAAGATGTCTCTTGGTTTCAGATGCCCTGGGTGATTGCAGGGAGGATTTGCTTTTGCATCCGTGTACACTGGCATTTGTCAGGACGGTCTCCATTGAAATCAGCAGCATTTTACAGAAATGTAGATGAAATTGGAACCGATCCTGAGGATGAAAGCTGGTACTATGGAGGACATTAGGATTGGCGTTCCTGAATTCATGTGACTTTGAAAATGTTCCTGACACATCACATCTCTGTGATGCTGGGCTGCAGGGATTCAGATGAGTGCTAGGACTCACCATTGTCCTTAGGCTGTGCTGCCAGCCCAGTGGTACAGCATGAGCAGGGGACGTTGCTTGCTTAATCACTTAATTACACAAATTGCCAAGGCTCCTCTTATTTTCAGCACTCTTTCAGCTGCTGCTTTAAAACTCAGACCAGCTGAGTGTTGGTTGGGCCTCCGGCAACTATGTATAATTAAAGTATTCATTAAAAAAAATTGATCATTAAATGAAATGGTTATTGAGAATGTTGTCGTTAAACAACCAAGCAGATGATTAAGCAAAGCCTTGCATGAACATCCAGAATAGCAAAAACAATGGTGAAAAGTGACGTTCTCCTTGACATGAACTGCATTACATTCTCATCCTCACTGGAGTTTTCAGCTGTATTGTCAGAAGAGGAATGTCTGTAAGAGATCTGCCCTGTCATCGTGTGGCTAAGTGGCAAACAAGTTCATATGGCGATGCCTTCGTGTGACATATGCACATGTTTTGATTATCTGCAGAATTATGGATGGCAATATGAGTCTGAAATGGCACATGAAGGGATCAGTTGAGATAGAAAAACAGATTTATTATTTTTTATTTTTGAGGGAATGGAAATGTTTTTCAGCTGAACTCTTGACTTGCTGAGTTTTCTGTTCTGTTCTTTTCATCTTTGAAAAACTCTTTCCCTTTTACTTCCCTATGCATCCTTCAGCAAGGTATCCCCAGCCAATGTGTGGCCTCTTCTCAGGGATTTTATTTGCATGATCAATGGCATCGGAAGTGCTGCATTTGAAGTTTTTCATCATTCTCTGATTTTGTGGGAATTTTTAAATAAAATTTTGCGCTTGAGACCTACATCTGCAATCGAAATGTCACTTGGAGTCAATACGGCCACTTCTTGTGAGAGCAGGAGGAAGAACGATCAAATTAAGAAAAAGTAAGTAAGAAAGAAAGAGACAAAGAACCAGGGATGTCCAACAGCTTGGGAAAAGTTGGAGATGTTAGTGAGTACTTGTTCAAACATTCAAATCCTCCATCACCTTTCCTTGTGCTTTGCCTTCTGTTGGAGTTAGAAGACAATATGATTTTTTTGCCTAAATGTTCCAAACATTGTAAAGTATAGAGGGTACTGTTATTTTTGTGAATGCTTGTAGTGAGAGACAGTCATTGCTTGAAAAGCCTTCCCCTAAACACAAAAGGAAAAATACCAAAAGGCGTCAAAGCAGACCTGTCTTTCTGCTGCTGGATAATATGGGTATAACATCACAGATCCAAGCCATGAAAGGAAGTGTATGGAAGGTGTGGGAATTCATCTGCTATCTTCTGGATCTGTTTGACTTTTGCAAGGTTTCTGGGCTCATTCCTTGAAAGATGTACTCAGATTGCAATAACTCATTTTCCCTTTGAATGTATTCGGGAAGCAGCTACTAAAGCCTCTATGCTATATATGACATGAGAATCTGGTTGGTGAAGCAGTTTACATTGTTAGTTGTGTTCTGCCTGTTTGTGCGTATTTAATCAACGTCCTTGTTTAGTGCCTCAGCGCTTTTGTTGTTGGCATTGGGTTTCCTATGTAAGGTGCTAGAAAGGACTGCAGAGACAAACAGAGGCTTAATTTTAAAACTGGAATTGGTCTCAAAGTAGTGGAAGGATGCATGTAAATCAAACTGGTAGAATTTTCTGATCTTCGGTAGTTGCCAACATAATTCTGTGCAATCTCAATTAACAGTGTCCTGTAAAAGGCTTTGGAGAAAGCTTGCGGCACTTGGGAGTGGTTCAACTGTTTGTATTATTTGCCAGAAAGACTCAGTTATTTTATTTGTTTGCCAGGGTTTCAGATTCCGGGAAGTGTGAAATATGAAGAAGACACAGAAGAGCTGTCTTAATTATTTGGTGCCTTTGATTACAGAAAAATGATGTTTTTGAAGATCCCCACTTCCTAAAAGCAGCATTTCTGGGGAAAACTCTTCAATTTATTGATTTAATAATAAGCATGCTCTAGCCCCTGGGCTTCACCTCTGCCTGAAAGCATCTCTGGGAGGGGAGGGAGCGCTAGTCTATCCCTCTGCATCATTCAGGCTAAGGCTTGGAATAGTCATGAAGGATGTCAGTTCATACCAACTGTTGTATGGCCCGGAGGTGAACTTGTCTCTCTCCATTTGTAAATAAGCATAGATTTTACAAGAGGGATTACTGAGAGAGATGCGGTCCTTTATATGTGAATAAAATAATAAAAGTAGATGATGGAGAATATGGAAGTCCTGGATTTCTGTAGGACCAGTAATATTTGCATTATGAATGATTTCCTGAGGAGTGTTTTTGATGGGTTGATTTAAACAAAGAGGGAAGGAGGACTTTCAAACTCTCCCTCTCTTCACAAAACATATGGGCAGATCATCCCTGAAAATTCCATGTGGAAGGAAGGGAAAATTCATTTCTCTCTGCTGAAGGTGTGGTGCATTGGTCCAAGAGACCTCGGTTGTACCTTACAACATGCAAAGGCTCTGAGGGCTCCAAGAGGATCATCTCACAAACAGTTGCAACGTTAACCTAGACAACCTAAAAGCTGCTGCACTGCTTCTGTACTGTCCACTCGGCAAAGCGTTCATTAGGCTCAGGCCCTGACTGCTTTGGGAAACCACCCACCGAAAAATGTTTGCAGCATTGGCAATCATGTTAGCAGCCAGTAATCAATCTGCTCTACTTGCATAACTACAGAGAGAGCACAATTGATTACAGGGTGGTCTGCTAATGATTGGAGCACCAGCAGGCCCCAGGGTGTTGGGACTTTAAATGGACTCAAAATTCATGATTGATATTTAGATCTGATCACCTTTCATCCTACTCAGAAAGTTAAAAATAAATGAGGGGGGTTTTGCTACTAGGATGCTTATAAAAACAACCTTCTTCAATGCAATCTATAAGCCTTCTGTGGTGAGTAACTTGCTGAGCACTAATGGAGAGGTCCTGATGCTGTTTCCATGTAATTCCATGGCTCTTTGGCTGCTGCCTTCTGCATCTGTACCAATCCTTGTCCTCAGTAAGTGCTACAAAGAGGGAAAAGAGCGGTTTTATGGTTGTGAAAGTGGTGTTGGGTTTGACTGGGGAAGGAAATGCTAATGATGCAGAAATGGCGTGACCAGCAGG
>WAAB01010501.1:27620-38154 GCA_013389865.1 Piaya cayana | reverse complement strand
GTGATGCTGCATAGCCAGGGACTCTGCTGCTGCTGGTGGAGCAGGGGGGTGTAGCCAAGAACTTCATTGAAAGCTTTGGGAAATTTTTTTTTTTTGCTTTGTTTGGGTGTGGTGAAATAGGAATGTTTTTTGTTGTGGAGGAATTTTTTTTTTTTTAGGGTAAGGCTTAACATCTGGTATTTATACATCTTGGAAAAACAAATCATAGAATCACCAGGTTGGAAGAGACCCACAGGATCATCCAGTCCAACTGTTCCCACCAATCTCTAACCCATGTCCCTCAGCACCTCATCCNCGGCTGCTGTAGGGAACTGCAGGGCTGCCCTCCCGTCCCTCCTCTCCTCGTCTCCTCCTCTCTCCCGCTGCTGACGCACTCGTGGGGCGAGACGACAGCGATGGTGGCAGTGGGCGTTCGCTTGTCGCCTCCGATCCCACCGCTCGCCTCTCGCGCCTTCGCAGGTGCCTCTCATGGGGCTGGCCAAGCTCCGTGCTGCGCTGCTGCTGCAGGAAAGTTGAAAGGCAACTTCTGAGATTCTCGTGTCCGGGAGTTGCTCTGCCAAAGTGGCAGAGGAATTGTAAAACGTTTCAGCTCCTGGAGGCCTCGCTGCTGTCTCCCTCTCCTCCTGACGGAGTGTCATGTCTGGCTGGCAGCTGGGAAGAGAAGTTGGCTGCTGTTACCTGCCGCCTGGTTTCTGCGAGTGAGTAGTTCTGCGGCTCCGGGTGATCGTGTTTTAGTTAAAAGGCGTGTTTGGCTGCTGGTGTTTTGGAGCCGTGTTTTAGAAGGAGCAGGACTCGGATACATTAAGATCTAAAGTTTGGCTTTGTGGGATTTCTTTTAAAAGGTGGCACTCGAGCTTGTGGTTAGTCTCTTGTTTATCGGTTGTTTGGGTTTGGTGTTTTTGGGGTTTTTTTTTCCCCCTTAAGTAAAAGCTGAACAGGCTGCCAGCAATGGGGGCAGCAGTTCTCTGACTGGTGAGCACCCTGGGCTTGTCCCCCAGGATTGTGTCCAGGGTCCAACATGTTTCCATCAAGCAGGTTCATCTCTTGCCGCAGCCGCACGCTGGAGTCTCTCCGTGGTTTTGGAGGTTGTGTTTGCAGCACAGCAGTGCAAGGCAGGCATTACACACCATTGCATTGCGTTTATTTTCAAAAACTATAAGTCAGGGACCTCTCCTCACCTTAACCCTCTCCTTAATTGCTGTCAGATATCCCCAGGGCAGTTGTGGCAAGTGGTCATACCAAGCAGTAAGAGCAAAAAATGTTTCTATAAACTGTCTGTGAGCTTTTGGTGGCAGTGCCATGTGACTGGGCCATTCAACATGTGTCACGGTGTCACCTGCTGACCAAAAACGTGAGCGCTTTGGTTGTGCGAAGGTGGCCCTGGGTGTGTGGAGGGACACGGTGAGTCACAGGGAAACCACAGAAATCTGCTTGGCAAGCTGAACACGCTCCAGAAAGTGGAATATAACTTTATCTGTAAGCTGGGTCTTAGATACGCGGCTGGGTCTTTGCGCGGTTTGTGATCCTATTTGTGCTTTTCTGGCACAACCACCTTTTCTTCTCATCCCAAACCTCTTTTGAGCCCGATGCTTTAATCTCAAAGCTTTGTGTTGGATTTATAGTGACGAATGAACAATTGTTTGGGAAGAAACTAAAAAAAAAAAATAGAACTGTGCCTGCAGTAGTTCATTTCTGTGTGCATTTATATACACATATTTGTGTGTGTATATATATTGTGTATATAAAACTATTTCAGGCATTGATTTTTAGTTTACATATATGTGTGTATATATAAAAAGACTTTTTGTAAAGCAGGATGGGGTAAGCAAGCTCAGAGGAGCATTATTTTCTTCCTGTCAAGTGCTCCCATGCCTACTTTATACTGATATATATGTTTGTGAGTTGATTTGGTTGTGCAGACGAAGGCAGAAAGACCATAACAAAACGTGCTCTTATCAGATGTTGGCTTACAGCATCGTTAGGTGTATCATTAACGGACAGACCCAGCGCTTGTACAAAAAAAGGCTCCAGAGAGAACTTCTGGCAGCCTCGCAGTGCCTAGCGGGGACCTGCAGGAAAGCTGGAGAGGGTCTTTATTTGCAAGGGCGTGTAGTGACAAGACAAGGGAGAGTGGCTTTAAACTGGAAGAAGGAAGATTCAGGTTGGATAGGAGGAAGAAATTCTTCACCGTGAGGGAGGAGAGGCTCTGGCCCAGGTTGTCCAGGGAAGCTGTGGCTGCCCCATCACTGGAGGGGTTCAAAGCCAGGCTGGATGTGCTGGTCCAGTGGGAGGGTGTCCCTGCCCAGGGCAGGGAGTTGGAACTGAATGATATTTGAGGTCCCTTCCACAACTCAAACCATTCTGTGATTCTATGAAAAAACTGCTGAAGAGGTTCAGGCTGGACATTAGGAAAAAATTTTTCATGGAAAGGGTCATTGGGCACTGGCAGAGGCTGCCCAGGGAGGGGGTTGAGTCACCTTCCCTGGAGGGGTTTAAGGTGCGGGTGTATGAGGTGCTAAGGGACATGGGTTAGTGTTTGATAGGAACGGTTGGACTCGATAATCTGGTGGGTCTCTTCCAACCTGCTGATTCTATGATTCTTTGATTCTTTGATTCTATCTCTCAAGCTCCCTTTTTCCAGGAGTTAAGAAGTGATGTTACTTGCAGATCTTGGTTCTGTGCTTTCTGTACTGGTTAATGAGGTGATGCAGTCTGGTGGATCAGGCATGGGAGGGGACCATACACAAAGAATAAACTACTTTCCTAAGAGAGTGGCTTCAGGCTGAGGTGAGGGGGAACCCAGCCTGCCAGGCTGCTCGAAGGGCTCAGCTCATGCATTGCTGTATGAACTGCAGGTGGATGATGCTTTTATTTCATGTGATCAGTAACTCCTGCTCTGAAGCAGGTTGGGTGGAGGGGAATCTGTTTCAACTCTTTAAAGTAACTCGAGGCTGGAAGAGTTTTGCAGAAAGCAGTGACCTGAGTGGTGTTGTTATCCTCAAACCGATGAGAGCAGCTTGCTTTTCTGGGCTGCTGCTGGTGCATGGCGCGGGAAACGGGTTCTTGGAGCTACCTGCCGCCTGTGGTGCCCTGGGGTTCATGGGGGGTTCCCCTCCCCTGCCCTCTGCTGCAGCACGGCAGTTGCTGAATTGCATCAGTTTCTCCTCCTTACCTACCTGTAAACGCTGTAACTCATTAATGAAACTTAATTTTAAATTGATTTATTGCTCTTGGGCAGTTTTGCTCAGCAGCTTTGTTTCCTGGGATTCAAATCTGTTGAGCTGGGGAGATTTGCTGTGGGCCTTGCTGTGCTTAAATCCACATCAGACTTGTGTTTTGGGTGACTTGTGGTTCTGAATGCATGTAAGGAGTGGATTTCTCCAAGGCGTTCGATACTTATAATCTGTAGTGTCCCATCTGCATTTGTTTAGGGTTTGATAGACCGTGTTTGCAATAAACCTGCTTTGCGAAAGTGACTTGAAGTACAGAAAACACATAGCATGTGAAAACATGATCATATGGAGAAGAGCAAAAGCGGCCTCATTTGCAGTGTTTGCAGCTGTTGCTCAAACAAAAGAAAAAGAGCTTAGCTCAAGGAAGGCTTAGGCTGTTCTAGTTGCCTGCATCCAAGAGCGTGACTCAAAGCATCCAGCTAAACTCCATGAATGGCGCTGGCGTTGTGCCTTGTCCTACCCGAGCTTGTAGCTGATGATCTCTCAGTCTGCCTGCTCCTGTGAGGAGATTTTTCAGTTCTCTGCCTGGTCCTGGTAAGACCTTTGAGAGCAGGACTCAGAAACCTGGACCCCACTTGAAACAAAAAAAGAAAACCAACCCCAAACCCAAAAGCCTGCTTTGTGCTGTTCTGTGTGGCTCCGTGCCTTGCAGAGCCTGTGCCCTGGGTTTTTAACCACCCGTGAAAGCTTAAAACCGCTCTTGCTGCTCAGGAAAGTGCTCGTTTTGCTTGGCTAGCTTTACAGGCTGGCTGCGCGTTATCTTTTTAAAGCTGAGCTTCTTAAACTTGTTCTACTGTGTGAGGAGAGAATTCATGGTTCATCATGTGTCTTGTGTTACACCTAATAGCGAGTGGAGGAGAAAACCAAACCTGGAGAAGATGAATCCAAACCTTTCATAGAATCATAGAATCACCAGGTTGGAAGAGACCGACCAGATCATTGAGCCCAACCATTCCCACCAATCTCTAAACCATGTCCCTCAGCACCTCATCCACCCGCACCTTAAACCCCTCCAGGGAAGGCGAGTCAACCACCTCCCTGGGCAGCTTGTTCCAGTGCCTAATGACCCTTTCTGTGAAGATTTTTTTCCTTATGTCGAGTCTGGAAGATGGTTTGTGGAAGGCCGAATATCTCTCTGAACTGGGGGCGTCCCAACAAGTGCTCTTAGTGCTGTATCAAAGGTAACACTGGCTTGCAGCTTCCATCTCTGTCCTGCGAGAGCTGGCTCAGGCAGCAAAGCATGGGAGTGGGTCTGTGCTCTGAATCTTTGCTTCAGCCTCTCTCCTTTGGGTTTTTTGAGGGACAAGAGGTGCTGAATGGGATCTTGGCTGATTTGTGTGAGTCAGGAGAGTAGCAATATTTTGGATAAACCAGGTCATCGTGCTCTGTGTTCAGTAAGAGCCATCAAGGCCCTGGGGGATAGAGAAAAGGAAGACAGCTCTGTGCCCTCTTGGCTACCTTGCGGTTCAGGGTAGCATTTGAGTGTCTCTGCTGCCACTTGTGCACTTGCTGCTGGCCTCTGAGTGAATTTTGCCAGGAAAATTGGCCTGATGGAGCACCCGGCTGTCTCCAGCTGCTCGCTGCAGCTGTCTGTGAGGCAGAGAAGGTGGGGGAGAAATGACTCTGGTTAAAAATAGAAAGGCGGATTAGGAAACCTGAAGTACGGTTTCAATATACAGCCGAGCTGTTCTGTAACCCGCTGCTGCCACCGAAAGGGGAAGGAGCAGCCTGTGGTCCTGTGACTGGGCAGCAGGCTGGTTCGGTTGCCCGGCCCAGCACAAAACCAGGAAAAGAGCTGCTGGTCTGCCACGCAGTCACCCAAGTGCGAGAGAGGAGAGTGGGAGAACAAGGCATGGAGGGAGGTCAGACCTCCAAGAAAAGGCTTTGTTAAACTCTGCTGGCACAGGTAACCCAGGATCAGGCGTACGAGGGCTGGAGCTGAGTTCAGGTGAGCAGCTCGAGCGCTTCGTGTCGGTAACCTCAGCTCTCAGGTTGGGTTTTAAATCAGAGCAGCAGCGTGCCTGGTGCTGCTTCGAGCTGTGGCTGAGTGAATATGGGTTAGTCTGCCCAAGTCAAGAGCCTTAAAGGTGGCTTTGCTGTTTGAGTCGTGTATTTGTTCTTGGAGTGTATGGGGAGAGGTTGAGTCTCAATGTCCTTTACTAAATGTAAGGGTCTTGCTCGGTTATCAGCTTGCGCTCTTACAAGAGACTTGATTTTGGATTTAACATGCAACAGCATGTTAACCAGCAACAAAGCTGGGGAAGGGGCTGGAGAACAGGCCTGATGAGGAACGGCTGAGAGAGCTGGGGGTGTTTATCCTGGAGAAGAGGAGGCTGAGGGGAGACCTCATTGCTCTCTGCAACTACCTGAGGGGAGGTTTTNTGATTCTATGCAGTGTCAGGAGGTGATGTTGTGCATCTGAAACAAGCTTCCTGAGCGTGTTCCTTGCAGGCAGCGGCCGTTACCCAGTGTTTTCTTATCAAACTCTTCACCTGAGGTTTATCTCTGTGCCTAGTGCTACTCCTTGTGACTTTGGACATGTGCTCTGTTGCCTCCCTAAAATAAAGACAAAAACCAGTGAAGGAAACCATAATTTTCTTTGCTGAAAAGTTTGTTTCCGGATGGCTTTTTTTTTTTGTCTTTTGCTTTGGGGGTTTGGGTTTGCTTTTGGTTGCTTTTAACTCTTTGTTGGTCTTGAGATCACTGTCACTTCTCAAGCTGCTCCTTGCTCAGATGAGCTCCTGTCCTGGCAGCATACCCAGTCGAAAACCACTGAACCCTCCTGCTCGGTGCCAAATGAAGAAGGAAATATCCAGAGGCATTTCAGATAACCTGGATGGATCCTAAAAACCAGAGAGCATGTTGTACCAAGTATTCCTGGCACAGGGCATGGCAGGGGGGTTAAAAAGCCGTTCAACATGGCTAAATATCACTTAGCTGTATAACATTTAGTTTGGAAAGCCTGTAACATAACATTTTCCCCAGGGAAATGACTTTAAGACAAATAGGATTTATCCTCCTCGAGGAGCTGTAGTTGAAAGCATATCCGGAGCTTAGTGGGATTTGTTGTCGAGTCAAATTTTACCTTTTTGTTTGTGAAACTGGAATTATTCTGTCTTTTAAAAGTGAAGCTAAGACTCAAAGTTATTCTTTCAGCCTCTGGACGTGACTCCTGAAGACAAACAGCTAGTTTCACTCAGCGAATTTTCAAAATGCTTTAGTGTGCTTCCCTCCTTGTTGCTGAGCTGCTTTTCATAACCGGGAGTAAAAATTCATTGGTCCCAGTGCTGCGTATAACACTGTTTCCTTGTAAATTTGAAAGATCGCTCTAGCAGTCAAGCAGATTTTTCAGCAGTGAGAACGCTGACGCCGTCATACTTTGTTTGTGAAGTTAAACCCGGTTAAATCCCATTTTATTTGTACTGGGGAAGCTGATGCTTTCGGACTGGCGAGTGGGAAGCGTAGAGGACGAGGAGGATTTAACGGGAAGACCACCAGCTAGTTAGTTTTGATACAACATGGATTTCAGCTTCTTAGTTTTCCTGGCTCTCTGCTTTCTTCCCTTATTATCTCTAACTCCATTTGTGGTTTGAAATGTTCGTTTTTAATCTCAGCTACGTGATTTTCCTTTGGGGCCCTTGGCTTGGCTCTTCTGAACGGGTCACACCCTCCCTAAATCCACAGCGAAATCCTGGCATTGTTCAGTTCTCTGCGATGCGTTTGTGTGTTGTGCTGGGTTAGAACAAGGTTCTGACTTGGGAAAGCCTTGAGAAACCTAATTTTGTGTTTTCATAGTTGCAGAGAGAGGCTGGAGAGATGATTTGGACGGCGAGGGGGATCTCTAGTCCCGTTCAGCTTAAGCTGAACGGGACTAGAGATCCCCCTCGCCGTCCGAAACATCATACTTATAAATATGAAGAGCTAATACAAGAAATGAAACCAACTCTCTGCTCCATTTAGGGTTTCTTCATCTTCACGCTTCTCCTTGCAGTTTCGGAAAACATCGGCCGCGGAACCGTTTGCCAGGAGTGGAATTTCAGAGAAATAAAGCGGCTCTTCTGGGGAGGCTGGAGAGAAAAGCGACACAGGCTTCGACTTTTGTTAATGTTTAATGTTCTGTGACGGTCTTCCCGGGGATAATTGAGTCATCGGCACAGGAGCGATCCCATCAGCGGAGTTTATTTTGAGCGATTCCAGAGCGTGCTGTGACTCTCGTTGCCGTGCAGCCTCAGCTAATTGATGAACGGGGCCGTAATTTATTTCCAGTCCTCGGGATCCTTGCAAGGCTGATTCTCCTCCTTTTAAAAATCCTCGGAAGGGGAGGAGTAGGAAGAAGAAGCTGCCAGGGCTCACTGGGAGTTGCTGGCGCTGCTGCTTGTCTGTCACAAATTTATTTAAAAGGTTGTGCCCTGTGTGTTTTGGGTGATGGTTTCACACTTCCTTGGCTTTAGCAACCTCTCCGTTTTCTCCTGAGCCTGCTGACCTTTAATGTGGAGCACGTGCCACACGCGGGGTTGAAACAGGCTGCAGAGGATGGGGGAAAGGGGAAGGGAAGAGTGCTACTGATGACGAGAATTAAAACGAGGAAGAAAAAAGCTACAGGGCACGAACACCCACACTGTTTTCTGTCTAGATCTCAGTTTGGGATGGATACTCCTGATTTTAGTTGCTGGGTTTTTTTTTAATCTTCCTGATTTTGCTGGATTCCAGCATCAGGACCAGAGAGGTTCTTCTCCCTCTGGACTTGGCACTGGTGAGGCCGCTCCTCGAATCCTGTGTTCAGTTGTGGGCCCCTCAGCACAAGAANCTCATTGCTCTCTACAACTACCTGAGGGGAGGTTGTGGAGAGGAGGGAGCTGGGCTCTTCTTCCAAGTGACAGGGGACAGGACAAGAGGGAATGACCTCAAGCTCCACCAGGGGAGGTTCGGGCTGGACATTAGGAAAAAATTCTTCACAGAAAGGGTTGTTAGGCACTGGCAGAGGCTGCCCAGGGAAGGGGTTGATTCACCTTCCCTGGAGGTGTTTAAGGTGCGGGTGAACGAGGTGCTAAGGGACATGGTTTAGTGTTTGATAGGAACTGTTGGACTCGATGATCCGGTGGGTCTTTTCCAACCTGGTTGTTCTATGATTCTATGTTCTGTGATCACACATTTTGTCTTCTATAGCTTCTTGGTGAATCATGGGTCTGAGTCGATAAATCCTGCTTCATACAGAGTTTTGACGTAGTAGGAACTCTTCAGAATAGGTAAGCAGAAGTGATTTTACATTTGGAAGTAAATTTGGGTATGGAGATGACTTTCAGTTCTATTGCACTGGGCCACGAGGCAACCACAAGCTGATGTGTGGCTTGGTGTTTTTCCGAAGAGCCAACCTGCTGTTTTGGGAGCTTTGGTGGGGACCTGATGAGCTTTATAGACCTTTACGGTGGGAAAGAGTAGTGTGGAGCCCACCTGCACCATCTTGGAGCTTCACTATCCTGTCTTGTTCCAGAAGAGTCACGTATTCTGTGATGAGCAGAGAAGTCATGAATCCTGTGGCTGATTCTACCCTGGATTCCTGCGAGCATATTGGGGTGTTTTGAGTTTAAGGGACGGGTGGACGAGGTGCTGAGGGACATGGTTTAGTGTTTGATAGGAATGGTTGGACTCGATGATCTGGTGGGTCTCCTCCAACCTGGTTATTCTATGAATCTATGATTCTATGATATTCAACTAAGCAGTCTTCATCTGGAACTCATTGATCTGGCTGCAATATAAGGAATTACGTAGTAGTAAAAAGGAAATCTGAATATATGTTAAACCACATCGTAATTTTCAAGGTGAAGTATGGTTTCCGACTAGATATGCAGTGAAGTTTCACAACTGACCTTTGAGGTGCCAGGTGCAGTTGTTTGAAAGCTACTGTCCCTTTTGAGCAACGAAGCTGGAGAACAGGCCTGATGAGGAACGGCTGAGAGAGCTGGGGGTGTTTATCCTGGAGAAGAGGAGGCTGAGGGGAGACCTCATTGCTCTCTACAACTACCTGAGGGGAGGTTGTGGAGAGGAGGGAGCTGGGCTCTTCTCCCTAGTGATAGGGGACAGGACAAGAGGGAATGGCCTCAAGCTCCACCAGCAGAGGGTCAGGCTGGACATCAGGATGAAATATTTCATGGAAAGGGTCATTGGGCAGTGTCAGAGGCTGCCCAGGGAGGTGGTTGAACCTCCCCTGGCAGAGCTTGAGGCCATTCCCTCTTGTCCTGACCCCTGTCAGAAAATTTTGTGTCAAAATCATATGATGTTTGTCCTGAGGTTGGATTCTGGCTTGCACCCGTTAGGCCTGACTAAATAATACATGAACCAAAGTGGTTTCTGCTATTTCTAGGCCGTGTGGATCATGAAGTCGAGAATAAATGCAACACTTGTTAATATAAAACTTCCTTGCCTGCTAATCAACCCTGAGGTCTGTGTCCTCTGTTAGGGGACAAAAGTCCTGTTGTCCTCAATGATTTATTCAGCAGCTACAATAACAAGGCCTGCTGTTTATGGAAATGCACACATTTATATTTTATGTCTCTGCCTGCCCTTCATATTTTATTTAATGGAGACTGTAAGGAAATTGGTTACTTGGCAAAAACCGACTTTTACTGAACTAAGGAAATGCAAGTTTCCTGGTTCTCGAGCTGGCACTGTGTGTGCGCTGCTCCCCGCCCCAGTGGCTGGGCCACTCTTTTTTCAGTATCTTTCTATATATTTATCCCTTGCTGCTGCTCCAGAAAGCGAGGAGAACCTTCAGCCCAGCTGTTGAGAGCCAGTTGTAAATCCCCATAGCAGGTTGGGGCGCGGTATCCTTGTGTTGTCCCATACTCACTGGCTTTTCTGGTCTAAGATCTGCATTTTACCCCTTAAATCTTAATTCACAGGGTGCTGTGTGCATGGTGCGTCTTGTGTTTTAGCTGGGATGAGGCAGGCTGCGCTGTGCCGGGCTTGTCTCTGCTCTTTGCTTGTACGTGATGGGACGTGCTCTTTTTGGTCCTGTGAGTTCAGGTTTTTGTAGTTTGGCTGCCAATGACCAATTCAGACCCACGAGAAACAGTGTGACCAGCAGGTCCAGGGAGGTTCTTCTCCCTCTGGACTCAGCACTGGTGAGACCGCTCCTCGAATCTTGTGTTCAGTTGTGGGCCCCTCAGCACAAGAAGGATGTTGAGGCTGTGGAGCGAGTGCAGAGAAGAGCAACAAAGCTGGTGAAGGGGCTGGAGAACAAGAGGAACGTCTGAGAGAGCTGGGGGTGTTTATCGTGGAGAAGAGGAGGCTGAGGGGAGACC